>JASVEL010013325.1:0-161474 GCA_032618575.1 Nicotiana noctiflora | reverse complement strand
CGTTGGTACGACGTAGGCACTCCACCTGCAGCAAAAACACCTGCGAAACAAAGAAAAAAGAACATTGAGGAGTCAGGGGCGGGAATCCTAGGAAAAGGAATGGTTAAGAGAGGATAGCCAGCCCAAAACGCATACCTTCATACCCATCGACGCTACTTCATTCATTATGCCGACATCCGTCACCTCTCTCAGCGAATGATTCTCTACGGAAGAACATAGCTGGCCCAGTAGCGGCAACATAGAAGACTCCCTCAACAATAAATTCTCATCCGTGGGTATCTCGATCACCCACGGCTTCCCGTCTGGATGAACAGTCGCGTTCGTGATCCCGTCAAGAAACATAGAACATCCTCAGAATCCAAGTCGGAACCAGACGGAGATACCTCTCCCGTCGCCGCCGCCCCCGTCGACGGGGTGCTAGAATCCCCAAGATCCACGACCACCCAAGAAGGCTCACCCGCCTCAAATCTATGAGTAGAAGACTGAGCGGTAGGGGCGGCGCTCCCTTCTCGCTCATCCCGGGCTTGAAGGTCATTTGGCCCGCCCGCTGGAGCGCGCGCCGCTTAGACAATCTCCTTCGCCTCGAAAAGAGACAGAGGGTTCACGGTTACCATCTCATCAGCAACTGGCCGCGCCACTGAAGGGACCGGAGGTGGAAGGATTCGCCGCCTGACTAAGGGTCTCTCCTCGTCGTCTCGAAAAGGCGACGCCTCCCGAGAGCGGATAACCCCCGACACGCTCCCACCATCAAGCAAAGGGCACAGCTACGGAATCAACGGAAGCGGCCCTGGGAGCCTGAGCGGCCTCCACCGGAGTAAAAAACCTAGCAATTGCCCCAGGGCACCGGAATACTAGCTGAGGAGCCCTGCCGCGGTTTACCCGCCCTACAAATATAGAAAACGGGCCAGCATTAAGTCGTGGCGACGACCAAAAGACGAACACGTCCCAGCAAAGCAAAATGACTTACCTACGACCAAACTTTGGTCGTATCTCCTCGAGAAGGACGCACACGAGCGAATCCCCTCGGTATGCGGGAGGACAACTTCTAACCACCCGCGTAGACTAGTGAATAAAGGCGGGGGCGACCTGTCAACTGCAGAAACAACAAAACAACAACCAGTCAAAAGACAAAATAAAAAATAGAGGGCAAGTTCAGTCCTCCCCAAAACAAAAAAAGGGAAGGACTTACGGCCGTGATTCTAGGTCTCCAAAAACCCTGAGGAAGACGCCACAAGATAACCGGTCCTGACGTAGAAGAATTGTTCGTATTGACGAGGCTCGACCTCGTCGTCCAAAGCCGTCACCAGTCCCTGCCACCCGCGCGAGACCATCCGGATCATGCTCCCCCGAATCCGCTGAGGAGCGAAGAGAGCAAGGACATGTTGTAGAGTGAACAATCGACCGGCCAGCTCCGAGAACTTTAGCAGCATAGCCAAGAGCTTGTACACGGACGGGGTAAGCTGCCCTGGGCAAACACCGTAACACCGGCAAAAGTCAACTACCAGATTTGGAAGGGGCATTCTGAACCCCAGCCTGAGAGGGTAGGAGTAGAACACACAATACCCGGCGCGGTCGGTGTGTACCCTGTCCCCGGGCAGAGACAACACGATATCGGTATGGGAGGGGATGAGCCCTTGCGCGCGCAGCTGAGCCATGCTTACCTCCCCCATCAGTGGGGCCTCATCGACGGGTTCATCCCCTCCATCTGCGGTGAAATCTACCACCAAGCTCCCCGCCCCCGGGAGTATATCATCTACTGAGGGCATCCTCTCAGTATCGTTCCGATCAACGACCGGAAGCACGGGGGACAGCCCCTCAATCACCGGAGAATCCGCTGGTAGCACCACCGGAAGACCATCGCGAGAAGGAAGGCCAGCCATTGATTTAGGTCACCAGAAAGGCTAGATGTAGAACGGAGAAGATGATTGAGAGCGGGCAACGATTATGCCACAAAAAAAGCAGGATTCTTTGGAAATTTGCTAGAGATAGAGACAATCAGTAAATCAAAGAGTGTTGAATGTCTGACATGCCAGGCTCTCTTATAGGCAAAATCGAATCAAACGTCGGGAAATCGACAGGCGCCATTTAATGCGAATCCCAACCACCAGAAACGGTTCGATTCTCATCGAAACCGTCGCTGCCACGATCGAAATCAGAAAGTGTGTGCCGGAATTTAAGCCATCGCTTCAAATACCCCGAATGCGATGACGCCTTATCGGCCGACTAGAACCTGCGTCCTGAAGTTTTCATGAGCAAAAACGTATACGGACTCACGCCCGATGAAGAGATGCCCTGAGAGGCTATCGTCTCCTCGACCGGGAAGAGACGTCGTTCGAGCTATCATATCCGCTTATCCCGTTCCGCCTCGACGTGACCACGATAAGCGGAGGGACTATCTCTATGAGCTACAATTCGACCTTATAATAAGCGGAATAAATTAATCACTCCCCTCGGCCCAAATGCGCATAGCAAGCGTCGAGGCCTCCCTCGACTAAGTGCAGACGCCACAAGTGGCGAGGCCGTACTCGACCACAGGTTATTGTCCGTATCCGCTTAAAGCATTTTGTCAGGGTCGACGCCTTGTGGGTACGCCCGAAATAGTCTTACGACACGGACCCGATCTCCAAGAAAAGCCAACTGGCATAATTAAGATCTATAAATAGCGAAGCAATCATGAGATAAAGGGTTCGACTCTCTCCCCATGGGGGCTCTAAGAAATATAGAGTACAACACAGAGTGAGAATATACAAAAAATACGGAATAACAGTAGATCTATGAAAACATGATTGTAAGGATCTGAACCACTTCATGGAGAGGCAGATTAACCCATTATCATGAATAAATATCACTAAATACCTTCTGTTATCTCTACATATGTTCCATTTATCTTTTCATTTACTGAATTTCAGATATGTTACGACCTGCTATGATTGGCCCTTTATTTTTAATAATTGTTTTGAGTTCATAAACATTCTGGGTCAAACAGTAAAGTTATTAAAAATAAACCATTATTTTATTACAATACAGAAAGCTTTAATATAATATACTAGAAATTGGTGCGTGATGAACTTCCAGCATATTATGTTGGAATTCCAACACATGAAAAGTTCGAGCATAATATACTAAAGATTGAAGCACATGTGCATGAATTATACTGGAATAATATATTATACTGGAAGTCCTGTAGATAATGCTGGAACTACACTATATTATATTGGAACTCTAGTATATTATGTTGGAAGTTCACATGTAAAAAATTCGAACTTCAGTATATTATGTTGGAATATTTGTTGAATTTTAAATAGTATTTTCGTTCAAATTTATCTTTACATAAAAAGTGGCTAAATTTCGATTATTTTTAAAACTGTGATTATTTTTTAATTGGTAAATTCGATTATTTTTTAATTTCGCCCTTGATTCCGTGGATAATAAAAATTTCACGGGCAGTCTATTTTTGGATGCTCCCATTTAATTTATAGCCAGTTTTTCTAAAAGATTTAACTGATAGTCAGTAATAGAATTTCAGATTAAACTACCTCTTTAGTCATTGTACAGTAGTCTATTTTGAACCTATTGTACAACAATTGAAGTATAATGCTTGAAGAACTAGGTCTTAAATTTTACGGGCAGCTTATTTGGATGCTCCTATTTAATTTATAGCCACCATTTCTAAAAAATTGAATTAGTAGCTAATGTAGACTCATTTCAAAGAAAATTGTTCCTCCTTAGTTATTGTACAATAGTTTATTTTGAACCTATTGTACCACAATTGAAGTATGATGTTTGAAGAAGTGGTCTAATAGCGTTTTGACCAAGTTTCTTTTTGGAAAAAGTTTTTTTTTTTTTTTTGTTGGCCAATGACACTTTTTCCTAAAGCTAAGGACCGAGCATTTTGAAGGATAAAACGCTTTCGAGTTAGCATAAGCAGTTTGAGAAATAAAAAAAAAATAGTTTCTTAGCAAAAATATTTTATGAAAAGCATATTGAAAAAAGTACGGTTTAATTATTATTTTTAAAGCTTGGTCAAATATTATTTGATATTCAAAAATAATGTTCAAATTCATTAGTCGAACACAAAACGCATCTCACCAAAAATACTTTGTTGAAAAATACTTTTCAAATAAGGTGATCTAAAAGTTTGACTATACAAGTATTACGTGATTAGTGTAGGGAAAGCTTGGAAACATTGGCTGTTAATGAAATATTGTGATAGAAAATGTATACTATTATATAAGATAATATGATAATCAATTCCAAAAAAATTAATTATTGTAATAAAATCTCATTATAAAGGATAAATGTTATAGAGAGTTCGACGGCAAGCACTTATTGCCATCCTGGAAAGAATTTACCTTGCAAGTAGCATCACTATTTCATTGTCCTTATCTTGTTAATTTACCATTGTGCCCCTGAAAGTGCATATGATGTTTAATTAAGTGTTTAAGATGTATGACCTAATCTGCCTCGAGTCCAGGGGAGTCGCATTTGGTCATCCGAGGTTACCTTTAAATTCTTTCTTCCAATATTCTATTCACCGTTTCGTCTTGAACTATGTGACTTGGATGGATAAAAATACTAGGTCATTTAGAATTATAGTTTTACTTGTAATTTAAAAGAATAGAGTTAAACGTAATTTTTAAATTTATTCATTATATATTATACATGGAAAGTATGAAATTTCACTTTTAACATAACCTTTATTCATCCCAAAATAATACTGTATTGGCATTGTAAAAATAATAGTTGAAAAAATATTTAAATTTGTATAGTTTTTTTTTTGTGATATATATATTCTATATGTTATATGCAAAAATTATATAAAGTTTATATACTTTTTCGGCTACTAAATATAAATATTTTTCGCGCTGGCTAAAAGTAGAAATACCCCTTCTCTCTAAAGGATCCCGCCCTGAGGTGTCTAAGCGAATTCAGGTTTTAAACTACATAAATTCAACATTTAAGGTTCTTAGCCCTAAAATCATTATACATTTAATATTTTATGGTTTATGAGTTAATATTTTTTATAGTATATTGGCTTCACATATATATTTATATTCTGTGTAAAAAAATAATGGCTTAGTTTAACCCGTAAAAATTTGGAATTTTTACACCCTATAGAAAACCTTACCCTATTTATCAATAATAAATACCATTTTAAAATATTACATCCTATAAATACCTTTTATTCTTTATAGCAAAAAATCTAAATATAGTTATATCCTACAATTAAGGTATCATATATGCTAAATATTATTTTTCTCTATCCTTTTTTATATTTTCTCTCACATAACCCTGCGCCGCTTGTTCCAACCAAACTGATGTTGTTGCATCTAAAATTGAGTTGACTCCTGTTAACTTTGTTCATAGAGAACCAACGGTGAAATTCTCAATTAAAGAGGTAAACTCGTTCATCATTGAAGAAGGGTACAATTGTATTTAACTGTATTTGGTATTAGTTAGTTATATTTAAATATATTATTAATGTGTATTCAGTTGTATTTTGATGTATTAAATTTACAAAAAGTACTACTGACCTGTATTCTTTTTAAAAAATGTAGTTGTATTTTTTTGGTTCTTCCTTCTTCTCACGTTTTCTTGTTCAATTCTTTGACCAGAATTAGATTAGTGTTTAATCTTTTAGTTCTTTGAGTTAAATTAGGTGACTATCATGTGATTTGATTTCATTCCATTTTAACAAATATACGTTCCCTTAAATTGCGCAGAAGCGTTACTGTATTCAACATAAATTGCGCTTGAATACATGTAAATACATAAGTCAATTAGCTGGAGTTCCCATTTTTCGCATCTTTTTTTTTCTTGTATTTAAGAATACAACAACTCAAATACATGAAATACATTGTATAAAAACATAAAAGGTATCTATAAAACGTAATATAGCAAAATATATCTATTAATGGTTAATTATGACTAAAAGATGGTGCTTTATGAAATCCGTCATTGTCGGATGTTTACACCAACCCATACTAATTTATCATCCTTAAGTAATAAATGAAGATTGACGAGAATATGCATTAATAAACTGTAATTTAGTAATAATCTTATTTCTGAATGTATATATTATGTATTTATTGAATTTTTATAAATATTCGGTGCGAGTAAATTAGCCGTAAAGGTAAAAAAAAGGGTTATGTACTTCTTTTGATTGAGACTTGAGATGCAATCCATAGACAAAGAAGTCGTCTTCAATAAGTTAAGCCTTGCCATATACTACAGGAGGACCATTTCTAGTTCTAAATTTTCAATATGGTGTTGCTCTTTCATATACTAGCCATTCATGGACCACAAGAACCGGTCATATATGTAACTATGTTTATTAAGCCATTGGATGGTGGCAGTGGACGAACTCACACTTCTTGGACCATAGAGTAAATATGGACAAGGACAAAGCTAAAGTTTAGGTTACCACCTCGACAAAACCTAGTAATTTTTGTTTAAATTCTATATTTATTTAAAAATCTATTATATATATATATATATATATATATATATATATATATAACAGCTCGAAGTACCTTACTGGGCAAAACATTACTATTTGTAGCATGTTATACTTACATCATCTTTTTTTATATATGAAGGAAAAATAATTTATTGATGAATATTTGTAGGTATAATTTTATTTGTTCTCTTGATTCTTCTTTCAAATTATTTCCCATGATTCGAGGGCCGAATCAACGTTCAGTTTTGTAAAGACATTATTTGATGTTTTTATCTCTATCAATATTCCAAGCTTATAAAATTTATGAGATGATCTCCTAATGAAGCTTCCAAGAGTTTATGGAAATTTTGAAATTAGACATATATCTATTTATTTCATTAAATTGAGGAACAAAAAAAAAAAACAGTTTCATATAATACAAGAATTATAATCTTATCAATACAACAACATCAAAATATAGTTTGATAATTAATAAAACAAACATACCTAAGCAACACCAAACAAATAGTTGCTAATAATTATTACAGCAAATTAAAATATTTAACTACCCAAGGTTGAGATGAAGCAATTCTTGAAATTCCAATCGTCTAGTCTCAGCATAAGAAGTAATATGTTTATTCGGCCAATAAGTTAACCAAACTCTTCCTTTCAATTCCCATTCCATTGTTTTTCCCATAGCCCTTTTATCCACTTTCCATATTACACTTTCCCCATACTCATCTTTTGCAAAAATAACCCCTCCTTGTTTAGTAAATGGCCTATAAACACTTGAATATCTATTCTTGAACCAAGCCTTTGGTTGTATTAATGAAAAAACAGAAGGTTTTGTTGAAAATACTTCTTTTCCATTTCCACTATCATGTAAAAACCAATTTAAATTTGCACTATTTCCATTAACAGATTGCTCAAATTTCCATGGTTTCATACTCATAGTTACTGTTTCTGAAGCTGACACTTTTAGCCCCATGTATGGATTTGGAGGATCAAATCCTCCTTCAATGGATTTTTCCATCCCAATTTCTCTTAATGGATTATCAGAAGATTTTGTAACTGAGATGCTCAATACATTTGTTTGAATTGTTGGAGTTAATTGTAGTGAAATTCTTGAAGGGAAATGCTTTTCTGATATTCCAGCTCCTCTTTCTTCCATTAGTGATTCATTCACCAGCCTAACTACATCAAACCTGCTTCAAAACACATTTCAAATTAATCAACTTCAAGTTTACTCTTATGGTTGTTTGGTTCAGCTGATTAAAAGTAACGGATAAGCATCAAGTGCTGACGTAAGTACTGAAACTAATTCTAAGCATGTATTTATGTGTGAATAAAAGTGTTGAAACTAACAAGTTTACATGTGTGATAGAAAAGTGTTGAAAATGCTCTTGAGTATTTCGCAAAATATAAATAGAAAAGTATCTTTCTATGAAATTAGATAAAAAAAGGTAGTCATGTGTACAAAGCATTCTATATTTACACAGGTCCAGAGCAGCTTGCCCTAATGCAAATATAAACGGTTATTTCATGACTCGAACCAATAATCTATATGTCACTCGAAGATGAAATGAAGAGAAAAATAAGGGTATTGCTTCGAAAATAATATTTTGGCATTACAAAAAATATCATGAATAAAATAGTAATAATAATTTTTGTCAAATCAAGAGTGTCTATAAGTTAAAGAGTCATATAACGAGGACGACCAACTTATGACTTTTGATTGATTTGGCTTATAAACACTTTCTTATAAGCATTTTAGTGTTTACCGAATGCCTAAATTAGCGAAAAAGTAATACAGTCAAATCCTTTCTATAACAACTATCCTTTATAGTAGTACTTTACCATAATGTCCTTATCTTTGAAACTAACTTTTTTATGTCGTATTATAATATATGTTCTCTATAAATGCACTTAATTATATCAATGAGAAAAAATCGAAATAAACGAGATTGTTATAGAAATGTTATTACTCAAACAATTATAAAAAAAAGTATGTACCTGATGTTGTCAGTGTTAACCATCACTTCAATCCACTTCTCTCGAATTATAACTTTATAATTCAATTGAATCACTCCTTCAAGCTGGTGAAAATTAAGAGAAAATCTCAAATTATCATCAGACAAACTACTACTAGATGTTTCAATATCCATTGCAATAAGAGGACAATACAACTGAACTTTCCAAAGTCCAACAGTTGAATATGAGTAAGAAAACAATTTACATGGTGTTTTTATTGAATTATTTAAAGACTCTTGAATTTCCATAATCCAATTAGTTATTGCTAAATTTACTGATCTCATCCATTCCTCTTCAGAATTTGATCCCAAAATTTTAACAAGCAATTTTGATGCTTGTCTAGATTGTGGACATGAAAATTGATTTTTAAGTGTATTAATACATATAGACCTAAGATCAGTAGGAGCTTCATAAATACAAATTATAAAAGCCAAAGTAAGAAATGAGAAGTTAAAAATTTCTTTAAAATAGGAATTAAAATCCATTTTTGGGATTTTTAGAAATGAGGAAGAATTTTTATTTGGACCATATTTAAGTACATCTTGAATAATATTAATCAAGAGATTAAATACGGATTCATCGTCTAATAATTTTGTTGAATTGGATTTAATTTTCAATGGTTTTGAAGTCCATAGGGAAATAGGAAGATTATAATCTGCAATAATGCAAAATTGAAGATTTTTGGTTATGGAAAGTTTAAGAGAAGGTTGTGATGAACATGAAGGAGAAATGCAAATTGAAATAGAATCAGTTTTCCATTTAGAAATTGGTGGTAAATTCTGAATCCAAGAGTAAATATCAGGAAAATTGCAAATATAAGACATAGTTTGGATATGCGTATGTATTTTATGAATTTGTATGGTTCAATTTTAGGTGTATTTATAGACTATAAGATAATGAAAAGCAAGATTCTTGGGGCTAAAAAAGTCAGTGGATTAGGTATATAACATGTAAAAAGGTATAAATTGAATTTACTTTTATGAATGGAATAAAGCTACAAGTTGAACAATTTGCACAAGGAAATACTTAGAATGGATATGTACTATGGATCCTTCAACGGTTGGATTTTCGCCCGCAAGAGTTAGCTGAGTTGGTTGGGTTAGTAATTTTCACATAAGAGATTTGGGACGATTTTCCTCACCAATAGCCTCATTAGTCAGAGCTTGTCGCACCGAACTTGACTAGTGAAATTTACATCTTCTATGTGGTTTGCAAGCTATTACATAATAAATAAATTACAGGTACATACTCAAAGAATAGCGGCTATGGGTTTCTTGGGGAATTTTTACCCCCCTCCACCCCCCCCCCCCAAAAAAAAAATTGGACTTTAAAGAAAATTGTTTGCAGATTAATCTTTGAAAGAATTCTGAGAATGTAATAAACTTCTTTTTTTCTTATTTCTTTTGGTATCATTAGTTGTAATTGAGAATTTGTGGCAATTTGGAACTTGCACTTAACTAATTTGTAGGTTTAATTAGCATATTACTTGCACTTAACTAAATGTATTAATCATTGGCAACATATATACTAGGATTTTTTTCTAGGTCGTAATCATCAAAATATTCCCTTAAAAAAGGTTTTCTAGGTCACCATATGTTATTACACTGTATTTGTAAAATAATTCTTGAAATATAAATAAATAAAAATAAAAATGTGCATAAACAGAAATGAAGAAACCAATTCGAGCCCACTGAATTCACAGTGTTTCCTTAAGGAATTTAATCCCATCCTAGTACCCAAGGTTATGGATTATTTCCTCCCAGAATAGAACGAATTACACACTGGTGTAGTGGTACTTCAAACCCCTGTGTTTCAGCGAACACAAAGTTCGGTAGCAAATCACACTTACTTTTTGTTTTGTTTGATGCTAAAAGTATGCAGAAGAAAGGAGGAGAAACTCAGAAATTCGTAGTAAAATTCTGAGCAGAATAGTGTTGTATTTATAGCCAAAAGTTGGGCTGAAATCTGAAGAGTCTCTTCAGAATGGCTGTTTCTGCAAAACTGCCACAACATAAATGTCATTGCATAAATGGCCATTTACTCAATAATAAAGAGGAAAAATTGATGGGTAGTTATGTTTCTGTTACAAAAACAGAAAAACTGAAATTTGGATTTAATATTAATATTTATTTAATATTAATATTCTGTTATTAAAATAAATATTTAATAACATTTCTGTTAATATTTTACTATTAACAAATAAATTTGGTCCAAAAAGTTAATCATCGATCGATCATTTGACCAAATCCAAATCCAAATCCAAATCCAAATCCAAATCCAAATCCGAAGCCGAAGCCGAAGCCGAAGCCGAAGCCGAAGCCGTAGCTGAAGCCGAGCCGAGCCGAGCCGAGCCGAGCAAGCGACGACGACGACGACGACGACGGCGCGAGGCTTGCTTTCTTCTCAACTCTTTAAGAGCTAGAAGAAGAGCAGTTGCTTATATACCCATAAAAACCCTCTTCCTCTTCCGATATGGGACAATGCCCATTTACCAAGGAGAGGGAACTTGAAATTTCACTCAAAATTTCATTTTCCTCCATTTCCCATTCACCCTCTTTTAACTCTTTAATATATTTTTAATTAATATATTAAAAACCTAACAGTTCCCCACATGAATGGGGAATGGCTATATCACGGAAGTATGCATGAAAAACTGTGTGATTCGCAAGTAAGGATTACTTGCATCTGGATAAGTAGGTTTCTCTTTGAACTTTCCGTAGTGAACTTATGTCGGATATACTCGATCAATCGGTAGATTTGATATCTTTGAACTGTCGAACTTTGATGTATACCTAGACAACCACAAGTCACACAACCAACCCTTAACCGTCTTTGGTTCTCATTGCTGTGTTCGTTCAGCCATGAACACCGCCTGATTTCATAAGTGCGTAGAGAACTGGCCTTATAAAATTCTTCTTGAAGCGGCTAACACTTCACACTTACATAGGTGATTCCTAAACGTATCATCACGTAGATACACTATTTGATATACCCCGTATCAAATTTAGAAATCATTAAAAAGCCTTAATGCTTTATCCGTGGTACTGAACATTATATTATAAGAGAATGGACCAAAAGTTTATTTGACAATATTGAACCGTCATAAATGACTTTGTTTGATCTCCTTGAACTTAAATCTTGGGATCTCCAATCTTCTAGGTAGAGTTACCGCCATTATGACTTGTTCTCGGCCATAGCCCCATTCCCCTTGATGATTTCTCAACTACATCTCTAGTTAGGCCTTTTGTAAGTGGATCCGACACATTATCACTTGGCTTTACATAGTCAATCGTGATAATTCCTCTAGAAAGTAATTGTCTAATAGTTTTATATCTTCGTTGTATATGACGAGATTTACCGTTATACATAACGCACTCAGCCCTTCCAATTGCCGCTTGACTATCACAGTGTATGCATATTGGTGCCAAGGGTTTGGGCCAAAATGGAATATCTTCCAAGAAATTCCGGAGCCATTCAGCTTCTTCACCGGTTTTATCCAAGGCTATGAACTCAGCCTCCATTGTAGAGCGAGCAATACAAGTTTGTTTGAACGACTTCCAAGATACCGCTCCTCCACCAATTGTGAATACATATCCACTTGTGGACGTGGAATCAGTTGATCCGGTGATCCAATTTACATCATAGTATCCCTCAATGACCGCATGATATTTATTGTAGTGCAAAGCAAAGTCCTGGGTATGTACTAAGTACCCCAAAACTCGTTTCATGGCCATCCAATGAAATTGACATGGATTGCTCGTATATCGACTCAATTTACTTATAGCAGAGGCTATATCTGGTCGTCGTGTACAGTTCATGATGTACATTAAGCAACCCAACACACGAGCATAATCCAATTATGGTATGCTTTGGCCTTTATTCTTTGCTAATGCAAGATTCACGTCAATTGGAGTCTTTGCAACTTTAAAGCCCAAGTGCTTGAATTTTTCAAGTACTCTCTTGATATAATGAGATTGTGACAATGCCAGACCTTGAGAAGTCTTATGGATCTTAATTTCCAGAATTAAATCAGCAACTCCCAAGTCTTTCATATCAAACTTGCTAGTTAGCATACGCTTAGTAATATTTATATTGGCAATGTCATTACTCATTATGAGCATATCATCCACATATAGGCAAACAATGACTATGTGATTTGGAACATTTTTAATGTACACATATTTATCACATTCATTTATCTTAAACCCATTTGACAATATTGTTTGGTCAAATTTTGCATGCCATTGTTTGGGTGCTTGTTTTAATCCGTAAAGGGACTTAACAAGTCTACAGACCTTCTTTTCTTTACCTGGAACCACAAACCCTTCTGGTTGTTCCATGTATATTTCTTCCTCCAACACTCCATTTAAGAAGGCCGTCTTAACATCCATCTGATGAATTTCAAGACCATAAACCACAACTAACGCTACTAACGTTCGTATGGACGTAATTCTTGTAACTGGAGAGTAGGTATCAAAATAATCAAGACCTTCTCGTTGTCTATACCCTTTGACCACAAGTCTTGCCTTATATTTGTCAATAGTGCCATCATCTTTAATTTTCCTCTTAAAGATCCATTTAGAACCCAATGGTTTATTTCCAGGAGGAAGATCAACCAATTCCCATGTATGGTTGTTCAATATGGATTCTATTTCACTATTGACCGCCTCTTTCCATAACAATGATTCCGAAGAAGACATAGCTTCTTTAAATGTTTGAGGCTCATTTTCCAATAAGAAAGTCACAAAATCTGGTCCAAATAAAGTAGACTTTCTTTGACGTTTACTACGCCTTGGATCTTCCTGGTTAAGTGTACTTTCTTTTGCTTCTTCCCGAGGTCATTTAGATCCTTCACTAATCGACTCACATTCCTTTTTATACGGATATATATTTTCAAAGAACTCGGCATTATCTGATTCTATAACCGTATTATTATGAATGTCGGGATTTTTCTGATTTATGAACCAGAAATCGATATGCTTTACTATTAGTCGCATATGATATGAAAACACAATCAATGGTTTTCGGTCCTATTTTTACCCTTTTGGGTTTAGGAACTTGCACTTTGCCAAACACCCCCACACTTTAAAATAATTCAAGTTGGGCTTCCTTCCTTTCCATTTTTCATATGGAATGGATTGTGTTTTGCTATGGGTACTCGATTTAGTATTCGGCTAGCCGTAAGTACGACTTCCCCCCACAAGTTCTGTGGCAAACCAGAACTTATCAATAATGCATTCATCATCTCCTTTAATGAACGATTCTTTCTTTCTGCAATCCCATTGGATTGGGGCGTGTAAGGGGCCGTTGTTTGATGAATAATTCCATATTCTAAACATATTTGTTCAAAAGGAGATTCATATTCACCACCCCTATCACTTCTTATCATTTTGATTTTCTTGTTAAGTTGTGTTTCAACTTACATTTTTGTATTGCTTGAATGTGTCTATTGCTTCATCATTACTATTAAGTAAATAAACATAGCAATATCGAGTACTATCGTCAATAAAAGTTATGAAATACTTCTTTTCACCGCGAGATGGTATTGACTTCATGTCACAAATATCTGTGTGAATTAAGTCTAAAGGATTTGAATTCCTTTCAACCGACTTATAAGGATGTTTAACATACTTAGATTCCACACATACTTGACATTTTGATTTGTCACATTCAAATTTAGGCAATACTTCCAAATTAATCATTTTCCATAAGGTTTTATAATTGACATGACCCAAACGTATATGCCATAATTTAGTTGACTCAAGTAAGTAAGACGAAGCTGAAATTTTATTATTATTCTCAACGACCATTACATTCAGCTTGAAAAGGCCCTCAGTGAGGTAACCTTTTCCTACAAACATTTCGTTCTTACTTATTACAACCTTATCTGAAACAAAAACACATTTAAAACCATTCTTAACAAGAAGTCCAGTAGAGACTAAATTCTTCCTAATCTCGGGAACATGAATGACGTTGTTCAAAGTCACCACTTTGCCGGAAGTCATTTTGAAAAATATCTTCCCACATCCTTCAATATTGGCCTTTGAAGCATTTTCCATAGAAATCGTCTCATCGGGTCCAACAGGAGCATAAGTAGCAAACGCTTCTCTAACAGCACAAACATGGCGAGTGGCTCCAGAATCAATCCACCACTCTTTAGGATTGCCTACTAAGTTGCATTCGGAAAGCATGGCACATAAGTCATCAACATCATCATGCTTTTCAACCATGTTTGCTTGACCCTTCTTCTTGCCTTTCTTCGGAGCACGACACTCCGTAGATTTGTGTCCGGGTTTTCCACAGTTGTAGCAGTTTCCACTGAACCGCTTCTTGCTTGGGTTGTATTTTGGTCCAGAAGCCTTCTTCCTCTTTTTGTTCTCTTCAACAATATTTGCTCCCATTATTGTTGAGTTTCCACGACCTCTCTTTTCAGCAACTTTATTGTCCTCTTCGATTCTCAACCGAACAATGAGATCTTCAAGGGACATCTCCTTGCGTTTGTGTTTCAAGTAGTTTTTGAAGTCCTTCCACAAAGGAGGCAACTTCTCAATCATTGTTGCTACTTGGAATGCTTCATTGATAACAAGACCTTCAATGAAATTTTCATTAGTAAAAATACTAAGGTTACTACTTTCAACATCAATATTAATTTGATTTATACCTTCAGCAAGGAGATCGTGAATAATCACGTGCAATTCCTGGACTTGGGTAATAACAGACTTGCTATCTACCATTTTGTAGTCCAAAAACTTTGCAGCAACAAACTTTTTCAACCCGGCATCTTCGTTTTTGTATTTCTTTTCAAGCGCAGTCCACAGTTCCTTTGACATTTCTACGCCACTGTAGACGTTATACAAAGTATCTTCCATCCCGCTTAGAATATAATTCTTGCATAAAAAATCTAAATGCTTCCACGCCTCAACGACAAGAAAGCGTTCAGTTTTTGGAGTTTCGTCGGACAACACAGGAACATCTTCCTTGATGAACTTCTGGAGACTTAGAGTAGTCAAATAGAAGAACATCTTTTGTTGTCAGCGCTTGAAATCAATCCCGAAAAATTCTCCGGGTTTCTCTGCCGGTGCCAATGCTGCCAGAGTCGTTCGGCTTGTTGAGGCATTAGCAGTCACCATTGGAACAGCTTGGTTCTCATTCTCGTTAGTCATTTCTATAAAAGAATGACAAAAATATTAAAACCACGTAGATTTTAATAGAGTACAAAACCACAAAGGTTTTACTCTTCCAGAAACAGTAAAAACAAATATAGAAATAAATTAAATTCCTTAAGCTTGTTATTACACTGTATTTGTAAAATAATTCTGGAAATATAAATAAATAAAAATAAAAATGTGCATAAACAGAAATGAAGAAACCAATTCGAGCCCACTGAATTCACAGTGTTTCCTTAAGGAATTTAATCCCCTCCTAGTACCCAAGGTTATGGATTATTTCCTCCCAGGATAGAACGAATTACACACTCGTGTAGTGGTACTTCAAACCCCAGTGTTTCAGCGAACACAAAGTTCGGTAGCAAATCACACTTACTTTTTACTTTGTTTGATGCTAAAAGTATGCAGAAGAAAGGAGGAGAAACTCAAAAATTCGTAGTCAAATACTGAGCAGAATAGTGTTGTATTTATAGCCAAAAGTTGGGCTGAAATCTGAAGAGTCTCTTCAGAATGGTTGTTTCTGCAAAACTGCTACAACATAAATGCCATTGCATAAATGGCCATTTACTCAATAATGAAGAGGGAAGAAAATTGAAAATTGATGGGTAGTTATGTTTCTGTTACAAAAATAAGAAAAATTAAAATTTGGATTTAATATTAATATTTATTTAATATTAATATTCTATTATTAAAATAAATATTTAATAACATTTCGTTAATATTTTACTATTAACAAATAAATTTGGTCCAAAAAGTTAATCAATCGATCATTTGACCAAATCCAAATCCGAATCCGAAGCCGAAGCCGAAGCCGAAGCCGAGCAGAGCCGAGCCGAGTGAGCGACGACGACGGCGACGACGCGAGGCTTGCTTTCTTCTCAACTCTTTAATAGCTAGAAGAAGAGCAATTGCTTATATACCCATAAAAACCATCTTCCTCTTCCGATATGGACAATGCCCATTTACCAAGGAGAGGGAACTTGAAATTTCACTCAAAATTTCATTTCCCTCCATTTCCCATTCACCCTCTTTTAACACTTTAATATATATTTAATTAATGTATTAAAAACCCAACACAATAATCATATTATTTCCTTTTATGTGGCATACTTTCCCTTGTATTTTTATTTGTTCCATAAAAAGTGATATTTTTTAACTTTAAAAAAAGAATTAAACTTTAAACTTTTCATTTACCCTTAATAACATGATCTTATAACCACATAAATTAAATCTTATGCCATATAGGCTTTTGGACATAAATATTGTAAATTTTTGGAAAAAATAAACTTTTTAATAAGTAAAAATGATTGAAAGTTAGAATTGTGTTTGAATATGAATACAGATTGAAGTTACTTTTTAATTTTGTGAGTGATCAGAAGTGAAAATTCTGAAAAATAATTTTGAATTTTTTCAAAATTTCAAATAATTTTGAAATTCAATTTCAAGTGAATTATAATTTTTTTATGGCCAAACATTAATTCGGAAGAAAAGTAAAAAAAAAGTTCAAAAAGAAAATAAATTTTGTATGACCAAATTTCATTAAGATTACAAATTTCAAAAATCGTCCGTATTTTGTATTGTCCTATTTATGACTTTATTATATCACCTTGTATTTTTGGATTTGATAGGTTACTGTGATGGTCTACTTTTCGTGCATACTGTTTTTGGATTTTTGTATTTTTGGATTTGATAAAAGAAATGATTCGTAAACGTTTCCTAAGAAATAGAACAATTTATAGACTTTGTTGCCACTTAGGCTCTGTAGGAATCGCCATATTCGACCTTATCAACATTTATATTGGGGACTGTTATAAAAATATCTAGTTAATATTTACTCTAGCCAGTGACTCCTCGGTTATTTTTATTTATATTTATATTACATATTCGTCGACTATTTTAACTTATATTATATATTTGTCGGTTATTTTAATTTTAATTTAATAGATTAGGTAGATATTATAGCGTCTCTTATATAATCAAAAAGTAATTCATCACCAAATATTGTCAATTAGCTCTTAACAATATTTGTTCTTCTGTTGATTAGAAAGTACACACTAACAGTAACAGAAGGAAATTGTTTTTAATATATATCCATTCAAACAGTAGTGGAGCCAGGATTTTTATTAATGAATATTAAATTTATAAAAAATTAAATATGCCGAAAACCCAATGAGATTTAACTTTATAGTAAATATGTACTACAAATAAATTTTTTACCTAAAAATATAATATAATTTTTCAACGTAGTGATACTTAGGGTTTAATTCAAGCAATTTTTTCTCTTTGTTTTTCTTATACCGCGACAAACGAATGCTTAGACAGAATGTCCCTTTTTTTTTGTGTGTATGTGTTTAGACGCAAGTATCTGTATCCACTCACCCGACCAATTTAAGCCATAATTGTATTGGATAGTTTCATTAAGAAATACTAAAATTTTATGAAAAAATTCTTCATGACTTAAACCCGAAACTTCTATTTAAGAGCGGAGGAATAACCCCAAGGCCCCCAACTATCATTAATGAGCATATTTGATGACCAAGAAAGGCAAACTTTAAGATCTCTTCTTCTTCATTTCTATCGTTCAACTACTTTTGCATTGAAAATTATTCTTATTCTTCAGTGGCATTAGTAAACGTAAAGAATCTAGGCTTATGCATGATATAGGTTAATCTTTAGATCCTTGAGAGGAAGAGAGAATTAAGCAGAAGAATGTGAGTGGTTCCGTGCCAAACTACTATAAGAACCCACGGCAGAGCTAGCGTGCCAGAAGCGGGTTCGGCCTAATCCAATAATTTTATTGATTTAAATTTTGTATTTGTCGTTAAAAAATAAGTATATATAAATTATTAATTTAGAATTCAATAAATTTAAATTATTAAAATTTAAACCCATAAACCTAAAATTCTGGCTCTGCCTCTAATAAGAATTCTGCCTAATTAAGGTTTTACTTAACAAGAAATCTTATGTGTTGAGGTTTCACAATAAATGTTTATTAAGCTAAAACACTTTGAACTTGGGTTACTTGAAAGAACCATATTCTCAAAGACTTTTCAATTTCGAATAAATCCATTTGTGACCAACGAAACCTTGACTTAAACAGTATTTGCAAAAGTTCTGTGTTCACCTCATTTAAAAATTTAAACCGTTTGCAATATCACACTTTTGTTTAATTTTTATTTTGGGTACTTATTTATATTTTCGATACACTCTTCACGTGCCAAGCATGTTGAAAATCTTTAATACGATGTGACGCGTGTCTTTATCTTATCTGAAAACTTAAACATGTTTGAGAAAGCATAAATTAATATACTTAATTATATTTTCAACAAAAGATATGAGAATAAAAGGAGTGAAAAAATAGAAGTATTAAGAATCAACCACCATACATGGGAAGAGTTCTATATCAACCAATGAGTTCAAATTTAACGGGAGAATTTTCAGACAATCAAGTTATTCAAAACCAATGAAGGAAATTTCAAATCAAATTTGACTAGCAACCAGGAATTCAGTAACAACCATGTTTATAATATGAGTTCTTGCTCTGGTCTTGATTTCAGTGACAACCATGGAGGAAGAAGAAATTGCACTGCTTTCGAGTTACTCGACTTGAATTTCTTTTTTTACTTTCGTCCTTTCAATTTTCTGCCAAATTAACATGTGTATAATATGAGTAATTAAGTCTAAACTGTCTGTTTGTAACTAATTAAAACTTTAACTTAGCTAAGGAACCTCTTTACCGTTTATAACCATTCTATATTATATTAATAGGAGGATATTGAAGCATGAGGTTAAACTAAAATCTAAAAGACAAATCTAATTAAGAAAATGCCACTTGGCATATCTAAGACAAAATCTGAAAGAAAAATCTAATATATATATATATATATATATAACTATTTTTGTGCCATTGCATAAGCAATTAACTAGTAAATTAAAAGAGCAAACCACTCAATTAAGTTAGTGGTCATGGCTACTAAATTTCCTCAATTTATTTTTGTTTGCATTTTTATTATTTTTTACTTGGATTTTGTTGGTGTTTGTTCTAGCCAATTATTCAATAGTAGTTTAGGTGATAGTGGGTTTTCATCAGCTGTAGCAACTTGGTATGGAAATGCTAATGGAGCTGGCAGTACTGGTAATGTATTGCAAGATTGGTTTTTTTTCTATTTATATATTAGATTTTAATTTATTTGCAAGGACAATGTAAAAGTACTCAGTTACAAATATCAAGTTAAAATTATCAATAATAACATGTGATTACTATAACCTAGAAAGAAAAGTAAATAGTCGGATGCAATAGGTTAAAATACTATACTGTAAAAAATATTTACACTAATGATGTATATAAGTTAAATCTTTTTTATAAATTATACGTTTGGAGCTATTTATCTCGTGTTTTTTTATCGGTACTTTACTATATAATATGTGTTTCATTTTTGGTGTTTAGGCGGAGCTTGCAGACTAGAAGATGGTGTAGCAAAATCTCCATACAATGCAATGATAACCGCGGGAAATCAAGTTCTTTTTCGACATGGCTTTGGATGTGGTGCATGCTATCAGGTACGAGCATTACTAATAACTTTAATTTGCTTAAATTGGTTCGATAGAAAAGTATTTTGAAATCAAACCATATATACATAAATACGTGCATGCACACAAAAAAATAAGTATACATAAAGTTACAATATTTCAGAACTCACTCTCTAATTAATTCAAAATCTAAAACGTCTAATAAATTCTATATCTATTACTATTCAAAATCCGTGATATTTGAAAAATGAGCTGAAAAAAAAAAAAAAAGAAAAACATATATAGTGTACTCTTGATCATCTATGATAGCCAATATCATAGAGGTATAATTTAACATAAGGGCATATCTCTTCAATCTTCGACATCCTTTCATTAAATTTATCCATAGTGTATGACCCTGTTGTAGCAAAGTAAAACTCATTTAATTGTATATGACCCTTCTTGAACTTTGCCCTTATATTTGACCAAATATGTCACACGCAAGAGTAGTGTGGCACCCCCAGATAGACAATTGATGTTGCCTTCAAGATACTCTCATTCCTATTTGAAACAACACACATTGAAGTTCTTTCACCATATGCTAGCTTGAATAGCTCAAAAAATCACTTCCACGATGCATCATTTTCCGAATCAACCACTGCATCTGCCAAAGGCAATATTGTTCCTATATTATTAATAAAAAGTTAATTAATTGACAGCTTTGAAATTGAATATAAAGACACAAATACATATAAACTACAAGATATCTACAATATTTTTACAATTTATAAAATGCGCTACAAGAATAACAACAAAATAACTATATTTATACCTGTTGTATCTATTGTGCTTGTTGTCAGCATAATTTTACTATAGCCTATCTTTAAGAATATCCCATCAACCACTACTACTGGTTTACAATATTCTAAACCACTTATTGATGTATAAAGAGCAACAAATGCATATAAGAAGCATTCATCGGTTGTTGTCACGACCCTAGTTCACCAATCGTGAACATGTCATGACGGCACCCAGTCCCCACGACTAGGTAAGCCTAACACATTGCGGAATATACAAGTTTATGAACATTAAATAAGAAATAGCGGAAAACGATATAAATAAGAATGTAATCTGTGCCGCTTGGCACATACACCCGTCAAACACACTGTATAAACACCACCAAGACCCGGAATCCCACGGGTAACACGGACTAAGAGAAATACAACTGTGGCTCTATGTGTAAAGAGTATCTAAACAACGAGATGAAGGAAAGACATCTACTAGAACTATCAGAATAGAAGGATGGCCTCCGGATCCGCGGACGTAGCGGATCATACCTCGAGGTCTCCCCAAGCGCTGCTGAATCACCTGATATGAGCCTGTCCTGATGTACCTGGATCTGCACAACAAAAGTGTGCAGAAGAGTAGCATGAGTACACCACGGCGGTACTCGGTAAGTGCCAAGCCTAACCTCGATGGAGTAGTGACGAGGAAGGTCAGGGCCCTACTGAGAGAAACAATTACAAAAATGATAATAACAATAATAAGCAGTTTAAACGATAATAATTTCGAATGACAACAATAAAATGAATTGAACCCACAGTCCCACTCTATAATCAACAATCCAGGAGCTACGAGAATTTAACCCGCAGTCCCAATAACAGTATCTCTGGGTCTCCGGGAATCGAACCCGCAACCCATGTCTCAATACCTCAGGATGTGTCTCAATGATCTCGGGATCTCCGGAAATCGAACCCGCAGTCCATACCTCAATAATATATCAATAACTTCGGGTCTCTGAGAATCGAACCCGCATCCCTTGGATCTCCGGGAATCGAACTCGCAGTCCCTACAAATAACTCAGGATCACGGGAATCGAACCCGTAGTCCCTACAAATAACTCGGGATCTCGGGAATCGAACCCGCAGTCCCTACAAATAACTCAGGATCTCGGGAATCAAACCCGCAGTCCCTACCAATAGCTCAGGATCTCCGGGAATCGAACCCGCAGTCCCTACAAATATCACTTCGGGTCTCTGGGAATCGAACCCACAGTCCTGGGATCTCCGGGAATTGAACCCGCAGTCCACCAACACATCAAATAAAGAAAACACACAGGGAGAGTATAATATGTTTAATTACAACTTCACCGAAGCTAGTGCCAACTATTTATCAAGTAGTTCAAGTAAGTCAACTAGGCAATTAAACATGTTGAATCCTAGCTAATCATGCTTTTCTAACTAATACTGGGTAAAGTAACGCTTTTATCACCTAAGAGCAGGAATATCACTAATCGGACAATTCAAGTATGGTGTGTATTACAACAACCAGCGCATGTACACGCCCGTCACCTCGCGTACAAGGCATTTAAACTATCACATAATATCCTAGGGGTGAAAGTTCCCCCACACGAGGTTAGACAAGCCACTTACCTCGACTCCGGTTCAAAACCGTTAAGAGACAACTCTCTTGCCGCGAATGTCGGCCTCCACATGCGTAGTATCTGATAAAAATCAATAGAATCACATCAAAATAGGCCAATTGGGCATTACCCAACCAAAACAATTCAAAATACACCAAAACCCACAAGTTGCCAAAATCCGACTTTCGGTACGCTTCTCGAAAAATTACAAAAGTTATATATTCAGGTTCTTTATCTCAACACGAGTCCGTTCATATAAAATTTATCAAAATCGGGCTCCGTTTGCCCATTCAAATCAAAGATTTCCTAATATTTAGGCCTAGGGCTCAGACCGTCCATTAATCCTCCATTAACAGTGAAATAATCATGGATAAACATCAAAATAAAGTTCTTATATTTACCTCCTTGATGAGACGAGAACAACACCGCAAAAATTACCTCAATCGGAGCTCTAGAACTCAAGATATCCCCAAAATACTAAACTTCTCGGTTTTAAACACTGACCAGGCCCATTTTCCGTTTTTGCGGAAACTTTTTGCATAGGCGGGACCACTTTTGCGGTTCTATTTCCGCTTTTGCGGTTCCGCATCCACGGTCAAATTCCGCTTCTACGGTTCTGACAGATACCAGCATTTTCCTCGGCACGGAAATGAGCATAACTTCCGATGTCCAAATTCGACAATTCTTTTTGCTATGGCTCCGAAATTACGATACGGATCTAATGGTTCAAACAAAACTGAATTTGGAGATCATTTACCTAATATGATATCCCTTTATGTTCAAAGAAGCAAATGTTGAAACATCAAATAAGAGCGTGATCACAACCCGAAACACACCCGAGGCCCCGGGACCCCAATCAATCATACCAACCAACCCCAAAACACATTACGGACTTGCTCGAGGCCTCAAACCACATCAAACAACTCTAAAACCAAGAATTACACCCCGATTCAAACTTTATGAACTTTGAAGTTTCCAACTTCTATTTCCGATGCCGAAACCTATCAAATCGCATCCGATTGACTTTAAATTTTGCAAATACATCCAAAATGATATATCAAAGCTACAGAAACTTTCAGAATTCCATTCTGACCCTCGGATCAAAATCTCACCTATCAACCGAAATTCGCCAAAATACTAACTTTGCCAATTCAAGCTTAATTCTACACCGGTCATCCCAAAAATATTCAGGACACACTCCTAAGTCCCAAATCACCTAACGAAGCTATCCGAACCATAAGATTTGCATTTTGAGTCCGATATCAAAATTTCCACTTCCGGTCAAATTTTCTCAAAAACCTTCAATTTTCTATCTTTAGCCAAACGACTCCAAAATGACCCACGGACCTCCGAATTTACTTCCGATCGCGCTCCCAAATCCAGAATAACTATACGGAGCTACTCCCAATCTCGGAATCCCAAACGGACATCAATAACACTAAAATGCATTTTAAGCCAAATTGATGCAATTTCTTCTAAAATGCTATCTTCCATAATATGCGCCAAAACGCTCCCGGGTTATCCAAAACCCGATCTAGGCATACGCCCAAGTCCGAAATCATCATATGAACCTGTTAGAACCTTCAAATCTCAATTCCGAGGCAAATTCCAATCCTAGTTCATTTCTTAAATTTTAAGCTTTGGAAATGAGAATTTTCATTTAAATTTGACTCCAAACATCTTTAATTTTAATTCTGACCATACACACAAGTCAATATACTTGAGATGAAGTTGCTCATGGCCTCAAACTACTAAATGATGCGTTGTATCTCAAAACGATCGGTTGGGTCGTTAAAATCTCCCCCACTTAAACATACGTTCGTCATCGAACGTGCTGAGAACTACACTGAAGTAGTGTGAAATCACTGGTTTAACATCTTATGCAATTTCCTGTGCTTCCACAACTCATTTGAGCACATTTGCTTGATAACTCTATAGATATACTCCTTTATTCGAGTAAATAAGCCATTAGACCCAATTCCAACATCCGAAATTTCTTGCCTAGCATGTTTCCATCATACGACCACCATATCATTCTTCACACGCTGTACCCATACATGACTGCATAACTTTGCTGAAGTCACACTTTGCATCACTTTACTCATGGGACCACAATAATATTCTTTAAATATAATAGTCGAAATTCCACAAATCCGATGCTCTCATTGCATCTCATGACCTACATAGGTCTTGCTCTAGCTTTTACAACACCGATACGACGGAAGAGATATGCAGGAATTCATATTTAGTTGCCAAGTCAACAAATCATTCACTCTATACTTCTAACAAGATCCATTACCTTGTCCTAAACCAGAGAATGTTATTTTCCTCTATAATATACTTCATATAATCAGTTTGCACTGACCCCAAATCCCATAACCTCATCTCACCCAGTACGAACCGCTCAGGCGATAAGCCACATCGGACATAATCAAAAGTCCCACAAGATGACACAATGTGCTAGTAATCCACTAATACGTACGTGATACAAAAGAAGGCGAACACTAGAGAGAACTATTCAGCTCTCACATAAACATGGGCCTCCTCAGAAAATAGGAAACATAACACATAAAAGCAAATGTGGGCATTGAAATAAACATCACACTATTGCGGCGTGCAACCCGATCCCAACAATATACCCACGACGGTGTGCCACCCGATCCAAACAATATAACCATGGTGGCGTGCCACCCGATCCAAACAATATAACCATGACGGCGTGCCACCCGATCCCAACAATATAAAACTCACACAAGGAGCCATACGTTGAGCTGAATAGCTCATCACATCAAAATATTGAATATCGATCATAAGCACACTAAGGTGCATGATATCAGACTCAATGAAACATATAGTGATATAAGATACAAACTCAAGCACAACTGAGGTGCGATATATGATCTGAGTCTCAAGAGCCATCATGCTCATATAACATCACCGCTGAGCGGAACCTCAACACATAAGGAATTTACCAAGCCGTCTCACAACTCATACGGTGTAATATATCTTTTCATGAATTAACTAACCGCGAAATAAGACCGCGACTATCCCTCCATAAAGGGCGCATTGCTGGAAGAAACATAACTGGCCTGACGCAAGGCTCACTTCCACATTTAAATCTATCCACCGACCTTAAGTCTATCCTGGTCGTGCCAAGCTAAGTCAATTATATTTCACAGGTCTATAACCCAATAAGCAGAGTGCCCTCCAGGCATAAATTCTCAATTGAATGATATCACCAAAATCCTCATACTTGGTTTAAATTTTTAACCAATCAAGTGACTACAAGTCACACCTATACAATCTTCTTGTGGTTCAAGCTCCCACTATCTTCCGAATAATTAAATGGGCCTGCACATTCAACCCACCGGCTGCACTAACACTGAAAAGCGATCAGGAGTCCCTAACCGGGATGCAAAGCCTTTCTCACAGGACACCGACCTCAAATGATACTGATGTTAATACCCATCTTACTCAAAACACTGAAACTCCTTTCCTGCTCATCCGAGCTCTTTATATCGCATTTATTGACCAAACTGTGACCTTGGTCCTTACTTCAAATTTCATACTACTCACTACACCCCACGTGCCGATATACGATACACACAATTTCCATCATAGCTCTAGAACTGACGACAGGCTAACACTTCATCACATAAGACCTTCCATTTAACTCACTACAGGAGAGCTATAACAACATACGGTGAATTCTCATAGCCATCGAATATGCCAATATCTAAGTAGTGGTCCAAGCCACCGTAACCCTTCCCGAGATCTGCCTACTCATAACAGGCCCCTAACAGACGAATACTTTAGAATAACATCAATCACCGCGGCCGACAAGTCTCAAATGCACCGCCATAAATCACGTGCATAATTCGATCACGTTGCATGAACCGATCATTGACACCAATACGCCAACTCAACTATGGCTGATCAATCTACTTCCTTCCAGGTTATCCTTGATTACCTTAGAAATGATAATATCTTCCTTCAATACCTAACTTATTCCAACCGCACTTACCCCGAGTGACCTTAAATCGTGAGGCCATGCTATCTCGAAACGACGACCATTTCATGTCTCTCAAATACTACACCACAAGTCAAAACATCATAGATCGTTTTGTGCCTTTCTTCATAAGTTGCTTCAAAAGCTTGAGCCTTAACTGTACTTATAGACTCAGAATTATCAAGCACCACACTTTACCTCTTGAATTCACTAGGACCGCTATTGAGAACCATCCGGTTCTAACTTGCCCCAGTGCGCAACCAACTCTACTGAATTTCTTTATAACATATGAATACCCTCTCGATAAAGCACCCAGCGGAATCACTTCCCGCGAAGTCTGCACCTATACGAGGCATAAATCATGAATTTTCCCTCAAGTTTGAACATGAGCCAGTAAGGCTAAACATAACATGCATTCAACAATACATATACTCAAATTACCACACATGGTCCTTTTCCCATGGCTGCAATAACCCATTAATACGCTAGTATCCAGAATTCACGCAGGTAATTAGCCATGCGACCCAAATCATAAGCGGTGAGACTTTCCCACTAGCTCAAAGCCACTATTACACGACTCTCGAGCATATTAGAAACATTCACTCAAGTCATCTACACTTATTCAACTGCAATTCACTTGAACCTACGAACATAATCACTTGTGCCCTATTAGCACTCTGACCCCATAGGGTATGACCTTATTCCAATACAACCAAACATTACCCCGCTCCATGCACCGAGCATTCTCTACCAGCGACACCTTAAAACATACTATGATTCTCACACACCTACGAAGCACCATGTAGCCCTTGTCAAATATTTCCCTGCTGATAAAAAAAATGTAGAGTTTATTAGGGACATAGGAACATCCAAAGTCCCAACATCATACAATACGAGCCTCAACTCTTGCCCATCCACAAGTTTTCAAGAACTTTTTTTTTTGAATAGCACCTAAATACATCGCAGGCCAAATCTGACATGACACATGACCCATAATTAGATCGTTGATAGTGAAATCCTTTCACTTAGCACGAAGCCTTAAAGATACATTTTGCTAATCCACGACAATAGCCTTTATCATATGTACGTCTTCATCATAAGACAACCCAAGACATTGGTTTGGTACATGTCCTTCTTAAGACAGTTAAACTCATTTCCCCCCAGTATCTCTGCTGGCTGAATTCTTCGCTAAATAGATATCTCATATGAAGCATATAATCTTTATTACTGTGAGCACGTAATTTTTACCCCACGCGAGCTACTCCCAAATGAAATCAAAACAAAATGGTTTGTTTTACTATGGGCATTTTTGTGTATTCTTGTGAGTTTTTGCATTTTTTAGGGCTCATACTTGTTTGTCTAAGTAAATAATTAATCAGAAAAACAGAAAAATATATATCTGCATTTGTGTTCTTTGTCAATTGGTTGATTTTATATTGAATTAATGAAGCATTTGTTTTACTACTCAATTTTGTTTTCGAAGTGGCTTTTATTTAAAGTGAATATTGTTGAAGCAAGAGGCTAAAAATGCAAGCTCCCCTAGCCCAAATGCTGTGCTCCACCCGGTCCGTTCAATAAGCCTCTAAGACTCGTGAAACGACGTAGCAGGGCATTGAAGCTACGTCGTTCTGGCACTGGCATATCTCGACCGTAGAAGCCATCCCTAATCCAACGGTGGAGATTTGATTCATCCTCACCCGTTCCAGGTAACCCGATCCAGGTCCGGACCGACCCAGTCCCACATAGACACACAAACGGTGTCGTTTGGATAAGTGGAAGATACAGGCCGTTGATCTCATTTGATCAAACGGCCAGGATTAAATCCCGGCCCCACTATATATACTAAAAGACCTACCCAGCCCCCCCTAAGCCAGACCCCCCTTTCTCTCCTTCATCGTCTCTCTCACAGAGACGATTAACCCCCGCCGTGCCTCCGCCGCACTCCGCCTGCCGGAAATCGCCTCACGGCGGTTCCGGTAGGCCAATGGCCACCAAATTAACACCATAGACTCCCCTCACTTCCCTCTCTTTGAATCCATCCTTCGTTTTCCTCGAATAATCCCCAAGACCTTCGAATATCGAATCAAAGTTTCGTCAGAAACAAAAACTTATGCCAAACCGCCCCAAACTCATCCCAAGCACTCCTCACACCTCCCTCACACCCCTACTAACCCTGGTTTGGTTCTAATCAAGCCCGAACTACCCAAACCCCAAATCCGAGCCCCAAGAACCCTAGAATTCTAAAATTAGGGATTTTGTTCGATTTTAAGTAATTGGAGTCAATAGACTTTAATTGGAGTGTTTTTCATTTGAAAAACACTTCAATTAAAGTCCGTTTACTTCAAAAGGTGAAAAACTCGAAGCCTTCGGAACTGGGTCTATTTGATTTCGATTTCTTTTTGAGGTAATGTTCTTCTTTCTGTTTAATTCAATTCGTTTTGTATTTGTTTAGTCTTAGATCGATTGAATTCTTCTCAATTTTCTTTGGCCGTCTCTATTCCGTTTTCTTTCTTCTCCAAGACCTCTTTGTTTGGTCAATTGCTTTTCTGTATTGCTTATTTGAATATGCTAGTTATAGGATACGAACTCGCGTCGATTAGCGTCGTCGAATAGTTAACTTCGCGTATGTCCGGCATTTGCCGAGATTTTCAGAATCATTGTTTAGCCAACTAATGTGTTATCATTGTTATGTGTTGTAGTTGATTAAATGTCGTCGTTTGAATTCACGAGTTTCGTTGTTTGAAAGCCCGGGCAGTGGGTCATCACTGTGTTGAATTGTTTGATTGGGTAGTTTCTGATTTGTATTGATTCTGGATCTTGAATTAACAATGATGTTTGGATATAGTTGTTTGTTAGTATAGGATTGAATGGTGTAATTGATAAAAGATAGTGCACTAAGACTGCTGTTGGAACCTGCTGTACAGCAGAGTTCACCACCAATTGTCCCCTGCTGATAATGTTATTTGAAAGAACCCATGATCAGACACAATATAGTGGCAAAACCAGTGTCAGGACTGCCAGAGAATATCGTGGGCTGGCAGAGAAGGGTATGGGCAGGGGGTCTTCTGATTATTGTATCTTAGGGTGTCTTGGTTTCTCAAGTATAAGTATAGGGTTAAAGGGAATAGGCAGGGTCTGGTTTTTTTTCTCTGAAAAAAAAAAGAAGCAGACATTAGGGAGATTGAGAGAGCAATATAGATATTGGACCTACATTAAGTTCAAACATACACAGTGATATAGAGATCAAAAATAGTTACTGCTTCATTGGGCTGTCATTTGAAGTTCACAGGGGTCTTTTTTCATCTATTGCTGGTTTGGTTGTTCTGCTGTGTGAGGTTTTTGATACTGGTTTTGCTGTTGGTTGTGTTTGGACACTGCTGTGGTTTGTTTTGTTTGCTGTTGGTGTCAAACTGGGCTGCTGGTTCACTGGTTGGTGGTGCTTAAGTATTTCTGATTCATCTGTTTGCTGAGTGTGGTGTTTATTTCACTGAGTGTGGTATCTATTTCACTAAGTGTGGTGGTTTGGACTACTACTGGTGGGTTGTTATATTTATTGCTGTGCTGTGTTTGTTTGCTGGGCTACTGCTACTGTTTTTCTCCTGTTGTTGCTGCTGGTCCATTACTGCTGTTGCTGTGAATTGCTTGCCACCACTGACTTCCTTTTCTTTCTTCTTCCATACTCCAGGTACACATTTCTGTAATTACAACTTCTTGGTTCGAAAAAGAATGAAGCCTGATTCCCCTTTTTAGACCTGTTTAACACATGTAGTTGTCCAATGTTTCTTATGTTTGTAGGAGTACACGTAATTAAATCTATCTTACTGATTTGGGGTTGAGAAGAATGCATTCATGAGTTTTAAGATGGAATTGTATTTAGATCGAAAATGCACTGTCAGTGGATATGTATAGAAATCTGAGTTGTTCCTGTGATATCTATGCTTAAATCTTCTCTATTCATGGCATGTGATTCCCAAATCTGTACATACCCGATCTTGTGTTAAAGTTGAGATTAATTATCTGTCCAAGTAGGAAGTTTAGGACGATTTGATCACCCGTGAGGAATGATGTCTTAAACTTGCAAAAAATGTATGACATTAGCTCTTTGAGGATTATTTGAATTCAAAGCGAGTTCTTTCCATATAATTGTCCACCATAGACTCAAACCTACTCACTTAATTAATTAATCGTATGTTTGCTCGAATTGGTTGTAGTTGAGTAGGATTTTGTCACCTGGTAGGAATTAGTGAGTTATTATTCAACTGAATGACGTAATGAGATTAAAGGAGTCGGGGGTGCATTTCATGTGACCCGACCCCAATTTCGAACAAGAGTAAATAAAGCGTGTCAGGAACCACAGGCGCATTTCATGTGGTGTGGCTCGTAGCAAGTTTTAAATAATTTGGAATCAACTCCTAAATAAAATACAATGGGATGTAGTTCGCTTTAGATTTGAATTAGAGGTGCGCCTCGCCCAATAGTTACACAAATCGCAAGGCCCTCATAAATGTACATATAAAATACTTAGATTTCGAGATGTGTCGTTTCTTAGCGAATATCACGTCCTTCTCAAAAGTGTAAATAAGTAATCGCTCCAGGCGTGTATTTTAATTCTATCTTCTTAAATACGGGTGTGCATTTCATGCGACCCAAATCCAAATCCCAAAATGTTGAATAAGAATGTGTCGAGGATCCGGGTGCATTTCATGTGACGCGATTCGAAAACATATTTTTAAGCAACTTTCTCTTTCGTAAATCATAATAAATAATAAAAGCGGTAAAGGGATATTAATTTGCACTAAGTACATAACTGTAAAAAGCAGATAGATAAGCCGAACACGACAGTTGAGCGACCGTGCTAGAACCACGGAATTCGGGAATGCCTAATACGTTCTCCCGGGTTAATAGAATTCCTTATCCGGATTTATGGTTCGCGGACTGTTAAACAGAGTCATTCTTTTCCTCGATTCGGGATTTAACCGGTGACTTGGGACACCATAAATCTCCCAAGTGGCGACTCTGAAATAATTAAATAAATCCCGTCTCGATTGTCCTTTAATTGGAAAAACTCTTTGCACCCTCGCGGGTGCGGTAAAAAGGAGGTGTGACAGCTCTGGCGACTCTGCTGGGGACAATTTTAGAATTCGAGCTCGGAATAATTTGTTGTATTTGGCTTATTTATTATCTGATTTTTATTGCATGTTTGTATTAATGTGCTAAATATTGTTTTTACTGCTTTGATATTTTGTGAACTGTACATATAAATTGTGCCGGAACCAATCTCCTCTCTGAGTCTTCTAAATCATGAAGAAGGGTGCACTTCGTGTGACTTCTTTTCTGTATAGTGTCTAAGTCCCACTTTAGAACGAGGTTTAGATAAGTTGCAAAACCGGTGAAGCTCCGGTATTCCCGGGTTGCTGCCTCCTCCTCGGCTCGAGTTGTCCGCTCGGGTAAGCCAGGTCTAGAACAATAAACCCAGGTTTTTGAACCTAGAATAACAAAGCTTCATGCCGGATCCCTAGTAGGAACGTTTATTTGCATCATGTTGCATTTGGCTTAGGGGACTCAACACAGGGGTTGGGTCCGTCTAGGACAGGTGACCTGAAATGAAAAGACTATCCTGCTGCATCCTGTTTGTCTTACGCATTTATCGGTTATAGACTTGCATGCTGACCGGCTTTAGATAAGGAAAATTAAAAAAAAAGAAAAAAAAAAGAAAAAAAATAGACATCGTCTTGTTATGAATAAATAAATAATGTCGTTTGTTTCGTTAAAACCGAACTACGTGGGTTTGATTCTCATTGGATGTGAGATACGTAGGCAACCTCCATCAGGTCTAACTTCACCTTTTGAAAAATAGCCAAAATATCAAAACTAACTTTTGTACTAAATAAGTCGGTGACGCTGTTATCAAAAATAGCCGAATGTTCCCGAAAGGGACGCCGAAAGGCTGATTTTGTATAAACGGCCACCTTTGGGTCAATTTTGATTTCGATCAATTTACCCCACAGCCTTAAAAGCCTTCGTCCCCGAGACGTTGAAAGGCCGTGATTGAAAACTGATTTTTTATTTTTAGCAAAACAAAGTTGTTTGTCTTATTTCAATCGCCTTAATAAATGTGCAGGATGAGCACGAATCAGAATAAATCATTTTCAATCTTTAGCGAGGTCCCTCAGCAGCTCCGTATATGGTGGAACGATTTGGAAGACGGTAGCAAAAAGGTAGTGGGGAGAATTTTGGGAGGTTTGGTTGATCTGTTGCATATCGAGCCGAGGAAAGACATCATCAATGCACTGGTATCTTTCTGGGATCCGACCCGCAATGTGTTTCGTTTTGTCGACTTTGAACTGACGCCCACGTTAGAGGAAATTGCGGGCTATGCAGGACTAAATGGGAAATTAAGAGGGCAATACCTGCTCTCACCAAGACCGGTATCTCCACATGGGTTTCTGGATTTGTTGAGCATTAGTCGGAAGGTGAAAAATGATGACTTGATGAAAGGATATTGCGATCTCCAATTCTTATACCAACGGTACGGCACTCCTCGGGGTTTTGAAGAGTTAAACCTTGGACTAACTCACGCAGGGAATAGAACCAAGTGGGAGGCCAGACGAATTCTAGCATTCATAACGACATTCTTGGGGATTGTGATTTGTCCACGCGAAGATAAGAAAATAGAGATAAGTCTGGTAGGAATAGCCGATGTTGCAATCAAAAAGGCTACCAGCACGGTGGTCCCTTTGGTTTTGTCCGAAATCTATCGAGCTTTGACTGTATGCCAAAAAGGGGGCAATTTCTTCCAAGGATGCAATCTGTTACTCCAATTGTGGATGCAGGAACACCTCCATCACCGGACACAATACATGAACCATGGGTTGACCGGGAAAAACTGTATCAGGGGGTTTTGAAGAACGGATGATGGGTGCTGTATTCCCTGAAGGCGTCGAGGCATGGCTTGCACGACTGAGCTCAATAGAAGCCGATCAGATTGAATGGGTGTTCGGGTGGCTACCCGATACTGAAGTAATATATATGGCAGCCGAGGAGTGTTATATTCTTCTGATGGGGATCCGCAGTGTCCAACCATATGTTCCTCATCGTGTATTACGTCAACTAGGAAGGTTTCAGGTTATTCCTACCGATCAAGACCTGAGGAAGTACGCCGTTGAGTTGAGCCCAGGAGTCGTATTCCCCGAAGAGAAGATTAGAAAACTGTGGCATGAATGTAGTTTCCTTGAGCCTAAAACCATGGTCCGGGAACTAGCTAAGGGAGAGGTGGACCCAAAGTACAATGTGTGGTTCGGGAAAAGATTTCGGATTCGTCGGAAATGTTCTAAAAGAGCCCATGTCCAACAGTTCACGGAAGATTCACAGGAACAATGGAATTGGCTAGCAAAGGAGGAGGGGTACAGGACGAAGATTGGTAGGATAGAACAGCAGGTCCGGGACCTTCAATTCGAGAAGAACATGCAAGCAGCCGCCGACGAAGGAGACAAAAAGAAGTTGGCACAAGAAAATGACCTCTTGAGAGCTCAAATCCAGCAAATGAAAAAGGATGCTGACAGACAGTTGAGGAGTCGGGCAGACGAAAAATTGATAAAGGGCTTGAGAAGCCAAGTCACCGATATCCAAAGAGAATTGGACGAGTCGAAAGCCCAAACAACGAGGATCCGTGCTAGCTGGAGAAAGGAGGCGCATCAACATGCACTTCACCTACAACGGGTGGAAGAAGATTACACTGAGACCATCACTAGTCTAAGGGAGGCAAATGTTATCCTCAGGGAGCGGGTTTTCAAGCAAGCCCGAGATGCTAGAGCAGATCTCGACCGTTGCCACAATTTGATGGCCCGACTGCAAGGACAAGTGGATAGGCTCCTAGACCAGGTCACCAACAATGCTCGAAGATTGGGGGCGAAAAACCAGCAGATAGAGCGGCTACTCATAGAAAGGGACATGATCAAGGACAGAATTGGAGAAATTGGGCACTATGTCACCATGAAGTGCTTAGCTTGTGAACAAATGCCCCGCACCGACCTTTTTGCTTCAATTATGGGCTATGTGCATCGGATCATGAGAGAATTAAGGGGACTACACAAGGACCTCACACCAAGGCCCGCGGCAAGGCCGAATGATGCCTCGCGGGCCCCCAGGAATTTTAGAGCATTAGATTTTTGATTGAAAATGTATTTTTGAAATGTTGGGTCAAGCTAGTTGGCATTTTTATCTTTACTTTCCCAAATCAAGCATTTCTTTTATTTTGCTGATTGTTGTAAGACGTGTTTTGTAACTGCACGGTTTTATTTGATATAAAAGTTACTGAATTTTGCCACAATCTTGTTACCAGAACTACGCTCGGTCTGATTCACGCGGGGTCGTGATACGTAGGCAATCCACATAAGATTCGACCACCACTAAAAGGAAAAGAATGCAAAGGTTAATAACAATAAGGCTTTCAAGGATAAAAGAAAAGAAAGAAAAAAAAAGGGGGCTGGAATGACGCATGTTAAGAGTACATTTAGAAAGGGTTATTTGGTTAGGTGCATTGCATCCAACGTGCTATAACATATCTGTCAAACTCGGTAAACTAACAAGTTTGTTGCATTTCCGGAAAAGTTTAGCAGTTGGTTTGACAGAATATACTGGCCAGCCATCATTACCGTACTAGATCCAAAGGACCGATTACAATAAGCATGTCTAGTTCGGGTAAGAGCCTCGAGGAAGAAAAATCAGAGTTACAAATCATGAAAGAAGAGGTAGACCGGTTGAAACAGCAGATAACAGAGATGCACCTGGCCTGGGCCAGGGAACAGTCTTCACCAAACCGCCCTACTCTCGCCTCAGCTCCGGAACATCCGCCCATCGATCCTTCGACAAGCGCCCCGATCTATCCATACTTTCAGGGGGAAAACCCATATGCCACCCACATTCCACCAACCAAACCAAATCCTCCTCCAGCCACCCCTGTTTTTGTGGCACCTCCACCTGCTCCTCTGCAAAGGCCGGCCGGCGAGCCGCATGTTCAGATCCATGACAACTCTTACTATCCTCCAGAGCCTACTTTTAGGGCTCCTGAACCGCAATCACATACCCCTCACTGGGATAATCCGGCAGAACCGGAAAAGTACTTCCAAAGTTCGGAACATGAGGAAGTTATCAGAAAAGTTAAAAGCCTGGAGCAGTCCTTCAGGAACATGCACGGTTTGGGTAATCAGGTCAGTGTCGCTTACAAGGATCTGTGCCCGTTCCCCGACGTCCAATTGCCGGCCGGGTTCAAGATGCCCAAGTTTGACCTATACGAGGGGCACGGTGATCCTGTAGCCCACCTCCGAGGGTTTTGTAGTAAAATGCGAGGAGCCGGAGGACGGGACGAGATTCTGATAGCTTACTTCGGTCAGAGTCTGGGAGGATCTGCGCTGGAGTGGTACACTAGACAGGACCCCAGCAGATGGTTTATGTGGGATGATTTGGCTCAAGCTTTTATCGGGCAGTTCCAGTACAATCTTGAAATAATCCCCGACCGCCTATCATTGCTAAAATTAGAGAAGAAACCCGTTGAGAGTTTCAGGGAATTTGGTTTCCGCTGGAGGGAACAGGCAGCAAGGGTAGATCCGCCTATGAGAGAGAGCGAGATGGTGGATTACTTCTTGCAGACACTAGAGCCAACCTATTTCGGACATCTGGTAACGTCCGTGGGCAAATCATTCACCGAGGTGATAAAAATGGGGGCTATGATCGAGGAAGGTTTGAAGGCCAACAAAATCATGAGCTATTCAGCATTGAAGGCCACCACTCAGGCTATCCAAAGTGGTACTGGAGGAGTACTGGGGAAAAAGAGGAAAGAGGAAGTCGCGGCAGTCGAGTCCGGGGCATGGTTCAGAAATAGAGGCCCTGCACCCCAATATAGCCCGCCCCAGCCTCACCACCAAAATTACTCCCACAATCCATACAACCACCCGCAACATTACTACCCCGCACTCGATCCCCATTTTACTGTCCACCACGCACAGTCCTATCCTGCACCTCCCGTCCATGCACCGTGGCGTGCACCAAACCCGCAGAACAATTATCCACCCCCAAGAGCTTACAGGAACCCCTCGGGCGCAAGTTTTCGTCCGAACCAGGCATTCAGGGGCGACAGGGCGCCAAGGCCGAAGAATTTCACTCCCTTGGGGGAATCTTACACCAGTCTGTTCCACCGGTTAAAGCAAGTAGGGTTGCTGAATCCGGTTGAAGCTAAGCTACCAAACCCTCTTCCGAAGAACCTGGACCATTCAGTAAATTGTGCATACTGCTCGGGATGTTCGGGACACGACACGGAAAAGTGTTGGAGGTTGAAAACAGCCATCCAAGAACTCATCGACACTCGCAGGATTGAGGTCCAGACGCCAACAGAGCCCAACATCAACCAAAACCCACTTCCAACTCATCATGAGACCAACATGATCGAGTTGGTACGGGTAGAAGAAGGAAAGGAGAAAGCCTCCCAAACTGTAATGATGATCAAGTCTAGCGGAGTAGGAGTGAGAAAAGGGCCAAGCCTTGATGAGTCACCCAGTTGCAAGAAGGACATACCAGGAGGGTCGGAAGCAGGAAAGGGAAGTGTGAGCGGAGTACCGGTGAGGCCGAGGAAAGCAAAGATAGTTGTACCAGGGGCAGCAATCAAGCCCATCTTGACAGTAGCAGGCGTTCGAATGGATCCTTTCATCATCAAGCCAGCAATACAGTTGCCAATAACTGATAGCCGGGCTATTCCATGGAATTATGCTCGGATTACAACGACCTACAAAGGAAAGGAAGTGAAAGAGGAAGTTTGCGAAGCGCAAGGTTTGACCCGCTCGGGGAGATGTTTTGCCCCTGCGGAATTGAGGAAGATCACTCCGGCAACACTGAAAAAGCCGGTAACTGATGAAGAGGCAGAAGAATTCCTGAAAAAGATGAAGCTGCATGACTATTCTGTCTTAGAGCAGTTGAAGAAAGACTCCTGCGCAAATATCATTGCTATCCTTGCTGATACATTCTGAAGAACACCGGCAAGCTTTGATGAAAGTTTTGAATGAGGCCCACGTACCCAATAAAATCTCAGTGAGTCATCTGGAGAAGATCACCAATAGGATCTTCGAAGCGAATCGGATCACCTTCACCGACGATGAATTGCCCGAGGAGGGCACCGAGCACAACAAGGCTTTATATCTTACGGTGAAGTGTGAAGAGTCGGTGGTTACCAAAGTCCTTGTCGATAATGGGTCCAGTGCTAACATTTGTCCTCTCTCTACACTGGACAAGTTGAAAGTGGACATCGGCAGGATACACAAGAACAACATATGTGTTCGAGGGTTTGATGGAGGAGGCAAAGCGTCGGTTGGTGACATAGTGCTAATCTTGACAATTGGGCCAGGTGGAGTTCACCATGGAATTCCAGGTGCTGGACATGGTGGTGTCATATAACCTTCTGATAGGGCGACCATGGATCCATGCCGCAAGAGCAGTTCCATCCAGCTTACACCAACTCGTCAAGTTTGAGTGGGACCAACAGGAGATCGTCGTCCATGGAGAGAATGATCTACAACCGGGCACCATCGTCCCCTTCGTTGAGACAGAAGAAGATGTTGGGCCGTGGGTATACAGATCTGCGATGTGGTATTCGCCAACTGAGTTCCAGAAGGGGAATGCATTCCCAATGGCAGAATAATTACTGCAGACGTCATGGTGGCTCATGAAATGTTGAGACATGGTTTCATACCCGGCAAAGGTCTAGGTGCATCTCTGCAAGGAATCATACAACCGGTATCAGTGGTCGAAAACTTGGGAACCTTCGGCTTGGGATTCAAGCCAACATCAGAGGACATCCGGCGAGCCAAAAAGAATAAGCAGAAGACATGGATGCTCCCAAAGCCTGTTCCGCGCCTTTCCCAATCTTTTGTCAGGTCCGGAGTAAGAGGATATCCGACGACAAGGGTTCCCAGTCCTATGGTTAGGCCAGACGAAGAGTTCTTGAGGAAGTTCGAGGACCTATTCGCAGATGCATGCATGCTCGAGGATGGCGAAGGGACCAGCCATGCCGAGATACAGTTTGTGGGACCAAGAGCAAAATTGAATAATTGGAAGGCTACTCCTCTCCATGTCCGGAAGGAGTCTTGGTAGTTTGTTTTGGATTGTTTTCTTTCGAAATTTTGTGTTGGGGGTTGTCCTCGGAGTAAAATCCAGTTTGTTTTAGTTCATTTTTGATTTAAGTTTGCAAGTTTGTTTTTCCTTGTACTGTTCCCATTAATGAAATTTGGTTCCCTTCGTGTCTAATTTTGTTTATTTTTTTTTCTTCTTTTAACTTTTCTGAACAGCCTTCTTTCAACTGATCTTAATGATATGGTGTGCTTAAAGATTAATCAACCTAGTCTAGAAAGTCAATCGGGTTTGGAAATAATAACGCATGAAATAAGAAGTGACGAGAGTGAGTCAGAGTACGGCGATGATGAAGCCGTAGAAGAAATCGGTGAAGAATTAAGTCACTTCGAGGAAAAACCCAAACCAAATCTAAATGATACTGAGGCCGTTAATCTGGGGAGCGCGGATGACGTCAAAAAACCAGAATAAGTGTCCATATTGAACCCAACCCGAGAGAAGAGTTGATCAAAACACTCATGGAGTTTAAAGACATTTTCGCATGGTCGTACGACGACATGCCAGGACTCAGCACTGATCTAGTGGTTCATAAATTACCCACTGATCCGGCATATCCTCCCGTCAAGCAGAAGCTGCGGAAATTCAAGACGGAGATGAGTGTGAAGATCAAGGAGGAAGTAACCAAGCAGTTGCAGGCGAAAGTCATTCGCGTCACTCGATACCCTGAATGGTTGGCTAACGTAGTACCGGTGCCAAAGAAAGACGGAAAGATCAGAGTATGTGTGGACTATCGCAACCTCAACAAGGCGAGTCCTAAGGATAATTTCCCGCTTCCCAATATCCATATCCTGATTGATAATTGCGCCGGACGCGAAATCGGATCCTTTGTGGACTGTTATGCGGGATATCATCAGATTTTGATGGATGAAGAGGACGCAGAAAAGACGGCTTTTATCACACCGTGGGGGACTTATTGCTACCGAGTGATGCCGTTCGGTTTGAAGAATGCGGGGGCAACATATATGAGAGCGATGACTACGGTATTCCATGACATGATACACAAGGAAATTGAAGTGTACGTGGATGATGTGATCGTAAAATCCAGACGTCAAGAAGACCATGTTGCCGACCTCAGGAAGTTCTTTCAAAGACTTCGAAGATACGACATCAAGCTCAATCCGGCCAAATGCGCATTCGGAGTTCCATCGGGAAAGTTGCTAGGATTCATCGTCAGCCGACGGGGCATTGAGTTGGACCCCTCCAAGATTAAGTCCATTCAGGAGTTACCCCCGCCGAAGAATAAAACAGAGGTAATGAGTCAGTTGGGAAGGTTGAATTACATCAGTAGGTTTATTGCCCAGCTTACGGCAACCTGTGAACCCATATTCCGTCTATTGAAGAAAGACGCTGCGATAGAATGGACGACAGAATGTCAGGAAGCGTTTGACCAAATCAAAGGGTATCTGTCAAACCCACCCGTACTAGTTCCGCCTGAACCGGGTAGACCCCTGATTCTTTATCTGACGGTTTTGGAGAATTCGTTCGGCTGCGTACTGGGGCAACATGATCTTACTGGCAGGAAGGAACGGGCCATTTACTACCTCAGGTAAGAAATTCACAGTCCACGAGGTCAAGTACACTCATCTAGAAAAGACATGTTGCGCTTTGACTTGGGTAGCCCAAAAGTTGAAACATTGTTTGTCTTCTTACACCACTTACCTCATCTCCCGTTTGGATCCGTTGAAGTATATTTTCCAGAAACCTATGCCTACAGGGAGGTTAGCAAAATGACAAATATTACTTACGGAGTTCGACATCATATACGTGACAAGGACGGCTATGAAAGCTCAAGCCCTGGCCGATCACTTAGCTGAAAATCCTGTTGATGACGAATACGAACCTTTGAGGACGTATTTTCCAGACGAAGAAGTGTTGCAAATTGAGGGGTTAGAACTAACCAAGGATCCAGGGTGGAAGCTCTTCTTCGACGGAGCGGCGAACGCAAAAGGAGTCGGAGTAGGGGCTGTGCTCATATCTGAAATAGGACATCATTATCCTGTTACTGCTCAATTGCGTTTTCATTGTACCAATAATATGGCTGAGTACGAGGCATGTATCTTGGGGTTGCGATTAGCGGTGGACATGGATGTACAGGACGTCTTGGTCTTGGGGGACTCGGACCTTCTGGTACATCAGATTCAGGGAGAATGGGAAACCAGAGATTTAAAGCTTATCCCATATCGTCAGTGTTTGCATGATTTGACCAAACGCTTTCGATCGGTAGAATTCAGGCACATCCCAAGGATGCATAATGAGGTTGCCGATGCTCTAGCTACTTTAGCGTCGATGCTACATCACCCGGACAAGGTTCGTGTCGATCCGTTACATATCCAGGTCCGGAATCAACATGCTTATTGTAATGTGATAGAGGAAGAGGTGGATGGTGAGCCATGGTTTCATGACATCAAGGAATACCTCAGGTTAGGAGTATACCCAGAGCAAGCAACTGGAGATCAAAAGCGAGCTATTCGACGATTGGCGAACGGATTTTTCCTTAATGGAGGGGTGCTATACAAAAGAACCCCAGATTTGGGATTGTTGAGATGTATAGATGCAGGTCAAGCCACAACAGTGATGACAGATATACACTCGGGAGTTTGTGGACCACACATGAGCGGATACGTATTGGCAAAGAAGATTCTCCGAGCAAGATATTACTGGCTCACGATGGAGCGTGATTGTATAAGTTTCGTGCGAAGATGCCATCAGTGTCAGATACACGGAGATTTGATTCATTCTCCACCAACTGAATTGCATACAATGTCGGCACCATGGCCGTTTGTTGCATGGGGTATGGATGTTATTGGACCTATTGAGCCTGCAGCTTCCAATGGTCATAGGTTCATTCTGGTAACGATTGATTATTTTACCAAGTGGGTGGAGGCCAAAACATTCAAATCGGTGACCAAAAAGGCGGTGGTGGATTTCGTACATTCCCACATCATCTGCAGGTTTGGAATTCCAAAGATAATCATCACGGATAACGGTGCCAATCTTAACAGCGGATTGATGAAAGAGGTCTGCCAACAGTTCAAGATTACACACCGAAATTCCACACCATATCGTCCCAAAGCAAATGGTGCGGTTGAGGCAGCAAATAAGAATATAAAGAAGATATTGAGAAAGATGGTAGAAGGGTCTAGGCAGTGGCATGAAAAGTTACCATTTGCGCTGTTGGGTTATCGCACTACCGTACGGACTTCGGTAGGTGCAAATCCTTACTTGTTGGTATACGAGACTGAAGCAGTAATACCAGCAGAAGTTGAAATCCCATCCCTCCGAATTGTCGCTGAAGCTGAGATTGATGACGACGAGTGGGTCAAAACCCGATTAGAGCAATTGAGCTTGATCGACGAAAAGAGGTTGACAGCGGTATGTCATGGCCAATTGTATCAAAAGAGAATGGCGAGAGCATATAACAAGAAGGTACGTCCCAGGAAATTTGAAGTGGGACAGCATGTGCTGAGGAGAGTTCTACCACATCAGGCCGAAGCGAAAGGCAAGTTCGCTCCAAATTGGCAGGGACCATTTGTGGTGACTAGAGTATTATCCAACGGCGCTCTATGCCTAACTGATGTTGAGGGAAGATGCACCGATATGGCTATCAATTCTGATGCAATCAAGAGATATTATGTGTAATTCTTTAATGCATTTGTCAACGTTTGGTTTCGTTTGTGTGTGTTTGGCATTTTTCGGAGAATGAAATGACAGAGGCGATTTTTCTACTACCCAAACACTTTAACCTTTGTTTTCCCCTTTGAGCCTTAATTATTCTTTCATACACCCTCTTTCGGAATCATCAAGGAAGATGTGTAGCAAAATAGAAAAAGAAACAAAGAAAAAAAAACACAAGAAAAAGTGAACTACGTTCGACCTGATTCCTCAAGAAGGATACGTAGGCGCCACACGGCTCGGTCATAATAAAATAAAACTCAAAAGGTCCCCAAGCAACAAAACTAGGGCAGAAGTCATTGTTTCGTTTGAAAGATAGTGCGGATTCCGAAAGTTGTAATGAGCTAACCGTTGAGGTTGAACCCCTTTTCTTTAGCCTCGCGCGCAGAAACCACATTAAGAACCAGAAAGACCTCTCGATCAGTATTTGAGAAATGCCAAGTCATGTGAATGAAAGCCAAAAGTGACATCCCGACCCTCGATTGAACCCAGGATGCACAAGCCGAAAAGGATAACGCTCTAGAGGGAATCTCATGGGTGATACCCCGCCGCAGGGAAAGAAAGCGTAAACGAGAGAGTCTTAACGGTGAAAACCCTCGCGGGCACCTTAAGGCGAAGAAAGTTGAGAGAAGTAAAATGAGAGAGTCTTACGGTGAAAACCTTTACGGGCACCTTAAGGCGACGGGAGATAGAGAAATGAGAGAATCTCATTAGTGAAAACCCTTCAAAGGGCACTATGAGGGGACGAGGGTGAGATGGTTACCAGGTGTCTGCATGAGACAAGGTTTGGACATCCGTTTACCCTCAGCAGAACGCGGCATCAGAAAGTGATTGACATGAATAGACTGGGTAGTTTAATCTCCAAGGCACGGCATAACCATTGGATCAGTCACACATTCAGATAAGTTTTCCTTTTTGAGTTCAGAAAGGTTTTCCTCTTCTTTTGTCATTTGCGGTCAGCATTCTTTTCTTTTCTTTCATTTTTTCGAAAATTGACTTTTCAAAGCTTACTACCAAGTCTCCCAAAGCAGTATAATGAAAAGAAATAGGCGTGGAACGAGGCAATAAGGCAGAAGTCGTTCCGATAGTAAGATTGGAGCGACGGGTTGATTGGAAGGTTCGCAGGAATTATGAAGTATGATGGACACATGTGGCACGTCCAGAAGATGATTTCACGCAACAGATCACCGGCTAAAAAGAGCCGGATCAAACCAAAGATTGGAGTGAAAGAGAAAGATGAGAAACCGCTCGTGGAAAGAGCATCGTCCCCAGCAAGCGTCAACGTCATCCTCAAAAGTCCGAGGGAGGCCAAGCGGATGAAAGAGAAAAGAAAATGGCCCCAACAAGAGTGGCACGACCACTCACTGCGTTTTGAAACTAACAATTTTTCTTTGATTTAAAGCAGGAAAAGAGGGTTCGTTGGCGGAAAAGCATACCGTCCAGAAGTTTATCAAACTGGGGCAGAAAATTTTCTCCTGTTGCGAAAATTTTCTTGAAAGCGAAGACCCAGTGGATAAGGGTAGAAAGCAACACAAGATTTCGGGAAATACCAGCTCCGAGCAGAATGGTTTTGAGAAAGGCCAGACAACACGACGGGGTGATCGTTGAGCCTGGTATCATCCCCGGCATTTGTTGAAAAAATGAAACAATGGCCTCGAGATTCCCCCAGCAGTATTATATCCCATAATTTGTTCAAGGAAGCAAAAGAGTGAGTCCCAGAGAAGGTATGGGAAGAAGGAAGAAGAAAAGGGGTCCCCCGACAGGATAATCCCCGGTCCATAACACTTCAACCCCGGCAAGTCCGAGAGAGAATGAGGGGTGAAGGAAATAGAGAATACTTCCTCAGCAGCATCAGCCCCAGTAGGTGAGTAAGCAATTCCAAAATATCCCCAGCAGCCAAAGGAAAAGTAGCACAGTTCAAGGGGAAGGCAATTCCAAGACAAGATAATTTAGAAGAGAAGGCGGCCCGAGAGGCGACGCAGGAAGAAGAAAATGGTACAAAAGGCGAAAGAAGGCAATTAGGATAGGATGAAATTAGCGAGTAGTAGTTGAAGTCAGGGAGCCCGCTTGAAGAATGGAGTGGCGATTTAGTTGAGTTGTAGTTGAAGTCAGGGAGCCCGCCTGGAGAATGGAGTGGCGATTTTATTTTGAAGTAGTAGTTGAAGTCAGGGAGCCCGCCTGGAGAATGGAGTGGCGATTTTATTTTGAAGTAGTAGTTGAAGTCAGGGAGCCCGCCTGGAGAATGGAGTGGCGATTTTATTTTGAAGTAGTAGTTGAAGTCAGGGAGCCCGCCTGGAGAATGGAGTGGCGATTTTATTTTGAAGTAGTAGTTGAAGTCAGGGAGCCCGCCCGGAGAATGGAGTGGCGATTTTATTTTGAAGTAGTAGTTGAAGTCAGGGAGCCCGCCTGGAGAATGGAGTGGCGATTTTATTTTGAAGTAGTAGTTGAAGTCAGGGAGCCCGCCTGGAGAATGGAGTGGCGATTTTATTTTGAAGCAGTAGTTGAAGTCAGGGAGCCCGCCTAGAGAATGGAGTGGCGATTTTATTTTGAAATAGTAGTTGAAGTCAGGGAGCCGCCTGAAGAATGGAGTGGCAATTTAGTTTTGAGTTATAGTTGAAGTCAGGGAGCCCGCCTGAAGAATGGAGTGGCGATTTAGTTTTGAGTTGTAGTTGAAGTCGGGGAGCCCGCCTGAAGAATGGAGTGGCGATTTATTTTGAAGTGATAGTTGAAGTCAGGGAGCCCGCCTGAAGAATGGAGTGGCGATTTAGTTTTGAGTTGTAGGTGAAGTCAGGGAGCCCGCCTGAAGAATGGAGTGGCGATTTTATTTTGGGGTAGTAGTTGAAGTCAGGAAGCCCGCCTGGAGAACGGAGTGGCGATTTATTTCAAAGTTGTAGTTGAAGTCAGGGAGCCCGCCTGAAGAATGGAGTGGCGATTTAGTTTTGAGTTATAGTTGAAAGTTAGGGAGCCCGCCTGAAGAATGGAGTGGCGATTTATTTTTGAAGTTGGTTGAGGAAAGCAATCATGAATCCCCAGCATGAATCCAAGTTCATAATCAAAAGGGAGGCAATCGAGATAGACCAAAATAACAATCGTCAGGAGAGAAGAGGCATGTGAAGAAACATCGGAACTAGCAAGATGGCAATGAACATGACCAAATCAAGTTGGAAAGATAGATGAGAGTTTGTAGCACTGTAACTTAGTCTAGCTTCTTATTTTTCGTTTAGCACGATGTAACAAGGGGATCAGTTAAGCGGTGGCGCCAGCAGTAACAGCAGTAACAGCAAGATCACAACAGTCACGGTAGTCCCAGCTACCAAAACTTCCCGAACTACATTGACCTGATTCCCTTTTAGCCAGGGATATGTAGGAGACCTTTTGAAGCAAGGTTCGGTCAAACTTTTCCAAAAAATGCTTCACACGGAGCGCTTAAACGGGCAAAAGTCGCTCGTATCGGCTCACTTGTCTTTGCACGAAAACTCTTCATGTTTCCGCGCAAAGAGGGGCAGCTGTGAGCACGTAATTTTTACCCCACGCGAGCTACTCCCAAATGAAATCAAAACAAAATGGTTTGTTTTACTGTGGGCATTTTTGTGTATTCTTGTGAGTTTTTGCATTTTTTAGGGCTCATACTTGTTTGTCTAAGTAAATAATTAATCAGAAAAACAGAAAAATATATATGTGCATTTGTGTTCTTTGTCAATTGGTTGATTTTATATTGAATTAATGAAGCATTTGTTTTACTACTCAATTTTGTTTTTGAAGTGGCTTTTATTTAAAGTGAATATTGTTGAAGCAAGAGGCTAAAAATGCAAGCTCCCCAGGCCCAAATGCTGTGCTCCACCCGGTCCGTTCAATAAGCCTCTAAGACTCGTGAAACGACGTAGCAGGGCATTGAAGCTACGTCGTTCTGGCACTGGCATATCTCGACCGTAGAAGCCATCCCTAATCCAACGGTGGAGATTTGATTCATCCTCAACCGTTCCAGGTAACCCGATCCAGGTCCGGACCGACCCAGTCCCGCATAGACACACAAACGGCGTCGTTTGGATAAGTGGAAGATCCAGGCCGTTGATCTCATTTGATCAAACGGCCAGGATTAAATCCCAGCCCCACTATATATACTAAAAGACCTACCCAGCCCCCCTAAGCCAGACCCCCCCTTTCTCTCCTTCATCGTCTCTCTCACAGAGACGATTAACCCCCGCCGTGCCTCCGCCGCACTCCGCCTGCCGGAAATCGCCTCACGGCGGTTCCGGTAGGCCAATGGCCACCAAATTAACACCATAGACTCCCCTCACTTCCCTCTCTTTGAATCCATCCTTCGTTTTCCTCGAATAATCCCCAAGACCTTCGAATATCGAATCAAAGTTTCGTCAGAAACAAAAACTTATGCCAAACCGCCCCAAACTCATCCCAAGCACTCCTCACACCTCCCTCACACCCCTACTAACCCTGGTTTGGTTCGAATCAAGCCCGAACTACCCAAACCCCAAATCCGAGCCCCAAGAACCCTAGAATTCTAAAATTAGGGATTTTGTTCGATTTTAAGTAATTGGAGTCAATAGACTTTAATTGGAGTGTTTTTCATTTGAAAAACACTTCAATTAAAGTCCGTTTACTTCAAAAGGTGAAAAACTCGAAGCCTTCGGAACCGGGTCTATTTGATTTCGATTTCTTTTTGAGGTAATGTTCTTCTTTCTGTTTAATTCAATTCGTTTTGTATTTGTTTAGTCTTAGATCGATTGAATTCTTCTCAATTTTCTTTGGCCGTCTCTATTCCGTTTTCTTTCTTCTCCAAGACCTCTTTGTTTGGTCAATTGCTTTTCTGTATTGCTTATTTGAATATGCTAGTTATAGGATACGAACTCGCGTCGATTAGCGTCGTCGAATAGTTAACTTCGCGTATGTCCGGCATTTGCCGAGATTTTCAAAATCATTGTTTAGCCAACTAATCTGTTATCATTGTTATGTGTTGTAGTTGATTAAATGTCGTCGTTTGAATTCACGAGTTTCGTTGTTTGAAAGCCCGGGCAGTGGGTCATCACTGTGTTGAATTGTTTGATTGGGTAGTTTCTGATTTGTATTGATTCTGGATCTTGAATTAACAATGATGTTTGGATATAGTTGTTTGTTAGTATAGGATTGAATGGTGTAATTGATAAAAGATAGTGCACTAAGACTGCTGTTGGAACCTGCTGTACAGCAGAGTTCACCACCAATTGTCCCCTGCTGATAATGTTATTTAAAAGAACCCATGATCAGACACAATATAGTGGCAAAACAAGTGTCAGGACTGCCAGAGAATATCATGGGCTGGCAGAGAAGGGTATGGGCAGGGGGTCTTCTGATTATTGTATCTTAGGGTGTCTTGGTTTCTCAAGTATAAGTATAGGGTTAAAGGGAATAGGCAGGGTCTGGTTTTTTCTCTGAAAAAAAAAGAAGCAGACATTAGGGAGATTGAGAGAGCAATATAGATATTGGACCTACATTAAGTTCAAACATACACAGTGATATAGAGATCAAAAATAGTTACTGCTTCATTGGCCTGTCATTTGAAGTTCACAGGGGTCTTTTTTCATCTATTGCTGGTTTGGTTGTTCTGTCGTGTGAGGTTTTTGATACTTGTTTTGCTGTTGGTTGTGTTTGGACATTGCTGTGGTTTGTTTTGTTTGCTGTTGGTGTCAAACTGGGCTGCTGGTTCACTGGTTGGTGGTGCTTAAGTATTTCTGGTTCATCTGTTTGCTGAGTGTGGTGTTTATTTCACTGAGTGTGGTATCTATTTCACTAAGTGTGGTGGTTTGGACTACTACTGGTGGGTTGTTATATTTGTTGCTGTGCTGTGTTTGTTTGCTGGGCTACTGCTACTGTTTTTCTCCTGTTGTTGCTGCTGGTTCATTACTGCTGTTGCTGTGAACTTCTTGTCATCACTGACTTCCTTTTCTTTCTTCTTCCATACTCCAGGTACACATTTTTGTAATTACGGCTTCTTGGTTCGAAAAAGAATGAAGCCTGATTCCTTTTTTAGACCTTGTTTAACACATGTAGTTGTCCAATGTTTCTTATGTTTGTAGGAGTACACGTAATTAAATCTATCTTACTGATTTGGGGTTGACAAGAATGCATTCATGAGTTTTAAGATGGAAATGTATTTAGATCGAAAATGCACTGTCAGTGGATATGTATAGAAATCTGAGTTGTTCCTGTGATATCTATGCTTAAATCTTCTCTATTCATGGCATGTGATTCCCAAATCTGTCCATACCCGATCTTGTGTTAAAGTTGAGATTAATTATCTGTCCAAGTAGGAAGTTTAGGACGATTTGATCACCCGTGAGGAATGATATCTTAAACTTGCAAAAAATGTATGACATTAGCTCTTTGAGGATTATTTGAATTCAAAGCGAGTTCTTTCCATATAATTGTCCACCATAGACTCAAACCTACTCACTTAATTAATTAATCGTATGTTTGCTCGAATTGGTTGTAGTTGAGTAGGATTTTGTCACCTGGTAGGAATTAGTGAGTTATTATTCAACTGAATGACGTAATGAGATTAAAGGAGTCGGGGGTGCATTTCATGTGACCCGACCCCAATTTCGAACAAGAGTAAATAAAGCGTGTCAGGAACCACAGGCGCATTTCATGTGGTGTGGCTCGTAGCAAGTTTTAAATAATTTGGAATCAACTCCTAAATAAAATACAATGGGATGTAGTTCGCTTTAGATTTGAATTAGAGGTGCGCCTCGCCCAATAGTTACACAAATCGCAAGGCCCTCATAAATGTACATATAAAATACTTAGATTTCGAGATGTGTCGTTTCTTAGCGAATATCACGTCATTCTCAAAAGTGTAAATAAGTAATCGCTCCAGGCGTGTATTTTAATTCTATCTTCTTAAATACGGGTGTGCATTTCATGCGACCCAAATCCAAATCCCAAAATGTTGAATAAGAATGTGTCGAGGATCCGGGTGCATTTCATGTGACGCGATTCGAAAACATATTTTTAAGCAACTTTCTCTTTCGTAAATCATAATAAATAATAAAAGCGGTAAAGGGATATTAATTTGCACTAAGTACATAACTGTAAAAAACAGATAGATAAGCCGAACACGACAATTGAGCGACCGTGCTAGAACCACGGAATTCGGGAATGCCTAATACCTTCTCCCGGGTTAATAGAATTCCTTATCCGGATTTCTGGTTCGCGGACTGTTAAATAGAGTCATTCTTTTCCTCGATTCGGGATTTAACCGGTGACTTGGGACACCATAAATCTCCCGAGTGGCGACTCTGAAATAATTAAATAAATCCCGTCTCGATTGTCCTTTAATTGGAAAAACTCTTTGCACCCTCGCGGGTGCGGTAAAAGGAGGTGTGACAGCTCTGGCGACTCTGCTGGGGATTAACTTTCAGAATTCGAGCTCGGAATAATTGTCGTATTTGGCTTATCTATTATCTGATCTCTAATACCAACTTGTCACGACCCTAGTTCACCAATCGTGAACATGTCATGACGGCACCCAGTCCCCACGACTAGGTAAGCCTAACACATTGCGGAATATACAAGTTTATGAACATTAAATAAGAAATAGCGGAAAACAATATAAATAAGAATGTAATCTGTGCCGCTTGGCACATACACCCGTCAAACACACTGTATAAACACCACTAAAACCCGGAATCCCACGGGTAACACAGACTAAGAGAAATACAACCGTGGCTCTATGTGTAAAGAGTATCTAAACAACGAGATGAAGGAAAAACATCTACTAGAACTATCAGAATAGAAGGATGGCCTCCGGATCCGCGGACGTAGCAGATCATACCTCGAGGTCTCCCAAGGTGCTGCTGAATCACCTAGTATGAGCCTGTCCTGATGTACCTGGATCTGCACAACAAAAGTATGCAGAAGAGTAGCATGAGTACACCACAACGGTACTCAGTAAGTGAAAAGCCTAACCTCGATGGAGTAGTGACGAGGAAGGTCAGGGCCCTACTGAGAGAAAACAATTACAAAAATGATAATAACAATAATAAGCAGTTTAAACGATAATAATTCCGAATGACAACAATAAAATGATTATTGCAACCATCTACAATTAACTAACAACAAATAACAAACTCAATTAATAAGTCCAGGACTTGTGGGAATTGAACCCACAGTCCCATTAACAATAACCCTCGGTCTCCGGGAATCGAACCCGCAGCCCATGTCTCAATAAAATCTCAGGATCTCCGGGAATCGAACCCGCAGTCCACATCTCAATAATATATCAATAGCTCGGGATCTCCGGGAATCGAACCCGCAGTCCATATCTCAATAACTCAGGATCTCCGGGAATCGAACCCGTAGTCCCTACAAATAACTCAGGATCTCGGGAATCGAACCTACAGTCCCTACCAATAACTCATGATCTTGGGAATCGAACCCGCAGTCCCTAGAAATAACTCAGGATCTCGGGAATCGAACCCGCAGTCCCTACAAATATCACTTTGGGTCTCTGGGAATCGAACCCACAACCCTGGGATCTCCGGGAATTGAACCCGCAGTCCACCAACACATCAGATAAAGAAAACACACAGGGAGAGTATAATATGTTTAATTACAACTTCACCGAAGCTAGTGCCAACTATTTATCAAGTAGTTCAAGTAAGTCAACTAGGCAATTAAACATGTTGAATCCTAGCTAATCATGCTTTTCTAACTAATACTGGGTAAAGTAACACTTTTATCACCTAAGAGCAGGAATATCACTAATCGGACAATTCAAGTATGGTGTGTGTTACAACAACCAGCACATGTACACGCCCGTCACCTCGCGTACAAGGCATTTAAACTATTACATAATATCCTAGGGGTGAAAGTTCCCCCACAGGAGGTTAGACAAGCCACTTACCTCGACTCCGGTACAAAACCGCTAAGAGACAACTCTCTTGCCGCAAATGTCGGCCTCCACATGCGTAGTATCTGATAAAAATCAATAGAATCACATCAAAATAGGCCAATTGGGCATTACCCAACCAAAACAATTCAAAATACACCAAAACCCACAAGTTGCCAAAACCCGACTTTCGGTGCGCTTCTCGAAAAATTACGAAAGATATATATTCCGGTTCCTTATCTCAACACGAGTCCGTTCATATAAAATTTATCAAAATCGGGCTCCGTTTGCCCATTCAAATCAAAGATTTCCTAAAATATAGGCCTAGGGCTCAGACCCTCCGTTAATCCTCCATTAACAGTGAAATAATAATGGAGAAACATCAAAATAAAGTTCTTATATTTACCTCCTTGATGAGACGAGAACAACACCGCGAAAATCACCTCAATCGGAGCTCTAAAACTCAAGATATGCCCAAAATACCAAACTTCTCGATTTTAAACACTAACCAGGCCCATTTTTCGCTTTTGCGGAAACTTTTCTCATAGACGGGACCGCTTTTGCGGTTCTATTTCCGATTTTGCGGTTCCGCATCCACGGTCAAATTCCGCTTCTGCGGTTCTGACAGACACCAGCATTTTCCTCGGCACGGAAATGAGCATAACTTCCTCACACGATGTCCAAATTCGACGATTCTTTTTGCTATGGCTCCGAAATTACGATACAGATCTAATGGTTCAAACAAAACTGAATTTGGAGATCATTTACCTAATATGGTACCCCTTTATGTTCAAAGAAGCAAAGGTTGAAACATCAAATAAGAGCGTGATCACAACCCGAAACACACCCGAGGCCCCCGGGACCCCAATCAATCATACCAACCAACCCCAAAACACATTACGGACTTGCTCGAGGCCTCAAACCACATGAAACAACTCTAAAACCATGAATTACACCCCGATTCAAACTTTATGAACTTTGAAGTTTCCAACTTTTATTTCCGATGCCGAAACCTATTAAATCGCATCCGATTGACTTCAAATTTTGCACACACGTCCAAAATGATATATCGAAGCTACAAAAACTTTCAGAATTCCATTCTGACCCTCGGATCAAAATCTCACCTATCAACCGAAATTCGCCAAAATACTAACTTTGCCAATTCAAGCTTAATTCTACACCGGTCATCCCAAAAATATTTTGGACACGCTCCTAAGTCCCAAATCACCTAACGAAGCTATCCGAACCATAAGATTTGCATTTTGAGTCCGATATCAAAATTTCCACTTCCGGTCAAATTTTCTCAGAAACCTTCAATAATCTATCTTTAGCCAAACGACTCCAAAATGACCCACGAACCTCCGAATTTACTTCCGATCGCGCTCCCAAATCCAGAATAACCATACGGAGCTACTCCAGTCTCGGAATCCCAAACGGACATCAATAACACTAAAATGCATTTTAAGCCAAATTGATGCAATTTCTTCTAAAATGCTATCTTCCATAATACGCGCCAAAACGCTCCCGGGTTATCCAAAACCCGATCCAGGCATACGCCTAAGTCCGAAATCATCATATGAACCTGTTGGAACCTTTAAATCTCAATTCCGAGGTCGTATACTCAAATTCCAATCCTAGTTCATTTCTTAAATTTTAAGCTTTGGAAATGAGAATTTTCATTTAAATTTGACTCCAAACTTCTTGAATTTTAATTCTGACCATACACACAAGTCAATATACTTGAGATGAAGTTGCTCATGGCCTCAAACTGCTGAATGATGTGCCATATCTCAAAACGACCGGTTGGGTCGTTATAATCTCCCCCACTTAAACATACGTTCGTCCTCGAACGTGCTGAGAACTACACTGAAGTAGTCTGAAATCACCGGTTTAACATCTCATGCAACTTCCTGTGCTTCCACAACTCATTTGAGCACATTAGCTCGATAACTCTATAGATATACTCCTTTATTCGAGTAAATTAGCCATTAGACCCAATTCCAACATCCGGAATTTCCTGCCTAGCATGTTTCCATCATACGACCACAATATCATTCTTCACAGGTTGTACCCATACATGACTGCATAACTTTGTTGAATTCACACTTTGCATCACTTTACTCATGGGACCACAATAATATTCTTTAAATATAATAGTCGAAATTCCACAAATCTGATGCTCTCATTGCATCTCATGACCTACATGGGTCTTGCTCTAGCTTTTACAACACCGATACGACGGAAGAGATGTGCGGGAATTCATATTTATTGCCAAGTCAACAAATCATTCAGTCTATACTTCTAACAAGATCCATTACCTTGTCCTAAACCAGAGAATGTTATTTTCCTCTATAATATACTTCATATAATCAGTTTGCACCGACCCCAAATCCCATAACCTCATCTCACCAAGTACGAACTGCTCAGGCGATAAGCCACCTCAGACATAATCAAAAGTCCTGCAAGATGACACAATGTGCCAGTAGGCTACTAATTAGTACGTGATACAAAAGGAAGGTGAACACTAGAGAGAACTATTCAACTCTCACACTAACATGGACTTCCTCGGAAAAATAGGAAACAGAACACATAAAAGCAATTATGGACACTGAAATAAACATCACACTATTGCGGCGTGCAACCCGATCCCAACAATATACCCATGGCGGTGTGCCACCCGATCCAAACAATATAACCATGGCGGCGTGCCACCCGATCCAAACAATATAACCATGACGGCGTGCCACCCGATCCCAACAATATAAAACTCACACAAGGAGCCATACGTCGAGCTGAATAGCTCATCACATCTTAATATTGAATATCGATCATAAGCACACTAAGGTGCATGATATCAGACTCAATGAAACATATAGCGATATAAGCTATAAACTCAAGCACAACTGAGGTGCGATATATGATCTGAGTCTCAAGAGCCATCATGCTCATATAACATCACCGCTGAGCGGAAACTCAACACATAAGGAATTTACCAAGCCGTCTCACAACTCATACGGTGTAATATATATTTTCATGAATTAACTAACCGCGAAATAAGACCGCGACTATCCCTCCATAAAGGGCGCATTGCTGGAAGAAACACAACCGGCCTGACGCAAGGCTCACTTCCACATTTAAATCTATCCACCGACCTTAAGTCTATCCTGGTCGTGCCAAGCTAAGTCAATAATGTTTCACAGGTCTATAACCCAATAAGCAGAGTGCCCTCCAGGCATAAATTCTCAATTGAATGATATCACCAAAATCCTCATACTTGGTTTAAATTTCTAACCAATCAAGTGACTACAAGTGACACCTATACAATCTTCTTTTGGGTCAAGCTCCCACTATCTTCCGAATAATTAAATGGGCCTGCACATTCAACCCACCGGCTGCACTAACACTGAAAAGTGATCAGGAGTCCCTAACCGGGATGCAAAGCCTTTCTCGCAGGACACCGACCTCAAATGATACTGATGTTAATACCCATCTTACTCAAAACACTGAAACTACTTTCCTGCTCATCCGAGCTCTTTATATCGCATTTATTGACCAAACTGTGACCTTGGTCCTTACTTCAAATTTCATACTACTCACTGCACCCCACGTGCCGATATACGATACACACAATTTCCATCATAGCTCTAGAACTGACGATAGGCTAACACTTTATCACATAAGACCTTCCATTTAACTCACTACAAGAGAGCTATAACAACATACGGTGAATTCTCATAGCCATCGAATATGCCAATATCTAAGTAGTGGTCCAAGCCACCATAACCCTTCCCGAGATCTGCCTACTCATAACAGGCCCCTAACAGATGAATACTTTAGAATAACATCAATCACGGCGGCCGACAAGTCTCAAATGTACCGCCACAAATCACATGCATAATTCGATCACGTTGCATGAACCGATCATTGACACCAATACGCCAACTCAACTATTGCTGATCAATCTACTTCCTTCCAGGTTATCCTTGATTACCTTAGAAATGTTAATATCTTCCTTCAATACCTAACTTATTCCAACCGCACTTACCCCGAGTGACCTTAAATCATGAGGCCATGCTATCTCAAAAACGACGACCATTTCATGTCTCTCAAGTACTACACCACAAGTCAAAACATCATAGATCGTTTTGTGCCTTTCTTCATAAGTTGCTTCAAAAGCTTGAGCCTTAACTGTACTTATAGACTCGGAATTATCAGGCACCACACTTTACCTCTTGAATTCACTAGGACCGCTATTGAGAACCATCCGGTTCTAACTTGCCCAATACACAACCAACTCTACTGAATTTCTTTATAACATATGAATACCCTCTCGATAAAGCACCCAGCGGAATCACTTCCCGCGAAGCCTGCACCTATACGAGGCATAAATCATGCATTTTCCCTCAAGTTTGAACATGAGCCAGTAAGGCTAAACATAACATGCATTCAACAATACATATACTCAAATTACCACACATGGTCCTTTTCCCGTGGCTGCAATAACCCATTAATACGCTAGTATCCAGAATTCACGCAGGTAATTAGCCATGCGACCCAAATCATAAGCGGTGAGACTTTCCCACTAGCTCAAAGCCACTATTACACGACTCTCGAGCACATTAGAAACATTCACTCAAGTCATCTACACTTATTCAACTGCAATTCACTTGAACCTACGAACATAATCACTTGTGCCCTATTAGCACTCTGACCCCATAGGGTATGACCTTATTCCAACACAACCAAACATTACCCCGATCCATGCACCGAGCATTCTCTACCAGCGACACCTTAATACATACTATGATTCTCACACACCTACGAAGCACCATGTAGCCCTTGTCGGATATTTCCCTGCTGATAAGAAAATGTAGAGTTTATTAGGGACACAGGAACATCCGAAGTACCAACATCATACCATACGAGCCTCAACTCTTGCCCATCCGCAAGTTTTCAAGAACTTTTTTTTAATAGCACCTAAATACATCGCAGGCCAAATCTGATATGACACATGACCCATAATTAGATCGTTGATAGTGAAATCCTTTCACTTAGCACGAAGCCTTAAAGATACATTTTGCTAATCCACGACAATAGCCTTTATCATATGTACGTCTTCATGATAAGAAATCCCAAGACATTGGTTTGGTACATGTCCTTCTTAAGACAGTTAAACTCATTTCCCCCAGTATCTCTGCTGGCTGAATTCTTCGCTAAATAGATATCTCATATGAACCATATAATCTTTATTACCACTAACTATCTTTAGATCTACATCCACCTTGTGATTCTACCTTTACTGTGACGATTAGGCAGTTAAGTAAACCTTCTCAAGACCGTACTTATCAACCGAATGTCAGAACCTAGTGCACCCTCATGTGCACAATTGAAGATTTCTCAATTCTCTTGCATTATCGATATGGATGACACACTGTAACAATGGTTGAGTAAATTCTTGACACCCTTGAAGTCCCTCTGCAGTATCATGAACCGTCGGCGCATACTCGATACCGAGCGCACAATTTTCAATACATGAGTGGATGCAAAAAAACGTATGACATAGGCTCCAACTGAAAAAATGGCGCACGATAAGGAATTCAAAGAATTGAAGAGTTTCCTAAACAGTTACATAGCCCCTCGTAAATAAATACAGACGTCTCTGTATCGATCAACGAGAATATAAGTAACTGGTCTGTGTCCCGTGACTCCTATGAACCTAGAGCTCTAATACCAACTTGTCACGACCCTAGTTCACCAATCGTGAACATGTCATGACGGCACCCAGTCCCCACGACTAGGTAAGCCTAACACGTTGCGGAATATACAAGTTTATGAACATTAAATAAGAAATAGCGGAAAACGATATAAATAAGAATGTAATCTGTGCCGCTTGGCACATATACCCGTCAAACACAATGTATAAACACCACTAAGACCCGGAATCCCACGGGTAACACAGACTAAGAGAAATACAACTGTGGCTCTATGTATAAAGAGTATCTAAACAACGAGATGAAGGAAAAACATCTACTAGAACTATCAGAATAGAAGGATGGCCTCCGGATCCGCGGACGTAGCAGATCATACCTCGAGGTCTCCAAATGTGCTGCTGGATCACCTAGTATGAGCCTGTCCTGATGTACCTGGATCTGTACAACAAAAGTGTACGGAAGAGTAGCATGAGTACACCACGGCGGTACTTAGTAAGTGCCAAGCCTAACCTCGATGGAGTAGTGACGAGGAAGGTCAGGGCCCTACTAAGAGAAAACAATTACAAAAATGATAATAACAATAATAAGCAGTTTAAACGATAATAATTCCGAATGACAACAATAAAATGATTACTGCAACCGTCTACAATTAACTAACAACAAATAACAAACTCAATTAATAAGTCCAGGACCTGTGGGAATTGAACCCACAATCCCATTAACAGTACCCCTGGGTCTCCGGGAATCGAACCCACAGCCCATGTCTCAATAGATCTCAGGATCTTCGGGAATCGAACCCGCAGTCCACATCTCAATAATATATGAATAGCTCAGGATCTCCGGGAATCGAACCAGTAGTCCCTACAAATAACTCAGGATCTCGGGAATCAAACCCGTAGTCCCTACCAATAACTCAGGATCTCGGGAATCAAACCCGCAGTCCCTACAAATAACTCACGATCTCGGGAATGGAACCCGCAGTCCCTACCAATAACTCATGATCTCGGAAATCGAACCCGCAGTCCCTACAAATAACTCAAGATCTCGGGAATCGAACCTGCAGTCCCTACAAATATCACTTCGGGTCTTTGGGAATCGAACCCACAGCCCTGGGATCTCCGGGAATTGAACCCGCAGTCCACCAACACATCAAATAAAGAAAATACACAGGGAGAGTATAATATGTTTAATTACAACTTCACCGAAGCTAGTGCCAACTATTTATCAAGTTGTTCAAGTAAGTCAACTAGGCAATTAAACATATTGAATCCTAGCTAATCATGTTTTTCTAACTAATACTGGGTAAAGTAACGCTTTTATCACCTAAGAGGAGGAATATCACTAATCGGACAATTCAAGTATGGTGTGTGTTACAACAACCAGCGCATGTACACGCCCGTCACCTCGCGTACAAGGCATTTAAACTATCACATAATATCCTAGGGGTGAATGTTCCCCCACACGAGGTTAGACAAGCCACTTACCTCGACTCCGGTACAAAACCGCTAAGAGACAACTCTCTTGCCACGAATGTCGGCCTCCACATGCGTAGTATCTGATAAAAATCAATAGAATCACATCAAAATAGGCCAATTGGGCATTACCCAACCAAAACAATTCAAAATACACCAAAACCCACAAATTGCCAAAACCCGACTTTTGGTACGCTTCTTGAAAAATTACGAAAGTTATATATTCAGGTTCCTTATCTCAACACGAGTCCGTTCATATAAAATTTATCAAAATCGGGCTCCGTTTGCCCATTCAAATCAAAGATTTCCTACAATTTAGGCCTAGGGCTCAAACCCTCCATTAATCCTCCATTAACAGTGAAATAATCATGGAGAAACATCAAAATAAAGTTCTTATATTTACCTCCTTGATGAGACGAGAACAACACCGCGAAAATCACCTCAATCGGAGCTCTAGAACTCAAGATATGCCCAAAATACTAAACTTCTCGGTTTTAAACACTGACGAGGCCCATTTTCCGCTTTTGCGGAAACTTTTCGCATAGGAGGGACCGCTTTTGCGGTTCTATTTCCGCTTTTGCGCTTCCGCATCCACGGTCGAATTCCGCTTTTGCGGTTCTGACAGACACCAGCATTTTCCTCGGCACGGAAATGATCATAACTTCCTCATACGATGTCCAAATTCGACGATTCTTTTTGTTATGGCTCCGAAATTACGCTACAGGATCTAATGGTTCAAACAAAACTGAATTTGGAGATCATTTACCTAATATGGTACCCCTTTATGTTCAAAGAAGCAAAGGTTGAAACATCAAATAAGAGCGTGATCACAATCCGAAACACACCCGAGGCCCCCGGGACCCCAATCAATCATACCAACCAACCCCAAAACACATTACGGACTTGCTCGAGGCCTCAAACCACATCAAACAACTCTAAATCCATGAATTACACCCTGATTCAAACTTTATGAACTTTGAAGTTTCCAACTTCTATTTCCGATGGCGAAACCTATCAAATCGCATCCGATTGACTTCAAATTTTGCACACACGTCCAAAATGATATATCGAAGCTACAGAAACTTTCATAATTCCATTCTGACCCTCGGATCAAAATCTTACCTATCAACCGAAATTCGCCAAAATACTAACTTTGCCAATTCAAGCTTAATTCAACACCGGTCATCCCAAAAATATTCCGGACACACTCCTAAGTCCCAAATCACCTAACGAAGCTATCCGAACCATAAGATTTGCATTTTGAGTTCGATATCAAAATTTCCACTTCCGGTCAAATTTTCTAAAAAACCTTCAATTTTCTATCTTTAGCCAAACGACTCCAAAATGACCCACGGACCTCCGAATTTACTTCCGATCGCGCTCCCAAATCCAGAATAACTATACGGAGCTACTCCCAATCTCGGAATCCCAAACGGACATCAATAACACTAAAATGCATTTTAAGCCAAATTGATGCAATTTCTTCTAAAATGCTATCTTCCATAATATGCGCCAAAACGCTCCCGGGTTATCCAAAACCCGATCCATGCATACGCCCAAGTCCGAAATCATCATATGAACCTGTTGGAACCTTCAAATCTCAATTCCGAGGTCGTATACTCAAAATTCTAATCCTAGTTCATTTCTTAAATTTTAAGCTTTGGAAATGAGAATTTTCATTTAAATTTGACTCCAAATTCTTGAATTTTAATTCTGACCATACACACAAGTCAATATACTTGAGATGAAGTTGCTCATGGCCTCAAACTGCTGAATGACGCGCCGTATCTCAAAACGACCGGTTGGATCGTTACAGTTGTCTTCTTCAATTTAACAATTGAACCAAGATACGTCTTCTCAAGAATATAAAAATATTTTGCTAATTTGTTATAGGAGTCAGCCGGATGACCTCTCAACTGTAAAGCCTTTTCCTTTTCCCTCATTGCTTGATTGTAGCTTAGGTTCACTCCATGTTGGGATAACATGTCAGTTTTTATGTCCTTTGGTGTGTAAACTGTCTTAGGATCACAATACTTTGGCATGACCATGTTACCAACTACAATTGCAGTACGTTTGCGTTGTATGAATGTATCGTCCATTAAGGAGCATGTGTTGTCTGTTGAAACTCCTTATCTTGAAGATTGCGCAATTATTAATTGATGTTGTCTTGAAGTGCCATTTACAGTTTTCACCAACTCATACAAGCCAGTATCTTCCAAAAAAATACAGTATTCAATACATATTATAAATGTAGGTGCAACAAAAGGCCTATTTTACCATAAAGTAACATAACTACAATTTATCTACAATATACCTATAATTTTATTATAATTTTTAAAGTATTTTTTTACTTCACTAAATAATTGCTTTTATTTATATTTTTTCCATACCTTCTATGACTAGATCTTTTAACTCTGAACTAGAACTTGTGCTTCACAGAAAAGTGCTTCATTGCAGTAACTACAGTTTGCTTGTCCTGGTACACTTGTCCTTCTTCAATATCAATTTGCGTAGAATCTTTTATTATTTCACTTTTATATTCCTCTATAGCTGGAGAGGATGTCATATTAAGTAACTTTTGGTGTCCAGACGAACCTTCATCAATATAAAGATAAACAATGTCATTTTAATTTGTAAAAAAATTGTAGATTTTTTGTAGATATAGCTAAAATTTTGTAGACATCCATATTATGATGTCAAATATTGTATTTAAATTATACAAAATATAGTTTCAATTGTAGTTAAATATAGATATATTGTATTTAATATCGTAAAACCATAATTCTATGCAATTTCTAACTATACAAACCTGCAATTGTGCTATCGTTGCTGATTGCCAATTTCATATTGGAATCTCGTACACTTATATATATCGGATATGAACCTGAGTTTTTGTTCTCCTTTTTGGTGTCCCATTCCTAATCTCCATTGAGGGACAATTGTCGTTCACGATGCATTTGATTTTTATGATTTTTTCTGTAGTATCAATCGATAGTTATTCTGCAATTGTAGAAACTGGAATATTATAGCTTGTATTCACATCTACCACAATGTCATCAACTTCAAAATCCCTAAATCTCCCATAGTTGTCCCAAATCCCATTAAAGTGTAGCATTATTGCGACCTTCGCACATGATTACTTATTGTTGTTGGTGTTTTTTTGGATTTCTAGATTGAGAGAAGAAAAGATGAAGAACATACATATGATCGACAATTTAATTTCTGAAAATAGCAATTCGTTGAAGCTGTTAATAGTTCAATCTGGAAGATTTGAATTCTACAATTTGAATTTAGTTCATTGATGTTGTTCGTAGTTGAAGCAATTCGTACTTTTTGAAGCCGTGCATAATGTTTTTCCCTAAATTTTGAATTGTAGTTTAAGAGAAATATACGCTGATGAGAATATTCCTTTTTGTTTCAAAAATTGATTTTAATGTAGAATCAATCAATCAGGATTCTTTCCTGATTTTTAGTGCGTTTTTAGAAAATATTCGACCCTTTTAATACCTAATAAATAAATGGTACATAGACAAATAATTTAGATACTATAAATATTTTTAATAATAAAGTCTTACATATGGTATAGATAGGAAAAAATATCTTAATTCTTCCTAACTAACAAATTCTGCTGAAGTTCAGACATAAGCTATCGGTATTTTATTTAGCATTGGAAATCTGTAGAAGCAGCCCGTCTTTTGCTCACATATTATTTTAGTCCTAGTAATTAAAGCCATACACTCATGGCAATGATGCTTATCCCTAAATCAATGACCTTTGCAAATAAACTTAAACTTAGGAGATTAATCAACTCTTGAATATTCTTAAAATGCATTAGGTGCATTTTTTTAAAAATCTATTATCGTGATTATGTATACGTTCTCCCAAATAAATCATGATATGCACTTGCGTAGCTTTGGTCAAACAATCTTAAGAGATAGTTATGTGTTATATATTAATCGTGTACAAGTACGGGTGAGATAATTTTAGCATACCAAATAAAATGAATTTACCTACACGTGACCCGTTTCTAAGATTAATTCCATGGTCTAATAAACAAGTAATTAAAAGTGGTAAAAGAAAAAATACACATAGGTTTATTTAAAATACGTAATAATCATATAATCAAGCTAAGTTACGATTAAAAAGCGATCGTGCTAAAATTACGAAATTCTTTCTCGACCTTCTGTGTTTCGCATACTTAAATAGAGTAAATTTTCCTTGAATTGAGATTCAAAATAAACCGGTTACTTGAATCAATGCCACTTAAAAATTCAGTAACATTCTATGCTCCACGCTCTCGTCCAAATTTAAACATTGTTGGTTCTAACTTCTACGTTGAGGGAGTTATATATAAGGAAATTTTACCACCTATAGAATAGGTTAGTACCCTATTTATAACATATAAATACATTTTTAAGATTTTACATAATATAATAACCTTTTTTATTTTGTAGCAAAAAATTTAAATTTAATACTTTCCTATATTTAAGCCTTATTAGATGGTACAAAATATTTTTCTCTCACCAATTTATGGTAAAACTCCCGTTTTTGTGAAATGACGCCGCTTAATACAGCTTAATACACCTAAATACAGATTCATCTTCTCATGATTTGCGCTGAAACGTTACTTTTTTCCCGCTTAATACAGCTTAATACAACTTAATACACCTAAATACAGATCATGATTTAGAGGAACCCTGTTTGTGCGGCGTCATTTCATGTTGTATTATTGAATACAATTCGTTTAATACACTATATACATCATAAAATAACTTAAAACATATTCATATCACGTAATATAGGAAAGAGTTTCTATTTATTTCTAATTAGGTCTTAATGAATGCTTTTTGTGAAAAATTCTCTATATATTAACTCTATTTATACATGATTTTCGTGCTTATATAGAGAGTTTGACCTCGAAATAATGGATTCCCCAAACCTATGAACCCTTCATTATACAAAGCTCACAAAATTACTGGTATAGCATCATTTATCACTATTCATTATGTGACGTTAAATCTTTTGAAAGCATGAAATCTCTGTAACTTAACTAGCTTTACAAATAGAATATGGAGAAGTTGAACATAATAGTGTTGACTTATTTTATGTACACAAATTGACTACGTTATTTTATTGGGATTAAGAAAATGAGAGGGATGCAAGGGACAAAAAATGGATGTGTGACTTTGTTTGAGTGGCAGAAGAGAAATAACAGAATACTAAATTTTTCTAATATTCCCTTATACCGCTTGCTAGGTTGGATTTTACTAATAAAAACTAATTTCGTTATATATAGCTAAAAACTAACGTTAAATGCATAGTTAATGCAGAAATATAGAAATTTGATTTAGTCTTGTACGTGGAGTAATTAACATTACTACTACGAGACGGACCTAGCAGGTAGGTGTACAATTCATTTTTTCTTTTTGGGTTTCCCATCCGGTGTCTGATACCCACGTTGGAGCTCGACTAAATTCGAATTCACGCGCGTCAAGAAGTCCCACATTGGGGATAAGCGCTGCCAAACAAAGACTGCATACCCGGGAGACTTCTGGTTAAGGATGAAAGAGTAGTTACTACTCCACCACACAACCTTTGTTGGTATGTGAATAGAATTCTAATAATACTAGGGGCGGATTTAGGGGTGCGCAAGGGGTTCACCCGAACCCCCTTCGCCGAAATATTACACTGTATATATAAGGAAAAATCTGATTTTCATCTCTATATATTCATGTGACGACCCAAAGGGTCATCACCTATTTTCCTCATCTGTTCCACGCTTTCGAGGCCTTGGAAACCTTATTTTATATTTCCTCGATTTACGTGTGCAGTCCGGGCACGTAGCCGAAAAAGTTTTGTGTTAGAATATGTGAATTATATGAAAAATTTGAAGAATTTTGATATTAATATTGATATAGTTGACTTCGGTCAACATTTTCGGTAAACGGACCCGGACCCGAGATCGAACGGACCCGGACCCGAGATCGAACGGTCCCGGAAGGTCCGTAGGAAAATATGGGACTCGGGCATGCGTCCGGAGTCGAATTTCGAGGCCTAGAGCCCAAGATATGAATTTTTCTGTTAAATTATTTTTCTGAAATTATTAAGGAAAATGGAAATGAAAATTGATTAAAAGACCATGGTATCGGGCTCGTATTTTGGTTCCGACGTCCGGTACAAGTCTTACATATTATTTAAGTACTTCCTGCAAAGTTTGACGGAAATTGACGTCGTTTGATGTGTTTTGAACCATGAGTTCCAAATTTCAAAGTTTATGAAGTTTAAAAGAAGAAATCATGAATTTGAGGTTTAATTCTATGAAAACAGTGTTATATTGGCGATTTGATCGGGTGAGCAAGTTCGTGGTATGTTATTGAGGTTGTGTGGATGCTTGGTTTGGAGCCCGAGGGCTCGGGTGAAGATTTGATAGGCCGTTAGACCAAATTTTGAAAAAGAACAAAACTGGTATTTCCCCCCAGCTGATATCTTCGCAATTGCGAAGAATCACTCGCAATTGCGAGAAGTCCAAAAATAGCCTTGGTTCGCAAATGCGAAGTGGCCCAGAATTGGCCTTGGTTCGCAAATGCGAACAAACCTTCGCAAATGCGAAGTGGCCTAGAAATCCCCTTGGTTCGAAAATGCGAACAAAACTCTCGCAAATGCGAGTCTGCCCTGCATTGGCCCAAGTTCGCAAATGCGAACATTTTCTTCGCAAATGCAATGTCCGCAACCAGGACCTATTACGTTCGCAATTGCGAACATATGTTCGCAATTCCCATATCTGCAGCTGTGCAATTTTATACTTAAACGATTTTAAACCCCTTTTTCACCATGCTTTCAAAATCCAAAACCCCATAGACGATTTTCCAAGAGCAATATCACTCTAAATCACTTGTAAGTCAATTTTCACTAAACTCTTTCAATTCCTAACATCATTAAACATGTTATCCATGAGAAATCAAAGGTTTTTATGGTTGAAATTGTGGTTTTTGGGTAGAACCTAGGTTTTTCATAAATTGGGGAGTTGGACCTCGATTTGAGGTCCGATTTCGAAACAAATCATATAATTGAACTCGTGAGGGAGTGGGTAATCGGATTTTGGTCTGAACCCCGAGTTTCGACCATGTGGGACCGGGGCGTTTTGGGAAATTTTGAGTAAAACTTTGAGAAAACCATTTTTATACATCCAAACCAATTCATATAGTATTTATTAAAGTAATTGAACCAATTGTGATTAGATTCGAGCGAGTTGAAGGGTGAATTACGAGGTAAAGCGATAATTGGAGGTTAATTGGATTTCAAGGCTTTGAGGTAAGTGTTTGATCTATCCTAGCTTGAGGGAATATGATTGAGTGTAATAAGTTGCTAATTGCTATGTGATCGAGTGCGGTGTGGAGGCGTGGTGACGAGCATCTATACACCGGAGTCTAGCATGACCGCGAGTCGTTTGTTGATACATGTTGTGAGCTAATATGGAATATTCCTAAGTCATATTCTTGAGCCCTTCCCGGGTTGTGAAGGTTGATTATTATTTCCCTTGCCGGGACTTTGTTATGTGGTTGATGTTGTTCACTTGCCGGGATATTGCTATGACTGTTGTTACTCCCTTGCCGGGATGGTACATGTTACTTGTTTCATTCATTTGCCCGTTAACTGTTATTGTTATTTGGGTGAGGAAGAGTGATAATGCACGAAGGGTGATGCCGTGCCATTTTTACATATGTTTGCACGAAGGTTCATTCCGTGCCTTGTTTTACTGTTTATGCACGAAGGAACATTCCGTGCCGTTGTTACTCAAATTATGCACGAAGGATCATTCTGTGCCATGTTTATTATTTATGCACGAAGGGACATTCCGTGCCGTTGTTGCTTAAACCATGCACGAAAGATCGTGTCGTGCCATGGATGTGATGATGAGAGTTAAAGCACGAAGGGTGATGCCCTGCGCTTTTATCTGCTTATTTGGTGAGGATGAGAGTAAAAGCACGAAGGGTGATACCGTGCAACCATTTAAATTTCTTATTTTGTGATAATTGTTTTTACTACCCTCTGTTTTTACCTTACTGATTAATTATGTGTTTTCGATTGTGCTCCCCCAGCATGTTCCCTTCTTTGTTAATTGTGTTTCTCAATATCTCTGTTATTCTGTGGTACACCCATATATAGAACTGCACATATTTATGTGAGTGTCTGGTCCTAGGCTTGTCACTACTTTGCCGGGATAAGCCAGGTACTTACGAGCACATGGGGTCGGATTGTGCTGATACTACACTTCTACGCATTTTTGCACAGGTCCAGGTTTTGAGGAGGAGCAGCAGTAGTAGTACACTAGCGGGATTTCCGTACTTCCGAGAATGAGGTCGATTGCAGGCTTCCGTAGGCCCGACGTCTCCTCTATTTGCTTTTATTATTGATGTGGTCTCATTGTTCCGAGACAGGCGGTTATTATTTATTTCTTTCATACCATTATGTGTAGTTATTCCTTAGTAGTTCGTGAGTTTGTGACTCCACATCTGAGGTAGAGGATTTATGTCTATGATTTCATACTATTATTCGTATTTTACTCGAAAGACTTCCGCATTTAAAGATGTGAGTATTATTCTTGCTATTAAATATGAGAAAAAAATTGTTGTATAAACATGAAGATGGTGAGTGAATTGGCTTGCCTAGCTACCACGAGTAGGAGCCATCACGATCCCGATGGTGGGGGAGATCCGGGTCATGACAAGTTGGTATCCGAGCCAGGTTACATAGGTCTCACAACTCACGAACATGCTTATTAGAGTCTGAGGGGTAGGTATGGAGACGTCTGTACTTATCCTCAAGAGTCTATCAAGTTAGGAAAAGTCTCTCATTTGTTCCTTCTTCTCGTGTGATTTGTTCCTCAAATACTGATTGAATTTCTACTCTGTCCTTTCGCAGATGGTGATGACACGCGCTTCTTCATCCGCTGATCAACAGCCTGAGCCCCAGGCAGCTCGCGCGAGGGGCAGGGGCCGAGGCCGTGTCGGAGGTCGTGGTAGGGGAAGAGCTCAACCCCAGGCAACGGTTCCAGAGGTGGAGCCTCATGTTGAAATTGGTGAGGAGGTTCCAGTCCCAGTATCTCTATTGGGCCCAGCTCAGGTCTCAGGAGAGGTCTTATTTACCTCGGATCTTCAGGAGGCTCTGGTCAGAATAGCGGGTATTATGGATAGTGTCACCAGAGCAGGCTTACTACCAGTTGCACCAGCCACTTCTCAGGCTGGAGGAGGGGTCCAAACTCCTGTTGCACGTACTACGGAGCTAGTAGCTCCCTAGGCTCAAGCACCAGTAGTTCAGCCAGCATTGGCCACTCAGACAGGCACTACAGCTCAGACCGGAGATGGAGCGACCATGACTTCTGATGCTCTATGCAGACTTGATCGGTTCTCCAAGCTTTTTACCACCACTTTCAGCGGTGCCCCATTAGAGGATCCCCAGGACTTTCTAATTCAGTTGCCATGAGATTCTCAAGACTATAGGAATAGTGGAATCCAATGGGGTTGATTTTTGCACATTCAGGCTTGCAGGATCCGCCAAGACTTGGTAGAGAGATTTCTGTTTGACTCGACCAGCAGGGTCCCCAAATTTAACATGGGACCGGTTTGCGGAGTTATTTTTGGAGAAGTTTCTCCCTGTTACCCAGCGGGAGGCACTTCGAAGGCAGTTTGAGCGCCTCCAGCAGGGTTCGATGACTATTACCCAGTATGAGACTAGGTTTGTTGATCTGGCACGTCATGCGGTTGTGATACTCCCCTCAGATCGGGAGAGGGTCCGCAAGTTTATAGATGGGCTAAATCAGCCGATCCGACTTCAGATGGCTATGGGAGTTGGGGGTGACATATCTTTTCAGGAGGCGGCTAATGCAGCTCGTAGGGTTTGAGATGGATCTTGCTCGGGGAGGTAGTCATGCTTCAGACAAGAGGCCTCGTCATTCCGACAGATTTAGTGGTGCCTCATCTGGAGGCAGGGATTCGTATGATAGGGGCCAATCTTCCAGGCCTTTTCAGTCAGCTCTCCAGGTTTCGCAGGGTGGCTTAGGTGATCGTGGGTTTCGTGAGCAGTATTCAGATTAGCCTCCCATCAGTGCTCAGCCTCTTCAGAGTGTTCGTGAGGGCCATTCAGGTCGTCAGGGTCAGCAGTCCCAGCAGCCAAAGTGTTGTTATGGTTGTGGTGACCCATCTTATCTTGTCAGGTATTGCCCTCGAGCAGCGGGCAACACTCAGCAGCGGGGTCCTCGCCCCATGATTTAGGCCCCAGCTAACCCACATCCTACCCAGCCAGCCAGGGGCGGGGGTAGGGATCGTAGAGGCGGAGGTCGAGACCGTAGAGGTAGAAACCGTCCCGCCAGAGGTAGAGGTCAGTCAGTGGGTGACCGTCCTAGAGACATAGCTTAGAGGGGTGGTTCCGATCCCCGATTTTATGCTTTACCAGCTAGGGCAGAGGCAGAGACACTAGATGTTGTGATTACAGGTACCATTCTGGTTTGTGATAGAGGTGCTTCAGTATTATTTGACCCTGTGTCTACATATTCATATGTGTCTTCCTACTTTGCACCATGCCTGGTCGTGCCTAGCTATGCCCTGGACATTCCAGTCTATGTGTCTACACCAGTGGATGACTCTATAGTAGTCGACCGGGTGCATCGTTCGTGCGTGGTTATATTCGAGGGTTTTGAGACCCATGTCGATTTATTGCTATTAGACATGGTGATTCCGATGTCATATTGGGGATGGATTCGTTGTCCTCGTATCATGCTATCCTAGATTGTCATGCCAAGACAGTGACCTTGGCCTTGCCAGAATCACCCCGACTAAAGTGGATAGGGACCCCAGGCCACTTCGTTCGCAATGTTATTTCATATGTTAAGGCTCGACGCATGGTCGAGAAGGGGTGTCTAGCTTATTTAGCATATGTTCGTGATTCCAACGCGGAGATTCCTTCTATCGATTTAGTTCCTATTGTACGAGATTTTTCCGAGGTCCTCCCTTCAGACCTGCCGGGTATGCCACCCGACAGGGATATTAATTTCTATATTGATCTGACACCGAGCACTCAGCCTATTTCTATTCCACCGTATTGCATGGCCCCACCGGAGTTAAAGGAGTTAAAATATCAATTACAAGACTTACTAGAAAAGGGCTTTATCAGGCCCGGTTTTTCTCCCTGGGGTGCACCGGTGTTATTTTTGAAGAAAAAGGAAGGTTCGATGCGGATGTGTATTGATTATCGGCAATTAAACAAAGTGACTATAAAGAATAAGTATCCATTGTCGAGGATTGATGATTTGTTTGACCAGCTCCAAGGAGCGAGGGTGTTCTTGAAAATAGACTTGAGGTTGGGCTACCATCAGCTGAAGATCAGGGAGGCTGACATTCCTAAGACAACTTTTCGCACTCGGTATGGGCATTATGAATTCTTGGTCATGTCTTTTGGGTTGACCAATGCTCCAGCAGCATTTATGGAGTTGATGAATCGAGTGTTCATGCCTTATCTAGATATGTTTGTGATAGTCTTTATAGATGATATCCTGGTATACTCCCGCAGCCAGGAAGAGCACGAGCAACACCTAAGAGTGGTTCTTCAGACTCGGAAGGATAATCAACTATATGCTTTATTTTCAAATGCGAGTTCTGGTTGGGTTCGGTGGCATTTCTGGGTCATATCTTATCAGTAGAGGGTATTCGAGTGGACCCAAAGAAGATTAAGGCAGTCCAGAATTGGCCTCGACCAGCTTCAGTGACCGAGATTCGGAGTTTCTTGGGGTTAGAAGGCTATTACCGTTGATTTGTAGAGGGGTTCTCTTCTATTGCAGCCCCGATGACCAGATTGACCCAGAAGGGTGCCCAGTTCAAGTGGTCAGATGAGTGTGAGGCGAGCTTTCAGAAGTTCAAGACAACTTTAACTACGACACTAGTGTTGATTTTACCCACGGGGTTAGGGCCTTACACAGTTTACTGTGATGCATCCCGTACTGGGCTTGGAGCGGTATTGATGCAGGGTGGAAAGGTTATTACTTATGCTTTGAGACAGTTGAAAATCTATGAGAAGAATTATCCGGTTCATGACCTTGAGTTGGCAGCAGTTGTTCATGCCTTAAAAATCCGGAGGCATTATCTATATGGTGTGGCGTGCGAGGTATACACGGATCACAAAAGTCTTCAGTACTTATTCAAGCAAAAAGAGTTAAATGTGCGACAGTGGAGATGGTTAGAGTTGCTGAAAGACTATGATGTTACTATCTTATATCACCCAGGTAAGGCCAATGTGGTGGCTGATGCATTGAGTAGGAAGTCTGCCAGCATGGGTAGTCTCGCTTATATTCCGGTCAGCCAGAGACCACTTGCTCTGGATTTCCGGATCTTAGCCAATTGGTTCGTGAGATTAGACATTTCTGAGCCTAACAGGGTGTTAGCCTGCACGATCACTCGTTCTTCTCTATTAGAGCGTATCCGTGAGAGGCAATTTGATGATCCTTATTTGCGTGACCTGAGGGATACTGTACCGCAGGGAGGTTCCACGAAGGTAACTCTAGATGATGACAGAGTATTGAGATTGCAGGCGCGATTCGTGTGCCCAACGTTGAGGGTATTTGAGAGTTGATCTTAGCGAAGGGCCACAGTTCGTGGTATTCTACTCACCTAGGCGCCGCGAAGATGTATCAGGACTTGCGGCAACACTATTGGTGGCGTAGGATGAAGAAGGACATTGTTGCGTATGTCTCTCGGTGTCTAAACTGTTAGCAGGTTAAATATGAGCACCAAAGGCCTGGTGGTGTGTTCCAGAGAATCGAAATTCCCGAGTGGAAATGGGAGCGGATTACAATGGACTTCGTTACTGGACTCCCCTTGACTCAGAGGAAATTTGATGCTATTTGGGTCATTGTTGATAGGCTGACCAAGTCATCACACTTCATTCCAGTATCTGTCTCCTACTCATCTGAGAAGTTAGCAGAGATTCACATCCGGGATATTGTTCGCCTTCATGGGGTGCCGGTGTCTATTATCTCAGATTGGGGTACGTAGTTTACCTCGTGTTTTTAGAGAGCGGTCCAGCAGGAGTTAGGCACCCAGGTTCAGTTGAGTACAACATTTCATCCTCAGACGGACGGTCAGTCCGACAGGACTATTCAAACCCTAGAGGACATGCTCCGAGATTGTGTCATTGATTTTGGGGGCTCGTGGGACCAGTTTCTGCCATTAGCAGAGTTCTCCTACAACAACAGCTACCAGTCTAGAATTCAGATTACTCCATATGAGGCGTTGTATGGTAGGGGATGTCGGTCTCCAGTCGGATGGTTTAAACCGGGAGAGGCTCGGTTGCTGGGTACAGGCCTAGTTCAGGAGGCCTTAGACAAGGTCAAGACTATCCAGGAAAGGTTGCGTTCAGCTCAGTCCAGACAAAAGAGTTATGCGGATCGTAAGGTCCGAGATGTGGATTTCATGGTTGGTGAGCGGGTATTGCTCCGGGTATCACCTATGAAGGGCGTGATGAGATTCGGCAAGAAGGGCAAGCTCAGCCCTAGGTATATTGGTCCATTTGAGATTCTGGATCGAGTGGGAGAGGTGGTTTATAGACTTGCACTGCCACCTATCTTATCAGCCGTGCATCTAGTTTTTCACGTATCTATGCTTCGGAGGTACCACGGCGATCCTACACATGTGTAAGACTTCAGTACTGTCCAATTGGACAAGGATCAATCTTACGAGGAGGAGCCGGTGGCCATTCTAGACCGACAGGTTCGACAGTTGAGGTCGAAGAGTTTTCCTTCCGTGCGTGACCAGTGGAGAGGTCAGCCTCTTGAGGCATCGACCTGGGAGTCCGAGTCTGATATGCGGAGCCGTTACCCACATTTATTCCCCGAATCAGGTACTTCCTTCTCTTGTCCGTTTGAGGACGAACGGTTGTTTTAGAGGTGGAGAATGTGATGACCCAAAGGGTCATCACCTATTTTCCTCAACTGTTCCGCACTTTCGAGGCCTTGAAAACTATATTTTATATTGTCTCGATTTACGTGCGTAGTCTGGGCACATAGCCGGAAAATTTTTGTGTTAGAATATGTGAATTATATGGAAAATTTGAAGTATTTTGATATTAATATTGATATAGTTGACTTTGGTCAATATTTTCGGTAAACGAACCCGGACCCGAGATCGGACGGTCCGTAGGAAAATATAGGACTCGGGCATGCGTCCGGAGTCGAATTTAGAGGCCTAGACCCAATATATGAATTTTTCTATTAAATTGTTTTTCTGAAATTATTAAGAAAAATGGAAATGAAAATTGATTAAAAGACCATGGTATCGGGCTCGTATTTTAGTTCCGACGCCCGCTACAAGTATTAAATATTATTTAAGTACTTCCTACAAAGTTTGACGAAACTTGAACGTCGTTTGATGTGTTTTGAACCATGAGTTCCAAATTTGGAAGTTTATGAAGTTTAAAAGAAGAAATCATAAATTTGAGGTTAAATTCTATGAAAACGATGTTATATCGGCGATTTGATCGCGCGAGAAAGTTTGTGGTATGTTTTTGAGGTTGTGTGCATGTTTGGTTTGGAGCCCGAGGGCTCGGGTGAAGATTTGATAGGCCGTTAGAGCAAATTTTGAAAAAGAACACAGCTGGTATTTTTCCCCCAGCTGATATCTTCGCAATTGCGAAGAATCACTCGCAATTGCGAGAAGTCCCAAAATAGCCTTGGTTCGCAAATGCGAAGTGGCCTAGCATTGGCCTTGGTTCGCAAATGCGAACAAACCTTCGCAAATGCGAAGTGGCCCAGAAATCCCCTTGGTTCGCAAATGCGAATAAAACTCTCGCAAATGCGAGGCTGCCTTGCATTGGCCCAAGTTCGCAAATACGAACATTTTCTTCGCAAAAGCGATGTCTGCAGCCCGGACCTGTTACGTTCGCAATTGCGAACATATGTTCGCAATTCCCATATCTGCAGCTGTGCAATTTTATACTTAAACGATTTTACACCCCTTTTTCACCATTCTTTCAAAACCCAAAATCCCATAGACGATTTTCCAAGAGAAATATCACTCCAAATCACTTGTAAGTCGATTTTAACTCAACTCATTCAATTCCTAACATCATTAAACATATTTTCCATGAGAAATCAAAGGTTTTTATGGCTGAAATTGTGGTTTTTGGGTAGAACCTAGGCTTTTCATAAATTGGGGAGTTGGACCTCGATTTGAGCTCCGATTTCGAAACAAATCATATAATTGAACTAGTGAGGGAGTGTGTAACCGGATTTTGGTCAGAACCCCGAGTTTCGACCACATGGGACCGGGGGGCATTTTGGAAAATTTTGATTAAAACTTTGAGAAAACCATTTTTATACATCCAAACCAATTCATATAGTATTTATTAAAGTAATTAAACCAATTGTGATTAGATTCGAGCGAGTTGAAGGGTGAATTACGAGGTAAAGCAATAGTTGGAGGTAAATTGGACTTCAAGGCTTTGAGGTAAGTGTTTGATCTATCCTAGCTTAAGGGAATAAGATTGAGTGTAATAAGTTGCTAATTGCTATGCGATCGAGTGCGGTGTATAGGCGTGGTGACGAGCATCTATACACCAGAGTCTAGCATGACCGTGAGTCGTTTGTTGATATATGTTGTGAGCTAATGTGGAATATTCCTAAGTCATATTCTTTAGCCCTTGCCGGGTTGTGATGGTTGATTATTATTTCCCTAGCCGGAACTTAATTTGTTATGTGGTTGATGTTGTTCCCTTGCCGGGATATTGCTATGACTGTTGTTACTCCCTTTCCGGGATGGTACATGTTACTTGTTTCATTCTTTTGCCTGTTGACTGTGATTGTTATTTGGGTGAGGAAGATTGATAATGCACGAAGGGTGATTCCGTGCCATTTTTACTTATGTTCGCACGAAGGTTCATTCCGTGCCTTGTTTTATTGTTTATGCACGAAGGAACATTCCGTGCCATTGTTACTTAAATTATGCACGAAGGATCATTCCATGCCATGTTTATTATTTATGCACGAAGGGACATTCCGTGCCGTTGTTGCTTAAACCATGCACGAAGGATCATGGATGTGAGGATGAGAGTAAAAGCACGAAGGGTGATGTCGTGCACTTTTATCTGCTTATTTGGTGAGGATGAGAGTAAAAGCGCGAAGAGTGATGCCGTGCAACCATTTAAATTTCTTGTTTTGTAATAACTCTTCGTAACATGTTGACGAAGGCCCCCGAGTTTTTACTACACTCTGTTTTTACCATACTGATTAATTATGTGTTTTCGATTGTGCTCCCCCAGCATGTTCCCTGCTTTGTTAATTATGTTGCTCAATATCTATGTTATTCTGTGGTACACCCATACATAGAACTGCACAGGTTTATGTGAGTGTCTGGTCCTAGGCTTGTCATTACTTCGCGGGGATAGGCCAGGAACTTACTAGCACATGGGGTCGGATTGTGCTGATACTACACTTCTGTGCGTTTTGCACAGGTCCAGGTTTTGAGCAGGAGCAGGAGCAGCAGTAGTACACTAGCGAGATTTTCGTACTTCCGAGACTGAGGTAGCTTGCAGGCGTCCGGAGGCCCGGCGTCTCCTCTATTTTCTTTTATTATTGTTGTGGTCTCATTGTTCTGAGACAGACGGTTATTATTTATTTCTTTCAGACCATTATGTGTAGTTATTCCTTAGTAGTTCGTGACTTTGTGACTCAACATCTTGGGTAAAGGATTTATGTCAATGATTTCACACTATTATTCATCTTTTATTCGAAAGACTTCCGCATTTAAAGATATGAGTATTATTCTTGCTATTAAACACGAGAACAGAATGGTTGTATAAGCATGAAGATGGTGAGTGAATTGGCTTGCCTAACTACCACGAGTAGGCGCCATTACGATCCCGATGGTGGGGGAGATCCGGGTAGTGACAATTCAGTTTTGAACCCCCTTAACACAATCCAAAAGAGTAGTTTAGTGGTCAAGGAGGTTTAAAATTCACATAAGATCATGAGTTCAATTCCCACTAGCTACAAAAAAAAATTTTGAACCCCTTTCGAGGAATTCCTGCATCCGCCACCGAATACTACCTACTTTAGCAAATGTTCTTCTGTCCAAAAAATAAATGTAATAACAACCTATTAAATGCCATTAAATTTTAACATAATAGAAGTGAGGATTTCAACTATAAATATGAGTTGATGCTCAGCGATTGTTTTCATCCTTTTACATATACAGCAAAATTAAAATGAAGTTATTAGTAACTTGCATTGCACTGTTTTTTAGTTTCACTACAGTCACCCAACAAGTAATTTCTCAATCGACCACCTATGATAATATGCAGATCGTATTACAATGGGCGCCCACATTCTGTGGGAGGAATAACTGCAACAATCCTGTTCCACAAAGATTCACCTTGCATGGGCTTTGGCCGGCAAACAGTACTGGATATAGTCTAAAATGTGCTCCACCTCCACAGGATACTAGCGTGGTCAGTATATATGTTCTTGAAGATATTAGTACTACAACAACAACAACAACAAGTATATTCCCACAAAGTGGGGTTTGGGGAAGATAATATATAGACAGGTCTTACTTTCCGCTGTTATTTTTTTGTAGTACTAGTATATATATATATATATATATATATATATATATATATATATATATATATATATATATATATATATATTCATTCCTGTAGTAATCTTTATATATGCATGTACTTACAGTGGACAAGGGACAAACAGTTACGGACAACTCTTCAAAACTGTTGGTATAGTCTGATCCGGGGTCGTCCCGATTACATACTGTGGAAACATGAATGGAGATATCATGGCTATTGCTCTAGCCAAACAATAAAAGATACTAACTACTTCTGGGCTGCAGTACGTACTCAAGTATGGAAATAACATCACGATTGCGGGCAATGCTATTGTTAACAAACTGCAGATTAGTACAGGAATCAGTCCGTCAAATGATAAGGTTTACAAAAAGATTGCAATAACGAGTGCCTTGTCTAAAATTCTAGGCTTTAATAACCAAGTGGATGCTGTTTATATATCATGCACTACCAAACATACAACCCATGTCTTTCTCCACGAGATTTTCTTTTGTCTTGATAAGATGTTGGGGAATTTCACTCCCTGCCCACCAAGTCCAGACACTAGAGGCTGCGGTGCAGCAGCAAAGAGCTCCAAAATCATCATTCCTACTAAGCTTTCCTTATAAACATAAACCCCACAGCTGTATCGCAGGCCTGGATTACAAAATCCAAGACGTCGCGTCTTCTTAGTCCTAACATTATAAGAGACTAGCCAAGAACATCTAGTTGACAAAATGAGACTGCTGGAATACCAAGTCTTAATACATGTAAAGCTTTGAAAGGTAAAAAGTTTGTTCCAAACCCCTGGTTGGATCATTACCCATATATCATGAACACAATTTCCATAAGAGGTGAAGAGGGCAACCGAGTCGTCAAGCAATATCAGACACATAAAAGATGAATCATCTGGCCCTTCAACCTCTTCAAATACCTCATTGCTAAAGTCAAACGAAACAATGCTGTACTTAAGCCCCTCGCTTAGCAGCCAATAATAAGCCCCATTCAGATAAGCAGTACCAAAAGGCTTCATCTAAAGAGCGTCCGTAGGAATTGAATTTAATTTTAGGTGTAATGTTTCTACATGAGTCAGTAGAACAAGAGTAGACAGCTGCATATTCATATTCACCAAAGCGGAAATTATAGTAAACCACCTTATAGTCTTTAGTCAAGGGATCTAATCCGAACCCATAGTAAGTGTACTCGATTTTTTGTAGAGGGAGGTGCCTCACCTCTCTGGTCGAAGGATTCCACAGCGCCATTGCAAAGATTTGCATGTACCTATTTTCTTTCTGCAACAAAAACAAGCCATCCACAGAACCTATAACTTTCGTCAAACCTCTAAATCTATGGATATAATTAGGAGCTTCACCATCACCATGATTCTCCGAAATCAAAGTAATAGGAGGGGAATCATCACGCGTAACATAATCATAAATCAGGTGTTGGGAAGGACTATTCTTGCTACAATTCAAGTGTTTTCTAATAAAAGCGGGGCTCTTGATAAGAACATACCACTTCTTGCACACGCATTTGAATTTCAACTACGACTTCACGGGCAGCCTGAGTAGAATTTCTCCGTCTTAATCTTCAGGGAAAGGCCGTCGCTCAATTTCGCTGGTGCCCATATATAGTAAATGGACACACAACAAATCGAGATAAAGATTGGTAGGACTGAGGAAGATGAAAAAAAATCCAATATAACGGCTAAGTATTACAAGCGAAAAGAACACAAAAAAAAAAACTAATTGAGAAAAAACTAGATCGGTAGGACTGAGGAAGATGAAAAAAATGGTAGTGCCATTGATGGATGAATTATTTCCCTCTCTAAATAGAAGAAATTGTTGTTGTAATACATTCCCCATTTTTAGGCATTTATCCTCTCTTTTTATTTAATTGCTATCCATATTTGGTTTACCATATTAATTTAACCAATTTTACTAGTATTAAATTCCACATTTACTATTCGATGATCCTTTGCGTTTTTTTGTTTTTCTATGCAATTTAATTTGGGAAAAGAACAAAATACCCTTTATTACCATATTAGAATTATTATAACTCCCTCCGGTTCACAATAAGTGACCGATTTATTTTTTTATTTTGATCCAAAATAAGTGTCTATTTATATAATCAAGAAAAAATTCAATATACGTATCTCTAAAGAGTCATTTACTACTCGCGTTTGACAAGATAAGTAAGTGCTACTGTAACTATATATAGTGCAACATTTAAAGGGTAGTTTAGTAACAGTAACTATTTTCGCTTAAAATTTAGTATTTCCTTAATGAAAATATACCTTAAAGCAAATGGTCACTTATTGTGGACCGGAGGGAGCACATGATAAATTATTACACCCTCCGGTCCACAATAAATAGTTTTTTGGTTGTTTTCACACAGATTATGAAATTTATTTTTTACATTAATTGGCACTGAAATTGACTATATTTTAACATTTACTTTTTATTCACATAAATAATCCTTACACATACTCCAATACTATTTACTCCAAGGGAAATGTAGGAAAAAAATAATTAATTCATCCTTGAAATCTGAAAATTTTAGATGTTCTAGAACACAAAGAAAAGATCAAAAAATCATTTATTGTGGAGCGGAAGGAGTATTATTCTACACTGTCCAAAAAAAGCTGTGTTTTTACCGAACGATAATTTAGAAGGAAATTTAATATTTAATTCCTTATACATAGGGTTGTTCACGGTTTGACAGAAAACCGATTTAAATCGAAAATCAAACCAAACCGATTAAGTAAACTGATTTTTTTATTGATTTGGATTGGTTTTGGTTTTAAATTTTAAAAATCGATAATATTGGGTTTGTGTGACGACCTGGGCCGTCGTCACAGGAAGTACCACCCCATTACCTTGCATTTATATGTTTTATGCTTTTATATTAGTGTTAGAGTCTATCGGGTGAGTTAGGAGTGATTCGGGTTGAAAATGAGGCAAATAGCCTTTTTGAAGGAAGCTTGAATATGGAAAGTCAACCTGAAGTTGACTATTTAGTTAGAGTGCTCGGAATGGGATTCTGATGATTTGGTAAGTACCGGGAGGTGAATTGTGACTTAGGAGAGCGATCGGAATTGAATTTGGAGGTCCGGTGTAAAAATAGGCTTGAATTGGCTAAGGTTGAATTTTGGCGAAATTCGAACGGTGGGTGAGATTTTGATCCGGGGGTCGGAATGGAATTCCGACAATTTTTGTAGCTTCGTTATGTGATTTTGGATATGTCCGCAAATTTTCATGTCTTTCGGACGTCGTTTGGTCGGGTTTTTGACTGAATGTTAGTTTCGAAAGTTTGAGTTGAATCCTAGGCTTGAATCCACTATAATTCGATGATTTCTGTGTTTAAGGACGTGTTTTTATGATTGGAACAAATTCGTATCGTGTTTTGGAGTATGTTGGTGGTTTTTGTTGGGGTCCCGGGGGCCTCGGGGATTTGGAACTTAGGAGAATCTGCAGAAAATTGCAAATTTGTCAAGCAGGCATTAAGCCTTCGCGTTCGCGTGGCACTGGCCGCGCTCGCGTAGGCAAGGTAAGAATGAGCATCGCGTTCGCGATGCTGGGCGTCACATTCACGTAGGAGGGTCAACGGAAGCATCGCGTTTGCGTCCCCGATGTCGCGTTCGCGTAGAAGAAATCTGGGCGGTTGAAGAGTTGTTCATCGCGAACGCGTGGGGAGGTGTCACGTTCGCGAAGAGGAAGGAGAGCTATGCATCGCGGACGCGTGAGCTGTAACGCGAACGCGTAGAGTAAATTCGTCCGACAGTGAATTAAATTCCAGAAGCAGTGCAGTCGCGATTTTCAGTCATAAAACACCATTTTTGAGTCTTAGAGAAACTCACGGAAAATTGCTGGGAATTCATCGGAGGTAAGTTTTATGGCCTAATTACGTTATTATATCATGGAATTCTTGAGTATTTCACTGTTAATGGAGGATTAAAGGGGGATTTTAGCCCTAGGCCTAAATTATGGAAAATCATTGATTTGAATGGGCAAATGGAGTCCGATTCTGGTAAATTTTATATGCATTGAGACGAGGATTCCAAATATGTTACTTTCGTAATTTTTCGAGAAGCGTACCGAATCCTTGAGTATTTCACTGTTAATTGAGGATTAAAGTTGGATTTTAGGCCTAAATTATGGAAAATCATTGATTTGAATAGGCAAATGAAGTCCGATTCTGGTAAATTTTATATGCATAGACTCGTGTTGAGCGAGGATTCCGAATATGTTACTTTCGCAATTTTTCGAGAAGCGTACCGAAAGTCGGGTTTTGGCAACTTTGTAGTTTTTGGTGTAAATTAAATTGTTTTGACTGGGTATCATCCCATTGGCCTATTTTGATGTATTTCTACTACACTTGATCAGATTCTACGCCTGTGGAGGTTGATTCTCATGGTAAGGGCATCGCGGATTAGTCGTCGAGCCGAGTCGAGGTGAGTAACGGATGTGGGTGATGACCAGCGGGTTCAAAATCCCGGTATACCACTTTGTGACGCTGTATAGCGGCAAGACACGTACTCTCCTGTGAGTGCGAGGTCGATTATGATTGGGGACTATGGCTTAGTCCCCCCTGTTGATATTACATTGTGATATTGGCTATTCATGAGCTGGTGAATCTCCTTCTAAGTGGTTGTGTACTTTTATGGGGTGTGAGCCAGTTATTGGGTTCCTGCGAGGATCGTTATCAATGTTTCCGTGATATTGACATGCTAGTGTTACTACCAGTCCGGAGCTATTACTGTTATTATGATTTTCCAAACTATGGAACTTTGACATATTGTTTTCAATTGAAAAATGATAAAAGATTTTTCAAAACTACTTTTGAGCCTATGAGGCTGCAATTGGATATTAGCTGACTGGTAGTGGATTGGGCTGCGCGCCGCAGCATATTCATGATATTGTGCTTGGGCTGTAGGAGCCCCTCCGGAGTCTGAACCCCTACAGTGAGCACGGGTACCCAAATTGGATCGGGCTACGCGCCGTAGCGGTCATTTCATGCATTGCATTGCATTTAGCTACATCTGATAGCTGTTATATTGTTTTGCTGGTACATGCTGGTACAATTACTATTGATATTGAGACTGTTGCACGGCATTTGATTACAGCTTAACATAGTGCTATATTGTGATTTCTTATCTACGCTGTCTTACCCTTGTTCATTACCACTGAGTCTGGAAGTACTCACTTTACTCCCTGCACCTTGTGTGCAGATCCAGGTACGTCTCAGCAGACCTGATCCAGTAGCTGTTCAGAGATACTTTGCGGTATAGTCAAGGTAGCTGCCGCATCCGCAGGACCTGACTCCCCTTCCAGCTGTCCTTTTATTTCGTATTGTTATCTATTTCCGCACTGAGTATTGATGTAGACACTATTGCACATGTATACTCTTTAGAAGCTCTTGACTCTTGACCCCTCGGTCTTTGGGGAGTTGTTACTGTTTTGGGACTTGATCCCCGTGTTTGGTATTTCTATTACTGTTGAATTATCTCTGTGTATGCCTAAAATGGTTAAAGTGAGCTCATAGCTCCGTGAGTATTGTTAATTGGTCGGGCTGGCCTAGTAGTGTGTTGGGTGCCATCACGACCGGGTTTGGGGTCGTGACAGTTTGGTTTTGGTTCTACTACAAAAAATAGAAAAATAAATTGAATCAAACCGATTAATTATATATAAAATTTAATAATTATTTATATTTATTATAATATCTTTTTCTAAATACTTTTAGGTATTTTATGCAATTTAATTGTTATTTTGAATTTTGGTTTGTCTTAGTTATATCTTAAAAGATTGTCTATAAGCCCAAAATAATAGGAATCATCCAATTTTCTTTTCCATAAGAGACTTTAATTCTCTAACCCTCCACACATACTTTTGCCTAACAGAAGAGTTAAAAAAAACCTACCACAAGAGTAAAGAAAGCAAACTCAAATTGCAGGACTACAGTGGCTAAAGCTTGACAAAGCAAACTTTTAGTTTATTATTTGTTCATTCTTTTCATATAAACAGGTAAATAAACTTTTAGTTCTGAAAGAAATATATTAAAAAGCATAAATTTAGCAAATTATTTTCGAGATTATTGTCTAATGTTGTTACTATTATCGACTTATCATTAGCTTACTAAGAATCAAAAAACCAAACAAAGCCAAACCAATAACAAACAAATTGATGGTTTGTATTTAATTTGGTTTGGTTTTGGTTTTAGAGTTTTAAAAATCGATTAAATTTGTTTGGTTTTGGTTTTACTAAAAAACATATCAAAGCGAACCGTGAACACCCCTACTTATATATAGTTTCCTTTTTTTTCTTTCTTGCTTTATTCTTACCTTAGTACTTGGGTAATTATGAGTTTATTTAGGGAGAAATTGGTAATTAAATCATCAATTTTTCGGAAAACATGAGTACTACATTGTGTAAACACGTGAACTATAATATTACTGTGTAAAACACATTCCTAAGGTATATGCGAGATCAATACTACGGGTTTTAAAGTGGGATTAGAGATAACGAGGCTTTAACGTGATCCTAGTATTGGATGAAAAAGTGCGAACTAACATAGTTCGAGTGTATATTTCTAGTAAATTGTTATAGTTGCTCGAGAGAGAATTACGACTCCTGAAGTGCTCACGGTAATATTTAGGTGAAATTGTAAGAAACATAGCTAGAAGGATTACGATAATTGGGGAAATCATAATTTTAGACCTCCTTAATCTTGTCTCCAAACTAATGTCTTTTGTTGTTGATTTAATATTTTAATTTATTTGTTCATTAGTTAGACATAACAACAACAACAACTCAGTGAAATCTCACTAGTGGGGTCTGGGAAAGGAGTGTGTACGTAGACCTTACTCCTACCTCAAAGGAGTAGAGAGGTTGTTTCCGAAAGACCCTCGGCTCAAGAGGACAAAAAGACAAAAGAAGATAATATTAGTAACACCGCCGAAATAATATGTAATAAATATGACAAATAGAAACAAAAATCAAAAAAAATAATACAAAGCAAGGCAAAAGCGAAAGTAAGGCAAAAGCAAAATAGTATCCCTACAAAACTAGCCTCACAAAGATATGGTGTAACACAAGACTCAACTACCTCCTAACATACAACCCTAACACTCGACCTCCGCATGTTTCTATCAAGTACCATGTCCTTGGAGATCTGAAGCCTCGGCATAAACTGCTTAATAACCTCCCCCCAATACTTCTTAGGCGCTCTACCTCTACTTGTGCCCTCTACAACCAAACATTCGCACCTCCTTACCGAAGCATCCGGGCTTCAAACCATCTGAGCGTTGCTTCCCGCATCTTGTCATCAAAGGGAGCCACGTATACCTTCTCCCAAATATTAACATTCCCAATCTTATCCATCCTAGTGTGCCCGCACATCCACCTCAACATCCTTATTTTCCCTACCTCCATCCTATAGTATGTGATTTCTTAACCGGCCAACACGCAGCCGCATACATCATGGTCGACATAACCACTGCTTTATAGAACATACCTTTGAGTATCAGTGACACTCTTTTGTCATACAATACTTCTGATTCTAATCTCCGAAATGTTAACCTCGTCACCAAAACTAAGCTTGCTTGGGACATCCAACTTTGCCAAAGGCACAAAGCAGAAGGAAAACCTTTGGTCAACAGTCGATGCAATTTGGGAAATTAAAGAGAATGAAGAAAAATCGAGCCCCACAATGCTGAATAACTCTGGTCCCCTAAAGTTGATCTTGAGTTATATCCACACCCGGAAAGGATATTGGGAAAGGAGATTTTTTCACCGGATGATGAGTAGAGAGAGTTACTATAGCAACTTCGCCGAACGAAGAACTCTTATCAACGTAATCGACATAGTAAGTGCAGATACCTCCTCGCAATGTGCAAACTCGGAGCATTTTGGCGAATGGCAAGGTTGTTTCTCATAAATAGAAGAATTTACGGGAGCATAAATGGAAAATTTCTGGTTGTAGCACTGACATGATTTGCATTGTCTCCATATAAAGCCACTACTAGTATCAACAACTGTAAGCTAAAATTGCGGAGGTGTTCCCATTGAAAAATTCAGTAGGTAAATACCACAAAAAGCATCAGGGATCAAGTCCACTAAGGCTACGTAGTTGACCAGAGGTGACAACTTTGATGGAGGGTGGATTAAGTGATGCTAAATCACGACCAATCCTACATGTTTTGGCCCCATCTACATGCATTGAAGAGTAGATCAGATTAGTACATATTTTGGCCCTATCTACACGCATTGAAGAGTAGATGAGATTAATGATAAGTGAGATTAAAAAGGGAAAAGTAATAACCAGAAGGTGTTATGAACCTAGCCCAGCCCAATGTAACACAAGTTGCTATTGGGATGAGAAGAACTTTTGGGCCGAGAACAAGTAATAGGGCCAGCTTGATTTGGATCTTCCAGATTGAGTATATGACGCAAAGATGGAGCTATTAAAAGGGGGATTAGTCGGTTGTTTTGGGAATATGCATATTATTGAGAAAAGTGTCCGCTTCTCCTCCTCTCCCATTATCTCAGTCTAACCTTCTCATCCACTTCTTCTACCTATCCCTGATTACTTTACTTGCAATTTCTATTGTATTTGAGTTGTAATTACATCACGATCTTATCAATAGAGTAGATAAGTTCAGTTATTGCTACTTCAGATTTGAGTTGTTTACATTGGTGCTTTCATCCCTCGAATACCAGCAACGACTATGTTTCTACCTCGATTTAATGGAGATGGAAACCCAACAAGTTGGCTTTTCCAAGTCGAGCTGTACATCACATACCTTGGCTTCTCCAAGAAGGATTGGCTGCCTCTTCCATCTTTCTACCTAGATGGTGATGCTCTCGCTTGGTTTGATTCTCTACTTCGCACTAAACAATTCAATGATTCGGACCATTTCAAGGAGAAGTTTCTTCTGCATTTTCAGCAATCGACCTTTACTGATCTGCCACGTAATACAAATTTCTATGAGATTGAATCTGCTTCAGGACCCGCCAACAAAACAGAACAAGCAATTGTTGTAATGTCTACTAGAGTTTTCCCTAATACAAGGGCTGCTAGGTCTTTGGTTACAGCATCAAACTCCAAGATTTATCCTTCTTCCTCCTTAGGTTTATTCATAAGCCTTCCAATCCCTAATATACATGATCCCAAATCTAGCTTAACTGGTGAAGATAAGTGTGCACCAGTCAAGACAAGGCGTTTGACGAATTTCCTTAAGAGTGATGATCCTATTCTGCGCAAATGATAAAGCATTCCTTCATGTGCTTGTCAGATATGATCATCTTGTACCCAGTGAATTCAACCATTTACTTTATTTGTGGGTTTGTTTGTTGAATCAAAGACGCTTCCGCAATTTCAGCCTGCAGTTGTTGATACTAGTAATGGATTCATATGGATACAATGCAAGCCATTTTAGTGCTACAACCAGAAATTTCCCATCTATGCTCCCACAAATTCTTCTACTTATGAGGAACAACCTTGCCATTCGCCAAAATGCTCCGAGTTTGCACATTGCGAGGGAGGTAACTGCACCTACTATGTCGATTACGTTGATAACAGTTATTCATTCGGCGAAGCGGCTACAGAAACTCTGTCTCTCTACTCATCGTCCAGTGAAAAAATCTCCTTTCCCAATATCCTTTTTGGATGTGGACGTAACTCAAGATCAACTTCAGGAGATCCAGGGTTATCCGGCATTGTGGGGCTCGATTTTTCTTTCTTCTCTTCAGTTTCCTAAATTGCGTCGACTTTTGACCAAAGGTTCTCCTTCTGTTTTGTGCCTTTGGCAAAGTTATATGTCCCAAGCAAGCTTAGCTTTGGTGACAATGTAAACATTTCGGGACCTGGGACGCATATCACTCCACCTCTTGTTAACCACCCCGACCATCTTATTACTTGACCCTCATAGGTCTTAGTGTTGGGAATGTTAGATTGGAGCTTCTTAACAATTCCTCTACCACATTTCAAGTAGGGAACATAATCATAGATTCAGGAACTACCTTCACTACGTGGTTATAAAAGCAGCTTATTTTAGAGGTGAGACAAGCTATCTATGTAGAACCAATGGTAGAGGGGGATAGCAGCTCAAATGTACTCTGTTACAGAGCTTTGAATTCCACTAACGTTCCTGCAATCACATTGCATCTTCTCGGTGTTGATCTGCCTTTGTCCGGCGAGAATATAATGCATCCAAATCCTCACGGATATCAGTGCCTAGCATTTCGACCAACTGAAAATGAGGCTTTCTTCGGCAATGTGCCCAAACCAACTTCCTAGTCGCCTATGATTTAGAAAATATGAGTGTCTCGTTCAACGCCACTGACTGCACCAACATGGCCTGAGACTTGTGTCCGTATTTTGATAATAAGCTACTTTGTTATAACGTCAACTTCTTATCTATCTAATGGAACAAAGTAGTTATTTACTCTTTTATGTTCTCTTTATTTTGATTGTTTTTGTCCATTCCATTTTTAATGTTTATGATCTATTTTGTTAAGATGTGCATGCAAGCGACAAAAGGAGATATATTAATCAACAACAACTTTATAACGTGAACTTTTGACACAAACATTCATTGTTACTATATATATATATATATATATATATATATATATATATATATATATATATATATATATAGTGCTAAATCGGGATGGCTTCTGTAACAATATGACTAATTCATACTTAATCATATATACGACGGATTGATAAATCTAAGAAACTTTTAATTTCAAACTTCTGGACAAATTAAAAGATGAAGGGGCATACAACAAGGGATTAATGATTGTTTTGATATTCTAAGGTGTTATAATTTTCTCATGCTGTTGAGAGACTAATGTATAGTTGGTCTTGTTTTCTTTCTCTTTGAGGGCATAAGGGATGATTCAGGTTAACTATCTCTATGTCTTGTCAGAAATTTGTATTTAGTAGAAGACAATATTACTACCATATTCTCTTAAGATTATTCCTTAACTTCAGTCAATACAAGACACTAGTATTACCATATTTTTTAAACTTAATATTACCTTATAACTTCACAGTCAAATTAAAGATGTTTGAAGTTCCTTCTGCTTAAAACTCAACTTCAAATCTTTCAACAGCTAAAAACTAGTTTGAGGTTCTTTGCACAGATTTTTAGTCACGATTAAATAGACCGTGTTTCCTACCACTTTAAATAACTTACCAACTTTCACAATGATACCGTTAATTCTGTTACAATATTATATGTCATGTTTCTAGCTATTTTTAAAAGGGCAATGTGGTTTGAAATCTTCAACCGTGACAACTTGTTTGTAACACGAAGTCTAGTCTTATTTGACTTTGTCTTGCAGGAAGACTAATAACAATATCACACTAAATTTGACAAGAGTATTACATTTTCCAAATAATGCATTTACTCTATGTCAAAATAGCCCGAATCCAATTATTGAAATATGAAATGAAAAGAAAAGAAAGAAATTTTTTTAGCATAAGAGTTATTGTTAGTTTAATGTTTTGCAATAAACAAAGTTAATTAACCCTCAATAAAATTAGGATAAATTCAAAGTAGGAATGTGAGAGTTTCATTGTATTTAATGTCATTTCAAATATTTAAGAAGGCAAACAAGTAGAATGTTTGTTTAGGAGGTTTTATTATTACAAGACTGCATTACCATTCTAGCATACCATTCTTTTCATTCCAATTTATGTAAACATGTTTGATTAGGCACGAAGTGTGACAACCCGGCCAGTCGTCTCATGTGTTATCACTTCGTTTTTCCCATTTCTGCTTCTTTATGCTTTGTTTATCCATGTTATGTGGTATCGGGTTGTTCGGATCAAATTCGAAATGATTTTGGTAAGGTTTGAGACACTTAGTCTCTAAAAGTTGCTTTAGAGTTAGAAAAATCAACCGAGAGTTGACTTATTGGTACACGACCTCGGAATGCAGACTTTATGGCTCGGATAGCTTCGTTAGGTGATTTGGGACTTAGGAGTGTGTCCGGAATATTTTTATGATGTCTGATGTAGAATTAGGCTTGAATTGGCGAAAGTTAGTTTTTGGGGATTTTCGGTCGGCAGTGGAAAATAGGTTATCGGGGTCGGAATGGAATTCAGTTAGAACAGGTTCGTAATGTCATTTTCGATATGTCTGCAAACTTTCAGGTTAATCAGATTTGTTTTGGATAGTTTCGGCGTCGTTGATGGAATTTAGGAATTTTGAAAGTTCATATGCTTGAATTTTATGTGATTTTGGTGTTTTGATGTTGTTTTTGGTGTTTTGAAGGCTCGACTAAGTTCGAATGATGTTATGGGACGTGTTGGTATATTTGTTGAGATTTCCGAGGACCTCGGGTGGATCTCGAATGGTTAACGGATTAATTTAGACTAGAAGAAAAGTTGTTGTATTTTTTCATAGCAGCATGAACAGTAATTCAGATGAACAACAACTCGGGTGAACGGTAACTCGGATGAACAGTAAAACGGGTGAACAGTATTTAAATAAACCTTTCGCGACCATCGACCATTAAACCATTTTTGAACAGGAAAAAAGCTTTGAGACGATTTTGAAGAGAGAAAATCATTATTCTTCATTGAGGTAAGGATTTTGGACCCTAAAACTCGATTATTTGTGATAAAGAAACAAAATATCAATGTTTAATTCATGAAAATCAGTAGAAAAAGGTGGAGTTATGGCTTGAGATTATGAGACCTTCTAAGGATGATTTAAGGGGTCAAACGAACTCCGATTTTTGAGTTCTTTATATGTACATACTCGTAAGATTATGAACATTTTGGTATAAAGTTTGTCCAGTTCCAGGACGTAGGCTCGAGGGTCGAGTTTTGATTGATTTTGAATTTTATGCTTAAAATCGATATTTTTCAATCTGATGATAAAAATCTGACGTTGGTAGATTTGGAGAACTCGGAAGTTAGTTCATGAGGCAAGTGTATTGTCGAGTAGCTTTTTGGGCTAGTTTGAGTTGAGTAATGACTTTAAATGATGTTCTGAGGGTATGAAACCACGGATTACACAACGTTCGGCTATGTTGAGGTGACGCACACGCTAGATGACGAGCGTGGGGTCATGCACCATTGGGGATTATGACTTAGTACATCCCGAATAACTATTTTTCTATATATTTGGTAGCTAATCGTTTGATATTCCCTCTTATTTCATATTGTTTGAGGTAATTTGACTCGGCACGGAATTTAAGAAAAAAGAAGACTTTTGAAAGTTGTGGTCTTAAAAGCTTAACGGGTAAAAGGTTTGTCGGGCCAGGCATTTGTGTGGTTATAAAAGTTTCTCATTAAGAAAAAAAAGGGTAAAATGAAGAGTTTAAAGTTAAATTATTTCAAATTTAGAAATGTATCATTTATTTTGGAACAAATTAAAAAGGAAAGTACCTCATTTAATATGAAACGGAGGGAGTATTATTATACTTTGGGTTAAATGCCATATTTGGACTTCGTGCCAAGTGTTTGAACCCTAAAAGGATCGTTAATGATATTATTCTCACTGTTTGATTTCATACTTGTGCTCAATCATGCCAGATCTTTCAATGTTTCAAAACTCAACTATGTTAATCTATTTTAGAAACTTTAAATGATGTTATAAAGATATTTTGAGATGAGCCGCACATTTTTAATATTGTCGAAGGGCTTATGAGATTCTGACTGAGTAAGGCCGAGGGCCAGTATTGTGAGGATACTTTTGGGTCAGACTCCACACCGTAGCAGTGATACACTAATTATGATAATGAGGTCGAGGGCTTGAGACCGTATGCCACAAGGTGGCTTGATATTGATATGAAGCCAAGAGCCTGTTTTTGATGCCACGAGATGGCTTGATATTGCGCTTTGATCGTAAGGGGCCCCTTCATGAGTTTGCACACCCCAATGAGCGCGGGTACCCATTGTGACATGAGATATAACCCGAGGGGCTGGTATTGTTCTGTGATATTGCCTAAGAGGTTGCTTTGATGTTATTGTGCCCGAGGGTCAATTTTTATGTGTTTACCATTCCTAGTTGTTTTTCCTATTTATTGTTGACTACTTAAAAAAATGTGTTCACGAGATTTCATTGTTAGATTCTTATATTGAATTTGTTATGCCTCACATAGCTAAATGTTGTGTTTAACGTGGTTTTGTATCATTCAACAACAACAACAACTACCCAGTATGTTCCCACAAAGTGGGGTCTAGGGAGGGTAATACGTACACAGGCCTTACCCCTACCCGAAAGGGTAGAGAGGCTGTTTCCGGCCGACCCTCGGCTCAGAAAAAAGAGAGAGAAAATCAACAAACAAAACAAAACAAAACAATGTTAGTAAATCCGGGGTAAATCAAATAAATAATTATCTAAACATAAAATCAAAAGTAGAATGACATGCAATAATACCAATCGGTTACTACCATAAGAGGCACAATACAATACATTAATTAACTATAGAGATCGCTACCAAACCCCACTCAGCCCCTAACAGAAGTACTAAGAATTCTAGAAGGCCCTACCCTACAACCCTAATACTAGACCTCCAAACTTTCCTATCAAGGGTCATGTCCTCGGAAATCCTCATTCTAGCCATATCCTGCCTAATCACCTCACCCCAATACCTCTTAGGCCTCCCTCTGCCTCGACTCGCGCCAACCACCGCCAGTCGCTCACAACTCCTCACCGGCGCATCAGGGCTTCTCCTCCGCACATGCCCAAACCACCTGAGTCTCGCTTCTCGCATCTTCTCATCCACTGGGGCCACCCCCACCTTCTCCCGAATAACTTCATTCTTAATCTTATCTAATCTGGTGAGCCCGCACATCCACCCGAGCATCCTCATCTCCGCAACTCTCATTCTCTGGACATGAGAGTTCTTCACAGGCCAGCACTCCACCCCATACAACATGGCAGGTCTAACCACCGCTCTATAAAACTTCCCCTTGAGTTTCTGTGGAACTTTCTTGTCACACAAGACTCCTGATGCGAGCCTCCACTTCAACCACCCCGCTCCTATACGGCGAGTGACATCCCCGTCAATCTCTCCGTCCCCTTGAATCACTGATCCAAGATATCTGAAACTGTCCCTCTTGGCTATGGCCTGAGATCCCAGCTTCACGTCCCAACCTACTTCGCTCGACTCGGCGCTAAACTTGCACTCTAGATATTCTATCTTAGACCTGCTTAGTTTAAAACCCTTAGACTCGAGGGTCTGTCTCCAGACCTCCAACCTCGCATTAACACCGGCCCTCGTCTCGTCTATCAAGACTATGTCGTCAGCAAAGAGCATACACCATGGCACAGGTTTTATATCATTCAATCTTCATTTATTCTTATTACTCACTGAGTTGGAAGTACTCACTTTACTCCCTGCACCTCTATGTGCGAATTCGGGCTCTACAGGTCCTGCTACTGAGCGTTGACTGTTCGATTAGATCTTCGGAGGTTTACTAGGTAGCTACTTGACGATTCGCAGCCCAGTGCAACCTCCCTCTATCTTATTACTTTTTTGATTCAGTTATTTAGTAGTGGGTTAGACTTTTAGACTGGTAGTATTGTTCTAGATGCTCATGAGTGGTGACACCCCGATGTCGAACTGTGTTGGCTTTTATTTCCGCAAATTATACTGTTAAATGCTTATTTTGGGATTTTATTTCTAATTAAAGACTTAATAGTTATTATTTTAATAGCTTAAAGAGAATTGAAAGTGAGTCGGCTGGCCTTGTCTTCACGAGAGGCGTCATCACAACCGGATTAGGTTTATGGTCTAGACAAAAGACATAAAAACATAAAAATTATAACATGTTAGGTAATTGAAACAGACATATTAAAGAATTACTCTAAAATGATTTGACATTTTAAAATTTCGATTGCAATTCTATCTACCTCAAAGCATCATACACGTATTAGTTAATCCATATGATAAGTAGGATTGACATTGATCATTTTCAGGAATTCACTTTTAAGAAATTATTTAATAATTCAGATACATTTTATGAACATCTACTATATATAATTTTTATAAAGTTTATATTTATTGGTGCAATGTACACGCACAACGCATGTGTTCTAAGACTAGTGTTCCTAAAATTCACTTATAAATCTCAACATCATAAATGAGTATTGCTCTCATGGCTTATCTAGTTGTACTAGAAACATTTTTCTTTGGACCAAGTATATTAATCTAGTACCAACAAATGTCTTACTCGTAACTTATTAGATAGTCTACTATGATAAAAAGGTAAAAACAAATTAATTGAACTATATATAGAGACCTTAACATGAATGTGCCATACTCATATCTAATAATTTATAGACAAATTTGTTGTTAATACCAAATATGACACCTTTATTCGCATGCCTTCAACCTATGAACATTAGATTCCCAGGGAATCTTAGAAATGGACATAGGGCATTTTTTCAACTCTAACAAACCAAAATGTACCGAATTTCCTCTAATGAGGATTTTAATACAAACAATTATAGTTCGGTATTGAATAAATTGGTAGTGATCATTCAAAACCCTCACTCATCAAAGGTGATTGAATTAAAAGAGAAAACAAGAAATGAGCAAATTATATAGCTATGTTGATCTTGTGTGTAGAAACAAGATCAAAAGGAAATTGATTAAATCCCAAAAGAATGTGACTGCAATAGCATTTTATCTCATGAAAACAATACACATAAATGCAAAAGTATATTGGAAATGGAAAAGGGCCAATATATCCTTAACCTATCGGATTTGTTTTATGGTTTCCCTACCTGAATTTATTGGCTCACTAAATTCCCCACCGTTTTCTTTTAGACTTAAACCTAACAGCCCGGGTTTTAAAAAGCCAACAGGTTAACGAAGGGCAATCGTAAAATGAATCTGATACTATAGGAGTAATTTTTACCATTTTTTAATTTATTATTTATTCATTTTATTTATACTTTTAAACGTACTCGCAATTATATCCAACTTTTATGTTCTTCTCTAACTACACAAACAATTTCTATCATGAGTTGAGACCCATGCTAAGCACGAGCTAGCTCTTAACTAGTATATAACTAGGACTGCAATGCCAACTCTGCATTGAAAAGAAAGGAACATTTGGAAGTAACTGCCGGAGAAAAATATAATGTAGATGAGAAGTGGTATACCTCAGCATTACACAATGTGCAGAACAAAGCTTCTTTATCTCCACTCTGCTGCAGCAATTGATCATCCTTCCAACAATCTTCAATGAAAAAACAACAATATAGGAACCCTCCAAAATGTCCACAGCAACTTGATGCATCCCTTGCATGTGAAACCCTCTCTTGTCGGGACCCCAGCAGCAGATATATCATCTATCACAAGCAGTTTAAGATGTCAACAGAAGATAAATCATGCTCAAATTACAAAATGATACCAGTGTTCTATTTTTCACCCACTCCCTCTCCAAACAAGATGCAGAAACAACTCTCGTAGCAAAACTTGATAGTCTATTTCCTTTTTTATCGATTGTAAAACTTGACTCATTTTTAGTTCATGAAATAGTAAATTTAATATTTCTTAGAACTTTGTTCAATTGTATTTCAAATGTCTACAAGCCGAGGGTTTACTAGTTATCTTCAACTCATAAATACTTGTTCTTCAATTACAACTAAAAATTAAAATTGTCAAATGTATCTTGAGCTTGTTCTAGTTCGGCTAAAGATTTAACTTTTTCAAAGGAAGCTAAATAAGAGGATCATATTGCATGCAAGAGCTAACTATGTATAAGTAATGCATAAAAAATTATAACATTAGTTATACCAAGGCTATTAATGCATGCATTAGTATAGTTAAAGACAAAAATATCCTTGAAGTCCCTTAAAACTAGATAATATACAGGACAGTTTTGTAAACAACTATTTTTCGTTAAAATTATGCAATGCATTATAACTTTAATACACCACACCAAACAGTACATAAAAAATACAATTTGCATAACTAATGCTTTGCATTACTAACACATGCATTACTAATCCATGCATTACTAACACACCTTATTCTGCACTATTCGTATACACCTTACCAAACGACCCTTAGGTTTCCAAACATTACTAGTTTGTTACATATAGAGCTAGTTTGAGCAAAAAAATAGGTTTTACATTAAATTAGTTTGAACAAAATAATAGGTTTTACATTACAAGATCAGAAAAAGGAAATGTGTAAATTAAAAATTTTAATAACTGCCTTATCGTACTATTTTTCGACTTATCATTGAAACCTATATTCTTTTATCTAACATTAACTAGGAATTATGTGTTTTGTTATTTAGGTTGCTAGCTGATGTTAAAAATGTTAATAGCTACAGAATGTTTTTAGAAACTATTTTATCAAAATATTATCATAAAGCTTCGTAGTTCTAGTCTCAATAAATCTACCTGGGAGATAAGCTATTGCATGTAATTAAGTCAAACTAGGAAAGTGCCTGACTAATATTATCTATTAGTATTGAGCTAAAGGAAGTAAAAACATTTATCAACGTGTATAATCTCTTTATCATGATAATGGTCATATTTGCCTATAAAGGATGGCGTGAAAACCTAAATTTTTTCCTAATAAAATTTTAAACCATATGAGAACTTATATAAAGAGAGATCTTCCTTTATTTAGTTCGATAAATAGGATTGACATTCATCATTTTCAGGAATTCACTTTTAAGAAAATTTTTTAATAATTCAGATACATTTTATGAAAACATCTACTATATATAATTTTTATAAAGTTTATATTTATTGGTGCAATGTACACGCACAACACGCGTATTCCAAGACTAGTGTTCCTAAAATTTACCTATAAATTCATGAGAGAATCTCAACATCATAAATGAGTATTGCTGTCATGGCCTATCTAGTTGTACTAGAAACATTTTTCTTCGGACTAAGTCTATTAATCTTGTCCCAATAAATGTCTTACTCGTAACTTATTAGATAGTCTACTATGATAAAAAGGCAAAAACAAATTAATTAAACTATATATAGAGACCTTAACATGAATGTGTCGTACTCATATCTAACAATTTATAATCAAATTCATTGTTAATACTAAATATGACACCTATATTCACATGCCTTCACAACCTAAAAACATTAGATTCCCAGGGAATCTTAGAAATGGCCATAGGGCATTTTTTCAACTCTACCAAACCAAAATGTACCAAATTCCCTCTCATGAGGATTTTAATCCAAACATTTATAGTTCGGTATTGAATAAATTGGTAGTGATCGCTCAAAACCCTCACTCATCAAAGGTGATTGAATTAAAAGAGAAAACAAGAAATGAGCAAATTATATAGCTATATTGATCTTGTGTGTAGAAACAAAATCAAAAGGAAATGATTAAATCCTAAAAGAATGTGATTGCAATAGCATTTTATCTCATGAAAATAATACACATCCATGCAAAGATATATTGAAATGGAAAAGGGCCAATATAACCTTAACCTATCGGATTTGTTTTATGATTTCCCTACTTGAATTTAATGGTTCACTAAATTCCCCACCGTTTTATTTTGACTTAAACCTAACAGCCCGGGTTTTAAGGAGCCAACAGGTTAACGAAGGGCAATCGTAAAATGAATCTGATAGTATAGGAGTAATTTTTACCATTTTTTAATTTATTATTTATACATTTTAATTATACTTTTAAACGTAGTCGCAATTATATCCAACTTTTATGTTCTTCTCTAACTACACAAACAATTTCTATCATGAGTTGGGACCCATGCTTAGCACGAGCTAGCTCTTAACTAGTATATAACTAGGACTGCAATGCCAACTCCGCATTGAAAAGAAAGTCTGAAACAATTGGAAGTAATTGTAGGAGAAAAATATAATGTAGATGAGAAGTGGTATACCTCAGCATTACACTATGTGCAGAACAAAGCTTCTTCATCTCCACTCTGCTGCAGCAATTGATCATCCTTCCAACAGTCTTCAATAACAAAACAACAATATAGGAACCCTCCAAAGTGTCCACAGCAACTTGATGCATCCCTTGCAGGTGAAACCCTCTCTTGCTGGGACCCCAGCAGCAGATATATCACCTATCACAAGCCGTTGAAGATGTCAACAGAAGATAAATCATGCTCAAATTACAAAATGATACCAGTGTTCCATTTTTCACCCACTCCCTCTCCCCAAACGAGATGCAGCAACAAATCTCGTAGTAAAACTTGATAATCGTTTTCCTTTTTTATCGATTGTAAAACTTGACTTATAGTTCATGAATAGTAGTAAAATTTAATATTTCTTAGAACTTTGTTCAATTGTATTTCAAATGTCTACAAGCTCAGGGTTTACAAGTTATCTTCAACTCATAAATACTTGTTCTTCAATTACAACCCAAAATTAAAATTGTCAAATGTATCTTGAGGTTGTTCTAGTTGGGCTGAAGATTTAACTTTTTCAAAGGAAGCTAAATAAGAGAATTTTCAAAAGGAAGCTGAATAAGAGGATCATATTGCATGCAAGAGCTAACTAGGCAACTCTATTTCATTGTGTAACTCATAGAACGTTGACTGGGGGAACCCCAGAAGCGAAAAGTGGAGACTAGGGGAGTTCCGCAGAAGCGGACAAATGGACCGCAGAAGCGGTCTCGCTTATGCGAGTAATGGACCGCAGAAGCGGTCGTGGGCAAAATGTAAGAAACCACAGAAGCAGAAGAAAATCCGCAGAAGCGACAAATTTATCACGGAAGCGGAAATAGGCCTGGGCAGAAGGGTTCTAAAAAATAAGATTTCATTCGGGAGCTAAGGGTATTTTCCTCCATTGTTGAACATCTTGAGAGCTTTTTGGGAGCAATTGAAGAGGGTTTCGATTGGATTGACTGGAGGTAAGTTTTATGAGTTCAAAACATGATTGTTATGTGAAATTAACCAAGAAATTCATCGAAATTAAGCCTAAAATTGATGAACTAAGGCTTGAGATTTTTAATATTTCAAATTGGGATTTGATGGGTCATTTGAGCTCGAATTTGAGAGTTCTTGGTATGTATGAACTCGTGAAGAAATAAGGAATCCAATTGATGTTAAATTTTCTGATTTTCGAGAAGTGGGCCCAGGGCTCGGGTTTTGCAAATTTCGAGATTTTTGTTATTTTTCTATTATTTTTGATTGGGTATTACCCCATTAGCATATTGTGATGTCTTTGTTTTGATGTTAGATAGATTCGACACGCGTGGAGGCTGGTTTGAGGGGTAAAGGCGTCGCGAGCTATAGATTTCACCGGTTCAAGGTGAGTAGGGGTAAGACCTGTCTACATATTACTCTCTCCAGACTTTAGAAAATTACGCCCCAATCCCTAACTTAACTGTTCCCCTAAGTTCATTTCTGCCATTTTGGGTTGCCGGGAGAGTCGGTTCCGAAAATTTGAGCATTTTGGGACACTTAGTCCCTAAATAAGAGCTTTGAAGCTAGAAAATGGCCCGTAGCCGGAACAGTGTTAAGACGATCTCGGAACGGAAATCCGATGGTTCCGTTAGTTCCGTTAGGTGATTTCGGGATTGGGAGCGCGTTCGGAATGTATTTTGGAGGTCCGTAGCTCAATTAGGCTTGAAATGCCGAAGGTTGAAATTTTGGCGAATCCGAACGATAGGTGAGATTTTGATCCGGAGGTCGGAATGGAATTCCGACAATTTCTGTAGCTTCGTTATGTGATTTTGGATATGTCCGCAAATTTTCAGGTCATTCGGACGTCGTTTGGTCGGGTTTTAGATCGAATGTGCAATTCGGAAAGTTTTAAGAAATTTAGGCTTGAATTCGATGTGAATTATGAGTTTTGATGTTGCTAGACGTGTTTTGATGATTAGAATAAGTTCGTATCATGTTTTGGAATAGGTTGGTGGTTTTCGTTGGGATCCCGGGGTCTCGGGATGAATCCGGGGGTCCAATCGGGCTATTTCATGCATTTTGGAAATGCTGTTAACTGCTGGTGTGTGCTGCAGACGAATGCTCTATGCGATCGCAATGGGCTAATGCGATCGCATAGAAGGTTTTGGAGAGGCCAAGTATTTGTTCTATGCGATCGCGGGCATGGATATGCGATCGCATAGTTCTGAAAAGTTGTGCTCTGCGATCGCGTACAGTCCTATGCGATCGCATAGTGTATAGAGAAGAGGGGTCCCAGGTCCAGTTTTTGTCCTATGCGATCGCGGAGCAGGGTATGCGATCGCATAGGTATATTTTGGTGAGCATTGCGATCGCATTGAGGTCTATGCGATCGCATAGAGTAGTTTGGCGAGGGTCGAAATTTGTGCTATGCGATCGCAACAGGGATCATGCGATCGCATAGAGTAAAAATGTCTGGCAGTGATTTAAGTCCAGAACAATCAACCCGCGACCCTCATTCGCAAAACGCCATTTTTGAGCTCCAAGAGAGGATTTTGAAGGGGAAACGCTGGGATATCATCGGGAGGTCATCGGGGGTAAGTCTCTTGACCTTAATTCGTTGGTTTATCATGAAATCCGTGATTATTTCACTGAAATTGGAAGATTAAAGGTGGGTTTGAGCCCTAGGCCTAAATGTTAGAAAATCTTTGATTTGAATGGGCAAACGAGTCCGATTTCGATAAATTTTATATGCACGGACTCGTATTGAGATAAGGAACCCGAATATATAATTTTCGTGATTTTTCGATAAGCGTACCGAAAGTCGGGTTTTGGCAACTTGTGGGTTTTGGTGCATTTTGAGTTATTTTGATTGGGTAATGCCCAATTGGCCTATTTTGATGTGATTCTATTGATTTTTATCGGATACTACACTTGTGGAGGCCGACATTCGCGGCAAGAGGGTTATTTCTTAGCGGTTTTGTACCGGAATTGAGGTAAGTGGCTTGTCTAACCTCGTGTGGGGAAATTTTCACCCCTAGGATATTATGTGATAGTTTAAATGCCTTGTACGCGAGGTGACGGGCGTGTACATGCGCTGGTTGTTGAACACGTACTTTATTTAAAATGTTCGATGAGCGATATTTCTGTCTTTGGCTGTTAATTTGATATTTTTACCCGATAGTGGTTAGAAGAGCATGATTAGGTAGCACTTAGCTGTTTAGTTGCCTAATTGCCTTATTTGAACTCCTTGTTAATTATTGGTACTATTTTTCGGTGAAGTTATAGTTAAGCATAATTATTCTCTCTGTGGATTCCTTTATTGGCTGTGCTTGTGGACTGCGGGTTCGATTCCCGGAGACCCAGGGCTGTGGGTTCGATTCCCAGAGACCCGGCGTGATATTGGTAGGGACTACGGGTTCGATTCCCGAGATCCCGAGTTATTGGTAGGGACTACGGGTTCGATTCCCGAGATCCTGAGTTATTGGTAGGGACTACGGGTTCGATTCCCGAGATCCTGAGTTATTGGTAGGGACTGCGGGTTCGATTCCCGGAAACCCAGAGGTACTGAGAATGGGACTGTGGGTTCAATTCCCACAGATCCTGGATTTGTTTATTTGAGTTGGTTATTTGTTGTTAGCTTAATTGTAGACAGTTGCGGTAATCATCATAATGTTGTTATTTCGGAAATTATTATCATTTAAACTGTTTATTTTGTTATCATCATTATATTATTGTTTTCTCAGTAGGGCCCCGACCTACCTCGTCACTACTCCATCGAGGTTAGGCTTGGCACTTACTGAGTACCGCCGTGGTGTACTCATGCTACTCTTCTGCACACTTTTGTTGTGCAGATCCAGGTACATCAGAGCAGATACTAGGTGATTCCGCAGCTTTCTGGGAGACTTCGAGGTATGATCTGCTACGTCCGCGGATCCGGAGGCTTCCCTTCTATTCTAGTATTACTAGTTGACATTTTTCTTCATTTCGTTGTTAGCTACTCTTTACACATAGAGCCACAGTTGTATTTCCCTTTTAGTCTGTGTTTACCGTGGGGTTCCGGATCTTGGTAGTGTTTTATTCATTGTGTGACGGATGTATGTGCCAAGCGGCACGGATTACATATCTTTTATGTTATTTTTCCGCTGTTTCTTATTTAAGTATTTATAACTTATATATTCCGCAACATGTTAGGCTTACCTAGTCGCGAAGACTGGGTACCGTCATGACAAGTTCACGATTGGTGAACCAGGGTCATGACAAGTAGGTATTAAAGCTCTAGGTTCATAGGAGTCACGGGACACAGACCGGTTATTTAGAGTCTCGCCGATCGATACGGAGACGTCCGTATTTATCTACGAGGGGCTATGTAACTGTTTAGGAAAAATCTTCATTTCTTTTGAATTTCTTGTCATGTGATGTTTTGACACCAAAATCTAAACTATTGCTTTCTATTCTCTCACAAATGGTGCGGACACGAGCTACTCGCGACGATCAAGTACCCGCGCCCCCTGTTGCCGCCGTCAGAGGCCGGGCCGAGGTAGAGGACGAGGACGCGCCCGAGGTGCAGCCACAGCACCCGCGCGTTCTGCCGCTAAGGTGCCACAGGTAGACCAGGTTGGAGCGCAGGCACCTGGAACACCGACTACAGCTGCTACTACTCCAGCACTACAGGAGAACCTGGCCCAGTTCATGAGTATGTATACCACTTTAGCTCAGGCAGGACTGCTTCCTCTCGTAGCAGCTACATCACAGGCCGGGGGAGGGGCCCATACTCCCGCAGCCGTTACATCGGAGCAGCGTGTGCCAGTGGGACAGGTTCTAGATATTTTGGTTATGCCTCCTGCTGCCCCAGCACAGCCTTGAGGTGGACCAGCTGCCTCTGAGGACGAGCAGCGTAGATTGGAGAGGTTCAACAAATATGACCCTCCAGTGTTTAGTGGTCTGGTTTCAGATGATGCATTGGGTTTTCTAGAGGAGTGTCATCGTATTCTTCGTACTATGGGGATTGTGGAGACCAGCGGGGTTTCCTTCACTGCTTTTTAGTTTCGCGGGGCCGCTCATGATTGGTGGCGCACGTATGAGTTGGATAGTCCAGAGGAGTCTGCTTCATTGACTTGGACGCAGTTTTCAGATCTGTTTTTGAGGGAGTTTGTTCCACAGAGCCTTAGGGATTCTTGGCGCTCGGAGTTTGAGCGGTTGCGACAGGGCTCCATGTCAGTATCGGAGTATGCCATCAGTTTCACCCGTCTGGCCAGGCATGCACCGGCCTTGGTAGCCACGGTTCGGGAGAGAGTGCGGAGATTTATTGAGGGCCTGATTCCGCCGATCCGGTCCAGCATGGCCAGGGAGTTGTAGACGGATATACCTTATCAGCAGGCGGTGAGCATTGCCAGGAAGATCGAGAGTATGCTCTCTAGAGAGCGGGAAGAGAGGGAGGCCAAGAGGTCTCGTGAGTCGGGCCATTTCTCTGGTGCCGCACTTCAGCAGTCGGTCGTTTTGGCAGAGTTTATTCCAGTCATCCAGTTCATTCAGCAATGCCAGCAGCTGGTAGTACTCCAGCTCTTCCAGCACCTCAGGGAGCCTTATTATGCTCCCCCAGTTTCCAGTGCACCTCCTGCGCGGGGTCCTTCCGGGGGTCAGACTAGTGGGGGTGAGGCCGGTCAGTCACAGCCACCGCAACCTCCCAGAGCTTGTTTTGAGTGCGGGGATACTCGCCACCTGGTTAGGGAGTGCCCCAGGCGCAGGAGAGGAGCCCCTCATCAGTCATCACGGCATCCGCGTGGTTCTCAGGGCCAGCAGGCTATCATTCCAGCCCCAGCTGCCACTCCACCTGCCCATCCATCCAGGGGCGGGGGTCAGGGTTCCAGAGGCCGCCCTCGAGAGGGGGGACAAGCCAGATTCTATGCTATTCCTGATCGCGCTGTGGTTGTTGCATCTGACTCTGTTATCACAGGTATTATTATGGTTAGTCACAGGGAGGCATCGGTTCTATTCGACCCTGGTTCCACTTTTTCATATGTGTCTTCTTACTTTGCTTCTCATCTGGGTGTGCCTCGGGATTCATTGAGTGCCCCCATTTATGTTTCCACTCCGGTGGGTGATTCTCTGGCTGTGGACCGCGTATATCGGTCGTGTTTGATTACCATTTGTGATTTTGAGACCAGAGCGGATCTATTGCTGCTTGGGATGGTCGATTTTGATATTATTCTGGGCATGGACTGGTTGTCGCCCCATTATGCTATTCTCGATTGTCACGCCAAGACCGTGACGCTGGCTATGCCAGGGCATTCCACGTATTGAGTGGAGTGGTACTCTAGATCACACCCCTAGCCGTGTTATTTCTTTTCTCAGAGCTCAGCGTATGGTTGAGAAGGGGTGTGCTGCTTATCTAGCCTATGTGCGGGACGTCAGTATTGACACTCCCTCTATTGATTCTGTTCCTGTGGTACGTGACTTTGCTGATGTATTTCCAGCTGATCTTCCGGGCATGCCGCCCGACAGAGATATTGACTTTGCTATTGACTTGTTGCCGGGCACTCAGCCCATTTCTATTCCACCGTACCGTATGGCTCCTCCTGAGTTGAAGGAGTTGAAGGATCAATTACAAGAGTTATTGGGCAAGGGTTTTATTCGACCCAGTGTTTCGCCTTGGGGTGCTCCTATATTATTTGTTAAGAAAAAGGACGGTTCTATGCGTATGTGTATTGACTATCGTCAGTTGAGCTGAACAAGGTTACAGTGAAGAACCGGTATCCTTTGCCCCGTATTGATGATTTATTTGACCAGCTACAGGCGCACAGGTGTTTTCTAAGATTGATTTGCGCTCTGGGTATCACCAGCTGAAGATTCGGGAGCCAGATATCCCGAAGACTGCCTTCAGGACCCGGTATGGCCACTATGAGTTCCTCGTGATGTCTTTTGGGTTGACTAATGCCCCAGGAGCCTTTATGCATTTGATGCACAGTGTGTTCAGGCCTTATCTGGACTCGTTCGTGATTGTTTTCATTGATGATATTCTAGTATATTCCCGAAGTCGGGGAGAGCACGAGCAGCATTTGAGGATAGTGCTTCAGATTCTGAGAGAGAGGCAGCTATATGCCAAGTTCTCTAAATGTGAATTCTGGTTGAGTTCAGTGGCATTTTTGGGCCACGTGGTGTTGAGTGATGGTATTCGAGTAGATCCGAGGAAGGTGGAGGCCGTGCAAAGTTGGCCCAGACCCTCCTCCGCTACTGAGATTCGCAGTTTCCTTGGTTTGGCGGGCTATTACCGTCGTTTTGTAGAGGGGTTCTCTTCGATTGCAGCGCCTATGACTAGATTGACCCAAAAGGGTGCCCCTGTTCAGGTGGACGGACGAGTGTGAGGCGAGCTCCCAAAAGCAAGACAGCTTTGACTTCGGTCCCTATCTTGATGCTGCCTACAGGTTCGGGGTCCTATACAGTATATTGTGATGCCTCACGGGTTGGACTCAAAGCAGTATTGAAGCAGGACGGTAGGGTGATTTCCTACTTGTCCCGACAACTCAAGGTGCATGAAAAGAACTACCATGTTCACGATCTTGAGCTAGCTGCCATTGTTAACGCCTTAAAGATTTGGCGTCATTATTTGTATGGGGTTCCTTGTGAGATTTACATTGATCATCGGAGTTTGCATCACTTGCTTAAGCAGAAGGACATGAACATGAGTCAGATGAGATAGTTGGAGTTGTTAAAGGACTATAATATTACTATTCTTTATCACCCGGGCAAGGCCAATGTGGTTGTTGATGCCTTGAGTTGCTAGGCCGAGAGTTTGGGGAGTTTGGCATATCTACCAGCTTCAGAGAGACCTATCGCGATGGATGTTCAGGCTTTGGCCAGGCAGTTTGTTAGATTGGATCTTTCGAAGCCCAGCCGGGTTCTAGCTTGTGTGGTTTCTCGGTCTTCTCTATTTGACCGCATCAGGGAGCGTCAGTTCGACGACCCTCATTTGCTTGTCCTTCGGGATAGAGTTCGGCGTGGTGATGCTCGAGATGTTACCATCGGGGATGATGGAGTCATGAGGATGCAGGGCGTATCTGTGTGCCCAATGTAGATGATCTTCGAGAGCTGATTCTAGCAGAGGCCCATGGTTCGCGGTATTCCATCCATCCGGGTGCCGCGAAGATGTATCAGGACTTGAAACAACATTACTAGTGGAGGCGGATGAAGAGGGATATAGTTGATTATGTTTCTAGATGCCTCAATTACCAGCATGTGAAGTATGAGCATCAGCGTCCGGGTGGATTGATGCAGCAGATTGAGATTCCCGAGTGGAATTCGGAGCGCATCACCATGGACTTCGTATCTGGACTTCCAGGGAGTGTGAGGAAGTTTGATTCGATTTGGGTTATTGTGGATCGGCTGACCAAGTCTGCCCAGTTCATACATGTGTGTACCATTTACTCATCGAAGCAGTTATCGGAGATCTACATCAGGGAGATAGTCCGGTTGCATGGCATTCCAGTTTCCATCATTTCAGATAGAGGCACTCAGTTTACTTCACGGTTTTGGAGAGCCGTGCAGCAGGAGTTAGGTACTCGGGTGGAGCTGAGCACAACATTTCACCCCCAGACAAATGGACAGTCTGAGCACACTATTTAGATTTTAGAGTACATGCTCCGTGCGTGCGTGATCGAGTTTGGAGGTTCGTGGGATCATTTCTTGCCACTGGCGGAGTTTGCTTATAACAACAACTATCAGTCCAGCATTGAGATGGGTCGTATGAGGCCCTCTATGGTAGGAGGTGCAGGTCCCCCGTGGGTTGGTTTGAGCCGGGCGAGGCCAGGTTGCTAGGTACTGATATGGTTCAGGAGGCTATGGACAAGGTCAAGGTGATTCAGGACAGACTTCGTGCGGCCCAGTCCAGACAGAAGAGTTATGCGGACAAGAAGGTTCGCGATGTGGCTTTTATGGTTGGCGAGCGGGTTCTACTTCGAGTCTCGCCCATGAAGGGCGTTATGAGGTTTGGGAAGAAAGGAAAGCTGAGTCCTAGATTTATTGGCCCTTTTGAGATTTTGAGGCGTGTTGGGGAGGTTGCTCATGAGTTGGCCTTACCTCCCAGCCTAGCCGGAGTTCACCCCGTATTTCATGTCTCCATGCTCCGGAGATACCATGGTGACCCGTCGCGTGTGTTGGATTTCACATCTGTTCAGCTAGACAAGGATCTGTCTTATGTTGAGGAGCCAGTGGCCATTCTAGACAGGCAAGTCAGGAAGCTAAGGTCAAAGAACGTCGTTTCAGGAAAAGGTTCAGTGACAGGGTCATCCGGTCGAAGAGGCGACTCGGGAGACCGAGCAGGATATGCGCAACCAATACCCTCATCTCTTCACCACTCCAAGTATGTTTTCTATGCTCGTTCGAGGACGAACGAATCTTTTAAGTGTGGGAAGATGTAACGACCCGACCGGTCGTTTTAGAAAATTTCGCCCCAATCCCCAATTTAACTGTTCCCCTAAGTTCATTTCTGCCATTTTGGGTTGCCGGGAGAGTCGATTTTGAAAATTTGAGCATTTTGGGACACTTAGTCCCTAAATAAGAGCTTTGAAGCTAGAAAATGGCCCGTAGCCGGAACAGTGTTAAGACGATCTCGGAACGGAAATCCGATGGTTCCATTAGTTCCGTTAGGTGATTTCGGGGTTGGGAGCGCGTTCGGAATGTATTTTGGAGGTCCGTAGCTCAATTAGGCTTGAAATGCCGAAGGTTGAAATTTTGGCGAATCCGAACGATAGGTGAGATTTTGATCCGGAGGTCGGAATGGAATTCCGACAATTTCTGTAGCTTCGTTATGTGATTTTGGATATGTCCGCAAATTTTCAGGTTATTCGGATGTCGTTTGGTCGGGTTTTAGATCGAATGTGCAATTCGGAAAGTTTTAAGAAATTTAGGCTTGAATTCGATGTGAATTATGGGTTTTGATGTTGCTAGACGTGTTTTGATGATTAGAATAAGCTCGTATCATGTTTTGGAATAGGTTGGTGGTTTTCGTTGGGATCCCGGGGGTCTCGGGATGAATCCGGGGGTCCAATCGGGCTATTTCATGCCTTTTTGAAATGCTGTTAACTGCTGGTGTGTGCTGCAGACGAATGCTCTATGCGATCGCAATGGGCTGATGCGATCGCATAGAAGGTTTTGGAGAGGCCAAGTATTTGTTCTATGCGATCGCGGGCATGGATATGCGATCGCATAGTTCTGGAAAGTTGTGCTCTGCGATCGCGTACAGTCCTATGCGATCGCATAGTGTATAGAGAAGAGGGGTCCCAGGTCCAGCTTTTGTCCTATGCGATCGCGGAGCAGGGTATGCGATCGCATAGGTATATTTTGGTGAGCATTGCGATCGCACTTGAGGACTATGCGATCGCATAGAGTAGTTTGGCGAGGGTCAAAAATTTGTTCTATGCGATCGCAACAGAGATCATGCGATCGCATAGAGTAAAAATGTTTGGCAGTGATTTAAGTCCAGAACAGTCAACCCGCGACCCTCATTCGCAAAACGCCATTTTTGAGCTCCAAGAGAGGATTTTGAAAGGGAAACGCCGGGATATCATCGGGAGGTCATCGGGGGTAAGTCTCTTGACCTTAATTCGTTGGTTTATCATGAAATCCATGATTATTTCACTGAAATTGGAAGATTAAAGATGGGTTTGAGCCCTAGGCCTAAATGTTAGAAAATCGTTGATTTTAATGGGCAAACGGAGTCCGATTTCGATAAATTTTATATGCACGGACTCGTATTGAGATAAGGAACCCGAATATATAGTTTTCATGATTTTTCGATAAGCGTACCGAAAGTCGGGTTTTGGCAACTTGTGGGTTTTGGTGCATTTTGAGTTATTTTGATTGGGTAATGCCCAATTGGCCTATTTTGATGTGATTCTATTGATTTTTATCGGATACTACACTTGTGGAGGCCGACATTCGCGGCAAGAGGGTTATTTCTTAGCGGTTTTGTACCGGAATTGAGGTAAGTGGCTTGTCTAACCTCGTGTGGGGGAAATTTTCACCCCTAGGATATTATGCGATAATTTAAATGCCTTGTACGCGAGGTGACGGGCGTGTACATGCGCTGGTTGTTGAACACGTACTTTATTTAAAATGTTCGATGAGCGATATTTCTGTCTTTGGCTGTTAATTTGATATTTTTACCCGGTAGTGGTTAGAAGAGCATGATTAGGTAGCACTTAACTGTTTAGTTGCCTAATTGCCTTATTTGAACTCCCTGATAATTATTGGCACTATTTTTCGGTGAAGTTATAGTTAAGCATAATTATTCTCTCCGTGGATTCCTTTATTGGCTGTGCTTGTGGACTGCGGGTTCGATTCCCGGAGACCCAGAGCTGTGGGTTTGATTCCCAGAGACCCGGCGTGATATTGGTAGGGACTACAGGTTCGATTCCCGAGATCCTGAGTTATTGGTAGGGACTACGGGTTCGATTCCCGAGATCCCGAGTTATTGGTAGGGACTGCGGGTTCGATTCCCGGAGATCCTGAGTTATTGAGATATTATTGAGACATGGGCTGTGGGTTCGATTCCCGGAGACCCAGAGGTACTGAGAATGGGACTGTGGGTTCAATTCCCACAGATCCTGGATTTGTTTATTTGAGTTGGTTATTTGTTGTTAGCTTAATTGTAGACAGTTGCAGTAATCATCATAATGTTGTTATTTCGGAAATTATTATCATTTAAACTGTTTATTTTGTTATCATCATTATATTATTGTTTTCTCAGTAGGGCCCCGACCTACCTCGTCACTACTCCATCGAGGTTAGGCTTGGCACTTACTGAGTACCGCCGTGGTGTACTCATGCTACTCTTCTGCACACTTTTGTTGTGCAGATCCAGGTACATCAAATCAGGCACATTACAGGTGATTTAGGAGCACTTTCAGGAGACTTCGAGGTATGATCTGCTACGTCCGCGGATCCGGAGGCTTCCTTCTATTCTAGTATTACTAGTTGACATTTTTCTTCATTTCGTTGTTAGATACTCTTTCACATAGAGCCACAGTTGTATTTCCCTTTTAGTCTGTGTTACCGTGGGGTTCCGGATCTTGGTAGTGTTTTATTCATTGTGTGACGGATGTATGTGCCAAGCGGCACGGATTACATATCTTTTATGTTATTTTTCCACCGTTTCTTATTTAAGTATTTATAACTTATATATTCCGCAACGTGTTAGGCTTACCTAGTCGTGGGGACTGGGTGCCATCACGACATGTTCACAATTGGTGAACTAGGGTCGTGACAACCACCTTGTGGGACTATACTGGGTAGTTGTTGTTGTTGTTGTTGTTGTTGTTGTTGTTGTTGTTGAGGTGAGTAATGATTGTAAATGATATTCTGAGGGTTTGAAATCCCGGATTTGCACATCATAGTGCTATATTAAGGTGACTTACACGCCGGATAGCGAGCGTGGGATATAGCACCGTTGGGGATTGTGACTCAGTCCATCCGGATTGATGAATTTATTGCGTATTTGATTGAAATTACTTGTTATCATTATAATTTGGGCTGATTGCTATACTTGGGCTTCGTGTCAATTATTTGAACCCTTCGGGAATTGTTGATAATTCCTCACTGATTTAATTATATATTTGAACTCAGTCATGTATTTTCCACTATTTCAAAAAACTCAGCTAGGTTATTATGCCTTAATACTCGAAATGATATTTCCATAAAATGTTTTGGGCTGAGCATCATACTTTACTGTTGTCCGAGTGGCTTAATGTAATTTTGTTGACTGAGTAAAGCCGATGGCATGTATTGTGAGGATACTTCTGAATCGGGTTGCACGCTGCAACGGCCGAGAGTCTGATTGATGCTACGAGATGGCTTGATATTGCGCTTGGGCTGTAGGAGCCCTTTCGGAGTCTGTACACACCCCAGTGAGCGTCGTCAATGTTAAATGGATCGAGTTGCACGTCGCAGCGATATATGGATCGGGTTGCACGCCGCATCGGTACCGATATTGTTTGATGTGTTTACCTTATTTCATTTGTCTACTATTATATGTTATTGTGCTTCTTCTTGCAATATTCACCATTGTTCTGGTATTATCTGATAGTAGAGTGTGGTGCCTGAGAGGCGAACATCTGTGCTTATCTCCAATATTTATTTCTGAATTTATTCGCATAACTGTTGAAAAAGTCCTTTTCAAAAGGGGTTTTAAACTGAGCTAAGGTATTTCTAAAGGTTTTACAGCTTCACTGCTTTCTCCCAAAGGGTTTTTCACTTCTCATGTATAGCATGATGGTTTACTTTACGTGTTTTCTTACTGCTCAGTTGTTATTTACTTTTATTACTCACTGAGTTGGAGTACTCACTTTACTCCATGCACCTCGTCTGCAGCTGCAGGTATTTATTCACCCGGCAGAAGGTATAGGCTGTTTGGAGGTAGAGTTGTAAGAGCTTTGCGAGGTGATTGCCAGCATTCTATGACGACCCGGCCCGTCGTCACGGGACTTACCACCCCGTTACCTTGCATTTTCATGTTTCATGCTTTTATATCGGCGTTAGAGTCTAAAGGTGAGTTAGGAGTGATTCTAGTTGAAAATGAGGCAAATAGTCTTTTGGAAGGAAGCTTGAATATGGAAAGTCAACCTGGAGTTGACTATTTAGTTAGAGGGCTCGAATCGGATTCTGATGATTTGGTTAGTTTCGGGAGGTGATTTGTGACTTAGGGGAGTGATTCGGAATGTATTTTGGAGGTCCGTAGCTCTATTAGGCTTGAAATGCCGAAGGTTGAAATTTTGGCGAATCCGATCGATAGGTGAGATTTTGATCCGGGGGTCGGAATGGAATTCCGACAATTTCTGTAGCTTCGTTATGAGATTTTGGATATGTCCGCAAATTTTCAGGTCATTCGGACGTCGTTTGAACGGGTTTTAGATCGAATGCTAGTTTCGGAAGTTTGAGTTGAATCCTAGGCTTGAATCCGCTATAATTCGATGATTTCTGTGTTTAAGGGCGTGTTTTTATGATTGGAACAAGTTCGCATCGTGTTTTGGAGTGTGTTGGTGGTTTTCGTTGGGGTCCCGGGGGCCTCGAGGTGAATTTGGACCATCAACCGGGCATTTGGAACTTAGAAAATCTGTAGAAAATTGCAGATTCTGTATAGCAGACTTTAAGCCTTCACGTTCACGTGGCTCTGGCCGCATTCGCGCAGGCAAGGCAGGATTGAGCATCGCGTTCGCGTCAAGGGTGTCGCGTTCACGTAGGTGGGAGATGTGAGGCATCGCGTTCACTTCCCAGGTGACGCGTTCGCGTAGAAGAAAAGTGGGCCGGCAGGGAAGTTGTTCTTCGCGAACGCGTGGGAGGCGTCGCATTCGCATAGAGGAAGGTCGAGTTGTGCTTCGCGGACACGTGAGCAGTAACGCGAACGCGTAGGGTTAATTCGTCTGGCAGTGAATTAAATTCCAGAACAGGCCAGTCGCGGGTTTCATTCACAAAAACACAAATTTTGAGTCTTAGAGACAGAAACTCCCGGGAAGTTGCTGGGAATTCATCGGGTATTCATCAGAGGTAAGTTTTATGAATTAATTACGTTATTGTATCATGGAATCTTCGAGTACTTCACTGTTAATGGAAGATTAATGGGGGATTTTAGCCCTAGGCCTAAATTATGGAAAAGCAATAATTTGAATGGGCAAACGGTGTCCGATTTTGGTAAATTTTATTTGCATAGACTCGTGTTGAGACGAGGATTCCAAATATGTGACTTTCGTAATTTTTCGAGAAGTGTACCAAAAGTCGAGTTTTGACAACTTTGTGGGGTTTTTGTGCAAATTGAGTTATTTCGAATGGGTTGTGTATAATTAGCATATATTGATGTATTCTCAATGATTTTGAACAGATTCGGCATCTGAGGTGGTTGAATTGCGAGGCAAGCGCAAGGCGGACTAAAGTTTCTACAGGACCGAGGTGAGTGGTGATAGTAAATAATGTATTGAGGGTTTGAAACCCCATACTAGCACTTTACAGAGCTATGTTGAGATGAGACACGCGTCATGTGACAGGCGTGGTGACGTTGTGATTGGGAAATTGGACTTGGTCCTTTCCGACTAATAGTCTATTGTGTATTATGACTGTGAATGAGATTATAACTGTGTAATTGGGCTAGTAGCCATGTTTGGGGCCTTGTGCCGATCTGTAGAGCATTAGGGAACCTATAGAGCTAGGTGACCCCTATATCGTGTTGGAGACATACACTCAGCCGTAAAATTAGCTGTATAGCATATCGTGGGCCAGTATGTTTTTGTGCAGATTCACAGGTGCCAAAGAGCAGTTGAGCTGTCGCAGCTGCTTATTCATTCCTATCCCACAGAGATTATGAGGTAGCTGCCGACGTCCGCAGAACCTGTTTTCTTCTTCTTTAATGTTTTGTTGTCTTCATTTTGCCTAGACCTATTTGTATAGGATGTTTTATCTGTATAGGCTCAGACTTGTGACGCCACGATTTGGTTGGGACCGTATTTTGTATGCTTTTACTACCACATTTATCATTTGATATGAAAACATGCTATTTAAGTTTAATTGATCATATGTAATTAATAATTGGCTGGTTTAATGGATAACATGGTCGGGCTTGCCTAGCATTGTGTTGGGCGCCATCACGACCAAGGTTTGGGCCGTGACAAGTTCGCAACACCATTTTTTTTTCTGTACATTCATTATTCCTGTTCAGAGTACTTCTAAACTTGCAAATGTAAATTTCATCCTTATTTATTATTCCTGTTCAGAGTACTTCTAAACTTGTAAATGTAAATTTCATCCTTATAGATGCTCGTGACTTGTGACACCCCGATTTGTGTTGTGTCGAGAAGGTTTCCCATATTGTTTCCGCTATTTCCGCACCTTATGGTTATTAAATCATGTTTAGAACTGTTTATGTTAAGTTATTGCTTAGAAAGGAGTTTTGTGTTGGCCTGGCTGGCATTGTCTTCACGAGAGGCGCCATCACGATCGGGTTTGGGAATTGGGTCGTGACAAGAATATTTCATTTGGACTAATATTTTAATTTATTTGACTAATTAAATTATCAAACACTAAAATAATTAATCCCTTAGCAAAGACATAACACTAGTCAGTGTGCGACCCCTTAGGTTCAATACTAAGCCGAAGTTGCAAACACGTCCTTTATAGACGTTTAGTTAAGTCCATTTCCAAATTGGATTACTCCACAAGTCCTTTTATGCACTTTTATCTCAAATTCCAAATTGCTAGGAATAAATAAATATTAGTATGTACATAACATTTATAGAAATCAATATTAATTGATATTATATATATCACATATATATTTCAACCAAGAGAAATAATTTAATTTTCGGTTCCTATATAACTAGGACTGCAATGCCAACTCCACAATGAAATGAAATTTTGAACAGTTGGAAGTAATTGTAGGAGAAAAATATAATGTAGATGCAGGGTAGCTTAAAGAGAGAGATAAGCAGATGTCAAATGGTATACCTCAGCATTACACAATGTGCAGAACAAAGCTTCTTCATCTCCACACTGTTGCAGCAATTGATCATCCTTCCGACAGTCTCCAATGACAAAAGAACAACATAGGAACCCTCCAAAAATTCACTGCAAAAGGAAGATATGTGTAAACTAAAAATTTTAGTAGCTGCCTTATCGTACTATTTTGCGACTTATCATTGAAACCCATATTCTTTTTATCTAAAATTAACTAGGAATTATGTGTCTCAATGATAAGATATGGTGTTCATTGGTGCGATTCTAAGACTAGTATTCCCAAAATTCACCTATAAATTCATGAGAGAATCTCAACATCATAAATGAGTATTGCTCACATGGCCTATCTAGTTGTACTAGAAACATTTTTCTTTGGACTAAGTCTATTAATCTAGTCCCAACAACCGTCTTACTCATAACTTATTAGATAGTCTACTATGATAAAAAGGCAAAAACAAATTAATTGAACTATATATAGAGACCTTAACATGAATGTGTCATACTCATATCAGTGTTTTTTCTTAAAGCGCGCTTAAGCCCTAAAGCGAGGGTCAAAACATGTTGAGCGCTTCGCGTCGCTTTATTGGCGCTTTAGTGTCGCATCAAAGATCTAACACATACTTTTCATTCCCAATGAGTGTAATACTGAAAATGCGACATTAACATTTAATATTTTACTTTATCATAATTGTTTTGTCAATTTCTTTGTCCATATATTTGTTATTCATGCCTATAATAAATATTAGTCTTGGATTACATATACATATTTTTACTTTTTCTCCAGTTGCGCTTTTTTTCATTAAAGCTCACGCTTTATTTGCGTTTTGCGCTTAAAGCCCCAACAGACCTTTGAGCTTTTTTGCGTTTTTCGCCTTTGATAACACTGACACATATCTAATAATTTATAGTCAAATTTGTTGTTAAATACCAAATATGACACCTATATTCACATGCCTTCAGCCTGTGAACATTAGATTCCCAGGGAATCTTAGCAATGGCCATAGGGCATTTTTCAACTCTACCGAACCAAAATGTACCAATTTCCCTGTCATGAGGATTTAATCCAAACAATTGTAGTTCGGTATTGAACAAATTGGTAGTGATTGTTCAAAACCCTCACTCGTCAAAAGTGATTGAATTAAAAGAGAAAATAAGAAATGAGCAAATTATATAGCTATGTTGATCTTGTTTGTAGAAACAAAATCAAAAGGAAATTGATAAAATCCCAAAAGAATGTGATTGCAATCTATGTTGCGCCAACTCTCCTAAATGTAGCCGCACCCGTGTCGGGTCCTTCAAAAATGCACTACTTTTGGAGGATCCGACACGTATCCTGGCACATTTTCGGAGAGTCCGGGCAACATAGATTGCAATAGCATTTTATCTCATGATGTTACACATCCATGCAAAGATATATTGGAAATGGAAAAGGGCCAATATATCCTTAACCCATCGGATTTGTTTAATGATTTCCCTACTTGAATTTATTGGTTCACTAAATTCCCCACCGTTTCCTTTCATCTTAAAGTTGCCCCTAAACCTAACAGTGTGGGTTTTAAGGAGCCAACAGGTTAAGGAAGGGCAATCATAAAATGAATCTGATAGTGTAGGAGTAGTTTTTATCATGTTTTAATTTATTATTTTAAATGTAATCGCAATTATATCCAACTTCATGAGTTGGGACCCATGCTTAGCTCGAGCAAGCTCTTAACTAGTATATAACTGGGACTGCAATGCTAACTCCGCATTGAAATGAAAGTCCGAACATTTGGAAGTAATTGCAGGAGAAAAATATAATGTAGATGCAGGGTAAGTTAAAGAGAGAGAAAAGCAGATGACAAGCAATATACCTCAGCATTACACAATGTGCAGAACTAAGCTTCTTCATCTCCACTCTGCTGCAGCAATTGATCATCCTTCCAACAGTCTTCAATGACAAAAGAACAACATAGGAACCCTCCAAAAATTCCACAGCAACTTGATGCATCCCTTGCAGGTGTTCCTCCATCACGAAACTCTCTCTTGCAGCAACAGATATATCACCTATCACAAGCAGTTTAAGATGTCAACAGAAGATAAACCATGGCCAAATTACAAAATGATACCAGTGTTCCATTTTTCACCCACTCCCTCCCCAACGAGAAACAGCAACAAAGTCTCACACATAACACTTAATAGTCATTTTCCTCTTTTGTCTATTGTAAAACTTGACTTATTTTTAGTTCACGAATAATAGTAAAATTTGATATTTCTTAGAACTTTGTTCAATTGTATTTCAAATGTCTACAAGGTCAGGGTTTACTAGTTATCTTCAACTCATAAATACTTGTTCTTCAATTACAACCCAAAATTAAAATTGTCAAATGTATCTTGAGGTTGTTCTAGTTCGGCTGAAGATTTGACTTTTTCAAAGGAAATTGAATAAGAGGATCATATTGCATCCAAAAGCTAACCAGGCAACTCTATTTCATTGTGTGACTCATAGGCTGTTCACTTGTCAGCTTCAATGAGAATCCCGGGATCTGCAGGACACAGAGTGCGAACACATACAGAGCCTGAAAGCAAGAGTTAAAAGTGACAAAAAGTGACATGAAAGTGAAAGAGGAATAGAGTGCTGGCAAAACAATATAACAAGAACGTCCATCCCTAATGCACTCACCAAGAAGGAATAAACAGCAATTGATATGTACCTGTAGATGTCTTTTCCTAAAAATGGAGTAAAAATGCATAGAAGGCAACATATAGCAGGAAGAAAACAGTTGTAGCCACAACCTGCACACAGCAATTTGGAACAATGAGTCCACAAGCTTCAAGTTGTACAAGAACAATAAATGATATTAGCTAAGTATAAAGGCCGATAAAATATGATGTTATTAATCATCAGTAAGGATTGCACCTTCCATAAGAACTTTAAGGTGAAACTTGGCATTCAGAGAATTGGGAAATGGGAAAAAGAGTATATAGAAGAAAGAAATGCATGCTGATCAACACAACAAAAAACCGATTAAGTGTTGTACTTTGTCATATAGACGGCAAAAAACGATATCAGGTGAAACTGGCATTCAGATAAACACAGTTGCATTAGGCAACCCCGTGAACGTGATTCAGAGTTAAAACCTCTTTATATTATGTTGAAGAGTTTGTCCAACAAGGAACTTGATGAAGCATATATGCATTATTGCATTTAGACTAATAGAAAGGTTCACAGAAGTTCTAATCTTGTTACAACGCAAGATAATCACCAAAATCTCTGAAACTTGTCAAAGAAAAAAAATAGCTCTAATAGAAAAAAACCGTCCAATAAATTTTCTACCACAGACTAAAACTGGACGACTTTGATCCAAATTCACAACAGACCCAAAACCAACATAAAAATTCAGATGAAACAAACTGAAATTAAATGTAAGTCAAGTCAGATTCCTCCTCCAAAGGGAAAGATCGCATTTTTGTGGAGATTGATAAACACTAGAAGATATCTTAGTAAATCAAAACTAAAAATTATGCAAATGCCAAATATACAAAGAAAAAGTAACTGAGGCATCACTCAAAAAGGAAATGTAAAGAGACTCAAAGAAACAATCAGCAAATGCCAACAAACCACTCTACCATCAAAACAAAACTCCCACTTTAAAGACCCAAAAGCGACCTAATAACACTAATTTATGACCCATGGACTCTATTTATTGTGGAGAAATTTGTGTAAATTAATTATGGAAAAATCATTATAAAAATGGGAGAATAACGTTTTAGACTCATGGACTCAATTTATTTTGGCGTAAATCATTCTAAACTCAATATAGTCCTGACGGCCCAAATCTTTTTTTCATCAAACCCAAAATCTTACTTTCAATATATGTTAGCAGACACAAATTAATCTCTCTTTATCATATTTCAATTCTTTTTCATCTCAAATAACACATGAAGCAACACTAGCTCTTAATAGAAAACAGGGCTGAAAAAATAGAAAAGAAGAATAGAAAGAGGACATGAGTGTGAACATTGAACAGCAAAATTTTAAAAAAAAAACAGCAGAACCCTAAAAAATAAGGCAGGATAGAAAGGAAGAACTGAAAAAGATAGAAAGGAAGAAGTGAAAAGATGAGAGGAAGGGAAGAGAAGAAAGAAAAGAAGAGAAACTTAACTGAGAGAAGACAAGAAGTCAAGGCTTGCAGCAGTTGAGAGAAGAAGAGAGTCGCCGCAGCAGAGAATTATATTACCTTCCAATAAATAATCAATAAGGTTGTACTACATTCTATTCTAATAATAATAATAATATATAGAAGAGCCTTGGAAGCCGTTATTTTGCCAGCTTGCCGACCAAGGACTGTTTCGTCAAGTTATTATATCAAATTAATTTTACTGGTCTAAAAGAGAATATCACTTTAGCTTGATTGTATATATTTTTGTAGCTTCACTATTTTAACCCTCGCCATTCAAAAACTACAACACATGTAATAATTACACCCTGCTTCATCATCACGTGGTTAATTTGCAGGTAGTGTAGCATTTATTATTTCACATTCTATTTAACACTTACGTAAATTATGCACCTTTAGGGTCCTTTTTGGTAAAGTGATAAATGACGGTATTTACGTATTCACCTTTGCCCGTCTTTCTTTAGTTTATTACATGAGTTGCCCTTATAGACTTTGGTAAATACAACCAACTTTGAAGACAATTAAGTTCCTGGAAAAGATGATGCATTTTAGAAACACGTGCCTAAGAGCTAGAGAGGAAGAACAAAGAGTACCTAGCTCATGCTGAATAAACAAAGAGAGGCATCATCAATTCATATGGACAAAATAGAGAAAGCTGAAAATGATGGAATATGTAGGGTGTGTTTGGTACGAAGGAAAATGTTTTCCATGGAAAATATTTTTCTAGAAAATGTTTTCATGGAAAATGAGTGATTTTATCACTTATTTTTTCTTGTTTGGTTGGTAAGTGGAAAATATTTTCCGGAAAATATTTTCTATGTTTGGTTAGAGAGTAAAAAGTAATTTTTTTAGAAAAATATTTTTTTTGCAACTCTCCTCCCCCTCCCCCTCCCACCTCCCCACCCCTCCCCTTCACGAAGTCTCTAAAAATTGACACAATCTAAAGGAACTAATATGATGCTTTACTTTTTAACGCAAAATCGCGTATTTTCGAATCGGTAAATTTATAATTTCTAAACCCGTAAACTTCCAAACTCTTTGGAACTTGTAAAATATTGAGCCTTTAAATGATAAATAATAAAATTAAAATCTGAAAAATATATTTTAAAATTTTTGGGGGGGGGGGGAGGCAGTAAATCGAAAAAAAATAAAAATTTAAATTACAAAAAAAAAAGTAATTTTTTTGTGCTGGGGTAGGGGTGGGGGTGGGTGGTGCAGAAAAATAAGAAAATAGAAATTTAAAATTATAAAAAAAAATTAAGGTAAAAGAATTTTTTTTTGCGAGGTGGGGTGGAGGGGTAGTAGGGTGGATGGTAACGGAAAAACCGAAATTTTTCTAAAAAAAAAACTGTTTTTTGGAGAGGGGGTGGGTTGGGTTGGTGAGGGTGAGAATGGTTGAGAAGGAGCTTTGGAAAATGTTTTCCCTTCTTTTGATAAGGAAAACATTTTCCTCCAATTGGAGGAAAATGAATTGATAAGGAAAATATTTTTCCAAAATATTTAAGCCAACCAAACATGGGAATATTGGAAAACATTTTCCAAAAAATGTTTTCCTTTATACCAAACACACCCGTAGTGCTAAACGACTGGTGTGACCACACTTTGGCTACACTGGGAAAGTATATAACTCAACCTCTAACTAGTTAGCCTATATTTTTTCTTCCAAAACTCAATATTAAATTTCAAGTCTTGATATATATGTAAAAATTAAATATTGGGAGATAAAGAGTCTTGTATTTATGTGTATTTTATACAAATTATATATTTTTTAATTATTGTATTTTTCTTGTATTTATGTGTATTTTATACAAATTATACTTTTTAAATTATTGTATTTTAAGAAAAACAAATATGGTATACGATTTTGTATACTTCCTCCTTACCAAACCCTAAACCAGCGGACACTCTTTCCTTCTCTAAAAATGGATTCAAACCAAGAAAATTTGGCGGTGCAATAAAATATGAATCTAAATAAACATAACACAAATACAACAATCATGAATATCAACCAAGATATTAGGGACGAGTTGTACAGATCTTTAGGGATGGCATTAGACGATAGTTTGTTGAATGAATACGAACAGGTCGATGTTGATTCTCATGGCAGTTTCAACAATGTTGTGCACTTAGATGATGATGATGGAGAAGCCGATGGAGAATATCACGGAGAAGCTAACGATGATGAGGAGCAAGTTTTAGGAAATAAGTTAGAGTTATGTGTTGTTGATCGGGAAATGGAGAATGAATTCGCTAAGGAGGATTTTGTCGTAGGTCCAACCTCTGGAATGCGATTTAGAGATAAAGATACTTTGTTTGCATTCTACAAAGAACATGCACGATTGAGAGGATTCTCCGTCATCAAAAAAAATTCCAACAAGAAGGGTGGTGACACTGCCAGGTATATAACCTACTGTTGTGATAGGACTAGGATTCGCAAAATAAAGTTTACCACCAAGAGTAACATTTGTAAAGCTAGGGTAGCTGTTGTTTTGGATGATTCTAGTTGTTGGAGCATCTCTAAGGTCGTTCACGATCATAATCATGAATTGCTCCCATCCGTATCGCGCCTGATGACTGGACATAGGTCTGTTTCTGATTCTTTGAAGAGGGATCTTGTAGCTCACGATCGATCTGGTATTAGACCCTCCAAAAATATTAGACTTGATGAGGTTCAACGTGGTGGACCACAAAACTTGGGTTGCACTCCAAAGGATTGTAGAAATTATATTTTGAAGAGTAGGATTTTTGATTTGAAAGAAGGGGACGCATAGTTGCTGGTCAGATTTTTTCATGAAATACAGGTAAAGGATAGAGAGTTTTTCTTTTCAATCGACGTTGATAATATTGGTAGGCTGCGAAATGTAGTATGGGTGAATTCACACTATAAGGCAGTGTATGAGCATTTCCATGATGCGATATGCTTTGATACAACGTACCTTGTGAATCGATATAATATGTCATGTGCTTCATTTGTTGGCATCAATCACCATAGACAGTCCATCTTACTAGGATATGCTCTCGTGTCTCATAAAGATATCGAAAGTTACAAATTAGTTTTTAGAACTTGGCTTGATGCCATGGGAAATGTTCATCCAGATGCAATCATAACTGATCAGTTTCATAGTATTAAGGTAGCCATTGTTGAAGTGATGCCAAATACAATACATAGGTATTGTATTTGGCATATATTCTCAAAGTTGCATGTCTACTTAAGTGGAGTTCATCATTCTAAAGTTACGCGTGCAGAATTTAAATTTGTGGTCCTTGATAGCATTACTGTTGAAGTTTTTGAGAGAAAATGGACATAATATATTGCAAGGTATAATTTGCATACAAGAAATTAGTTCATCAAGCTTTACTCTGAGAAGGAAAAATGGGTTCATGTCTACCTTGATGTATTTTTTTGGGGTGGTATGCTATCTACTGTCACGACCCGGATTTCCCACCATCGGGGTCATGATGGCGCCTACTAAATAGAAGCTAGGCAAGCCAAATATTAATAACAATTCCATTAATAACCAATTTATTATTAACAACATAAAAATTATAGCGGAATAATCAAAATTTAGCGGAAGACTTAGCCAGATATGATAAAGAAAAATCCAAATCTGATACACTACCCAAGATTGGTGTCACAATACTCACGAACTTCTAAGAATAATACACATAATCGTTTGAAAGAAAATACAAGCTGTTTATCTCGATTACATGAGATAACGGAATGAAAAGCATAGATAGGAGAGACAACGGGTCCTGCGGACGCCTGCAAGGCTACCTCGTAGTCTCAGTAGTCGAAAAATCCACAAGTCGCTACTGCCGCTGCTGCTGTCCGTAACCTGTCTGCGCAAAAAGAGCGCAGAGTGTAGTATCAGCACAACCGACCCCATGTGCTGGTAAGTGCCTGGCCTATCCCAGCGAACTAGTGACAAGGCTAAGGCCAGTCACCTACCTAAACCTGTACGGTTGCAATATAGATATATATATATATATACAATACATTTATAAAGAAATACTCTGCTCTGAAATATTATTCAACAACTGAAGATATCCAAAATATTCTTACTTTCATGTTTCAATTTCCTCTTTCATTTCATGTCTCGTGGTAGGCGTACCACCCGCTCCCAACTGTCACAATAATTATCTCTTGTGGTAGGCGTACCACCCGCTCCCAATGTATCAGAAATTATATCTCGTGGTAGGCGTACCACCCGCTCCCAAATATATCAAAATTATATCTTGTGGTAGGCGTACCACCCGCTCCCAACGTATCAGAAATTATATCTCGTGGTAGGCGTACCACCCGCTCCCAAATATATCAAAATTATATCTTGTGGTAGGCGTACCACCCGCTCCTAGTATATCAATAGGCTACCGGCAACTATGGCCAATGCCAAGATTTAAATCACTTCGTGGTCGGCGTACCACACGATCCCATTTCTTATTATATATAAGTGGTCGGCGTACCACACGATCCCATTTCATAAATATATATATATATATATTACCGGCATTTAGCCAATAATCTCTATATCAACAATATTTATAGTTACCGGTTTTTAAACCAATAATTTATAATAGTTTCAACAATTTACTTTCATTACCGGTATAACACCAATAATTCTTATTCAACAATTTATTCATAACCAAATTCATATTCCTACAAACTAGGATAGAACAAACACTTACCTCGAAAGTTCACGAACGATTCAATCCGTAGCAATGCCTTTTCCTTTCGAATTTGACTCCAATCCAACCGTATCTATACACAATTGATTTCATATCATCAATTCTACTTAACAAACTAGTTCATATTGCTAAATATGATTTTTACAACATTATGCCCGGAATAGTAAAAATCGACCCCGGGCCCACATAATCGAAACTCAAGTTTCGAACCAAAATAAGTTCACCCAATCCTCCATGAGTTCAAATATACAATTTGTTCTTAATTTCGACTCCAAAACGAAGTCTAGATCGTAAATTCATTGAAAACCCTCACTATACTAAGTTCTTAATTTTTCTACCCATTTACACCTATTTAGGCTTAGGAATTCAAATAATATTGATGGAAAATGAAGAAAACGAGTTAAGAATCACTTACCCGAGAAGTTTAATGAAGAATCGCTCAAAAACCGTCCAAAAAGCTATGGAGAAGAGAGTGTTTTGTGAAAAATGGAAACAATCCCGTAAGTGTTCTGTTTGGGGATTAAATTCACTGGGCAATAATTTCTTCATCGCGTTCGCGACACCCCGGCCGCGTTCGCGATGAAGGAAAATATCAGGCCATCGCGTTCGCGTAGGGTGAGTCGCGAACGCGAAGAAGAAAAATACTGAGCTTCAAATTTGGCCTACGCGAACGCGGCCTAAGGCACGCGATCGCGATGAAGGAAAATGCTGGGCATCGCGAACGCGATCAACAGGACGCGAACGCGAAGAAGGAACGAAATGTTCTTCGCGAACGCGACCAAGGCATCGCGAACGCGATGAGGAAATGCCTGCTGCAGATTTCTGCAGTTTTTCTTAAGTTCAAAAACACCCCGAACCACCTCCGAAACACTCCCGAGCCCTCGGGGCTCCAAACCAAATATGCACACTAACCTAAAAACATCATACGAACTTGCTCGCGCGATCAAATCGCTAAAATAACATCAAAATCCATGAATTGAGCCTTAAAGCTCAAGAACTCTTTAAGATTTCATAATTTCCAAACTTTCCAATTTAAGGCCGAAACACGTCAAACGACGTCCGTTTTCAACCAAACTTTACGGGAAGCGCTTAACCAATATATATGACTTGTACCGGGCGTCGGAACCAAAATACGAGCCCGATAACAGTACTATTTAATCAAAATTCAATTTCATTTTCCTTAAACATTTTCAGAAAACAATTTAACAGAAAAATTCTTTTACCGGGGTTCTAGACCTCGGATTTCAATTCCGGACATATGCCCAAGTTCCATATTTTTCTACGGATTTTCTGAAATAGTCAAATCACGGATCCAGGTCCGTTTACCAAAAATGTTGACCAAAGTCAACCATATCAATATTAATATCAAAATTCTTCTACTTTTTCACATATTTCACATATTTCAACATAAATCTTTTCCGGCTTTGTGCCCGGACTGTGCACGCAAATCGAGGCAACTATAAATGAGGTTTTCAAAGCCTCAAAAGCTCGGAATGATTAAATAAACAAGTGATGACCCTTTGGGTCGTCACAATCTCCACCTCTAAAACAACCGTTCGTCCTCGAACGGACAAAAGAAAGAAGTACCTGAGTCAGGAAACAAGTGTGGGTAGCGGCTCCGCATATCGGACTCGGACTCCCAGGTCGATGCCTCAGGAGGCTGACCTCTCCACTGAACGCGCACACAGAAGGATAACTCTTCGACCTCAGCTGTCGAACCTGCCGGTCTAGAATGGCTACCGGCTCCTCCTCGTAAGATAGATCATTGTCCAATTGGACAGTACTGAAGTCTAACACATGTGTGGGATCGCCGTGGTATCTCCGAAGCATAGATACGTGAAAAACTGGATGCACAGCTGATAAGCTAGGCGACAGAGCTAGTCTGTAAGCCACCCCTCCCACTCGTCTAGAATCTCAAATGGACCAATATACCTAGGGCTGAGCTTGCCCTTCTTCCCGAAACTCATCATGCCCTTCATAGGCGACACTCGGAGCAATACTCGTTCACCAACCATGAAATCTACATCTCGAACCTTACGATCCGCATAAGTCTTTTGCCTAGGCTGAGCTGAACGCAATCTCTCCTGAATAGTCTTGACCTTATCTAAGGCCTCCTGAACTAAGTCTGTACCCAACAACCGAGCCTCTCCCGGTTCAAACCATCCAACTGGTGATCGACATCGCCTACCATATAACGCCTCATACGGAGCCATCCGGATGCTAGATTGGTAACTGTTATTGTAGGCGAACTCTGCTAATGGCAGAAACTGGTCCCACGAACCTCCGAAATCAATAACACAAGCTCGAAGCATGTCCTCTAGAATCTGAATAGTCCTCTCGGACTGGCCATCCGTCTGAGGATGAAATGCTGTACTCAACTGAACCCGGGTACCTAACTCCTGCTGGACCGCTCTCCAGAACTGCGAGGTAAACTGCGTACCCCGATCAGAGATAATAGATACTGGCACTCCATGGAGACGAACAATCTCCCTAATGTAAACCTCCGCTAACCTCTCCGATGAGTGGGAGACAGATACTGGAATAAAGTGTGCTGACTTGGTCAGCCTATCAACAATGACCCAAATAGCATCAAATTTCCTTCTAGTCAAAGGAAGTCCAATAACGAAATCCATAGTGATCCGCTCCCATTTCCACTCGGGAATTTCAATCCTCTGGAATACACCACCAGGTCTCTGGTGCTCATATTTCACCTGCTGACAATTTAGACACCGAGCAACATACGCGACGATATCTTTCTTCATTCTGCGCCACCAATAGTGTTGCCGTAAGTCCTGGTACATCTTCGCGGCGCCTGGGTGAATAGAATACCGCGAACTGTGGGCCTCTGCTAAGATCAACTCTCGAATCCCTTCGACATTGGGCACACAAACTCGACCCTGCAATTTCAATATCCCATCATCATCTAGATTTACCTGTGTGGCACCTCCTCGCTGTACTGTATCTCTCAACTCACGCAAATGAGGATCATCAAATTGCCTCTCACGGATACGCTCTAATAAAGAAGAATGAGCGACCGTGCGGGCTAACACCCTGCTAGGCTCAGAAATGTTTAATCTCACGAACCGATTGGCTAAGGCCTGGACATCTAGAGCTAATGGTCTCTGACTAACCGGAATATATGCAAGACTACCCATGCTGGCAGACTTTCTACTCAATGCATCGGCCACCACATTGGCCTTACCTGGGTGATATAAAATAGTAACATCATAGTCTTTTAGCAACTCTAGCCACCTCCTCTGCCTCATATTCAACTCTTTCTGCTTAAACAAATACTGAAGACTCTTATGATCGGTGTATACTTCACATGCTACACCATACAAATAATGCCTCCGGATCTTCAATGCGTGAATAATCGCCGCCAATTCTAGATCATGCACTGGATAGTTCTTCTCATGAATCTTCAACTGCCTCGAAGCATAGGCAATAACCTTGCCATCCTGCATTAACATTGCACCAAGCCCAATACGGGAAGCATCACAATAAACAGTATAAGGTCCCGTACCCGTGGGTAAAACCAACACCGGTGTTGTGGTCAAGGCTGTTTTGAGCTTTTGAAAGCTCGCCTCACATTCATCGGACCATTCAAATTGAACACCCTTCTGGGTCAATCTGGTCAGCGGGGTTGCAATAGACGAAAATCCTTCTACGAATCGACGATAATAGCCCGCTAACCCCAAGAAACTCCGAATATCTGTGGCTGATGTCGGTCTAGGCCAGCTCTTGACTGCCTCAATTTTCTTCGGATCAACCTGAATACCTGCTGCCGTCACAATATGACCCAAGAATGCAACTGAACTTAGCCAAAATTCACACTTTGAAAATTTTGCATATAGCTGGCTATCTTTCAGAGTCTGTAAGGCCACTCTGAGATGTTGCGCATGCTCCTCCTGACCGCGGGAATATATTAATATGTCATCAATGAAGACTATTACAAACAAGTCTAAATAAGGCCGGAACACCCGATTCATTAATTCCATAAAAGCTGCTGGAGCATTTGTCAACCCAAAAGACATAACCAGGGATTCATAATGTCCATACCGAGTGCGGAACGCGGTCTTAGGGACATCAGATGCCCTAATCTTCAGCTGATGATAGCCAGATCTCAAATCAATCTTTGAAAATACCTTGGCACCCTGAAGCTGGTCAAATAAATCATCAATTCGCGGAAGTGGATATTTATTTTTGATAGTCACCTTGTTTAACTGTCGATAGTCGATGCACATTCTCATCGAACCATCTTTCTTCTTTACAAATAATACAGGTGCACCCCACGGCGAAACACTGGGCCTAATGAAACCCTTTTCAAGTAAGTCCTGCAACTGTTCCTTCAATTCTTTTAACTCTGGCGGAGCCATACGGTATGGGGGAATGGAAATGGGCTGAGTGCCCGGAGCCAAATCAATGCAAAAATCAATGTCCCTATCGGGCGGCATACCTGGCAAGTCTGAAGGAAATACTTCAGGAAATTCGCGAACCACGGGCACAGAGTCAATAGAAGGAACCTCAGCACTAGAATCACGGACATAGGCCAAATAAGCCAAGCATCCCTTTCCAACCATACGCCGAGCTTTAACATAAGAAATAACATTACGGCTAGTATGACCTGAAATTCCTTTCCACTCTATACGAGGCGAATTTGGCAGGGCTAAAGTCACAGTCTTGGCATGGCAATCTAGAATAGCATGATACGGAGATAGCCAGTCCATGCCTAGTATAATATCGAAGTCCACCATATTTAGGAGTAATAAATCAGCACGGGTCTCGAGACCCTCAATTACTATAATACATGACCGATGAACTCGATCAACCACAATAGAGTCGCCTACTGGTGTAGACACATGAACAGGAACACTCAGTGGATCACTGGGCCGAATCAAGTATGGTGCCAAATAGGAAGACACATACGAATATGTAGACCCAGGGTCAAATAATGCTGATGCCTTTCTATCACAAACCAAAATAATACCTGTAATGACGGCATCAGAAGACTCAGCCTCTGGTCTGGCGGGAAGTGCATAACATCGGGGCTGTGCCCCACCACCCTGAGCAGTATCTCTAGGACGATCAGCTGCTGGCTGGTCTCTACCTCTATCGGTCTGAGCTCCACCTCTATGACCTCTACCTCCACCTCTATGTCCTCTACCTCCGCCTCTAGCTGGTTGGGCAGGCTGTGAGGGAACTGGGGCCTGAATCATGGCACGAGAACCCTGCTGGTGAGATCTGTCAGAAGCTCGAGGGCAATACCTTGCAATGTGCCTAAGATCACCGCACGTAAAACAAGCCCTCGGCTGCTGAAAATGGCGGAGTGGTGGTGCACTGATAGGCTGCTGATCAGAGTAGCGTGGCTGAGAATTACGATCACCTGAAGCATCATGAGAAACCTGAAGAGCTGACTGATAAGGCCTGGGAGGATGGCCTCTATCATAAAAATCTCTATCTCCAGACGAGGTACCACTGAATCTACCCGAATTACGAGATCTCTTATCTGATCCATGTCTCGCTCCCTGTGACAGAGCCATCTCTATCCGGCGGGCTGCATTAGCCGCCTCCTGAAAAGTGATTTCAGTTCCTGCACCCATAGCCATCTGTAGCCGAATTGGCTGATTCAAGCCATCAATAAACCTCCTCACTCTCTCCCGCTCCGTGGGAAGTATGATAACAGCATGACGAGCCAGGTCCACGAACCTAGTCTCGTACTGTGTGACAGACATAGAACCCTGATGAAGACGCTCAAATTGTCTGCGCATAAACTCCCGCTGAGTTGCTGGAAGGAACTTCTCCAAGAATAATTCTGCAAACTGCTCCCAAGTCAAAGATGACGATCCCGCTGGCCCGGTTAGACAATAATCTCTCCACCAAGTCTTGGCGGAACCAGATAACCGAAAAGTAGCAAAATCCACACCATTTGTCTCCACAATACCCATAGTACGGAGAACCTCGTGGCAGCTATATAGGAAATCCCGTGGATCCTCTGAAGGAGTGCCACTGAATGTGGTAGTGAACAACTTGGTAAACTCGTCCAATCTCCATAACACGTCAGCGGACATAGCTGCACCATCATTAGACGGTGTCACAATAACAGGCTGAGCTGCTTCAACTGGCTGAATCACAGGAACCTGAGCTTGGGGAATTACTGGCTCTGGAGTGCGCGTAGCAGGAGTCTGATTACCTCCTCCAGCCTGAGAAGTGGCTGGTGCTACTGGTAATAAACCTTCTCTGGTGATATTGTGCATAAAACCTGCTATCCGGACCAAAGCATCCTGAAGATCCGGTGAAAACATAACTCCTCCTGGGACCTGAGCTGGGCCTACTGGAGCTGCTGGGCCTGGAACCTCCTCCTCGATGTGAGCCTGAGGTTCTGCCACTCGTGCTGCTGCTCGGGGCTGAGCTCTGCCCCTACCTTGTCCTCTAGGACGGCCTCGACCTCGGCCTCTACCCCTAGCAGGAACTGCCGCTGCTGGGACCTCGGGCTGCTGGTCAGTAGATGAGGATGCACGTGTCCTTACCATCCGCGGAAGAACAGAGTAGAAGTTCAATTAACATTCAAAAGATCAAGTCGCACGACTGGAAAGAATAAAGAGAATATTTTCCTAACTCTGTAGCCTCTGGAGGATAAATACAGACGTCTCCGTACCGATCCTTCAGACTCTACTAAGGTTGTTCGTGAGTTGTGAGACCTATGCAACCTAGTGCTCTGATACCAACTTGTCACGACCCGGATTTCCCACCATCGGGGTCATGATGGCGCCTACTAAATAGAAGCTAGGCAAGCCAAATATTAATAACAATTCCATTAATAACCAATTTATTATTAACAACATAAAAATTATAGCGGAATAATCAAAATTTAGCGGAAGACTTAGCCAGATATGATAAAGAAAAATCCAAATCTGATACACTACCCAAGACTGGTGTCACAATACTCACGAACTTCTAAGAATAATACACATAATTGTTTGAAAGAAAATACAAGCTGTTTATCTCGATTACATGAGATAACGGAATGAAAAGCATAGATAGGAGAGACAACGGGTCCTGCGGACGCCTGCAAGGCTACCTCGTAGTCTCAGTAGTCGAAAAATCCACAAGTCGCTACTGCCGCTGCTGCTGTCCGTAACCTGTATCTGCGCAAAAAGAGCGCAGAGTGTAATATCAGCACAACCGACCCCATGTGCTGGTAAGTGCCTGGCCTATCCCAGCGAACTAGTGACAAGGCTAAGGCCAGTCACCCACCTAAACCTGTACAGTTGCAATATAGATATATATATATATATACAATACATTTATAAAGAAATACTCTGCTCTAAAATATTATTCAACAACTGAAGATATCCAAAATATTCTTACTTTCATGTTTCAATTTCCTCTTTCATTTCATGTCTCGTGGTAGGCGTACCACCCGCTCCCAACTGTCACAGTAATTATCTCTTGTGGTAGGCGTACCACCCGCTCCCAATGTATCAGAAATTATATCTCGTGGTAGGCGTACCACCCGCTCCCAAATATATCAAAATTATATCTTGTGGTAGGCGTACCACCCGCTCCCAACGTATCAGAAATTATATCTCGTGGTAGGCGTACCACCCGCTCCCAAATATATCAAAATTATATCTTGTGGTAGGCGTACCACCCGCTCCTAGTATATCAATAGGCTACCGGCAACTATGGCCAATGCCAAGATTTAAATCACTTCGTGGTCGGCGTACCACACGATCCCATTTCTTATTATATATAAGTGGTCGGCGTACCACACGATCCCATTTCATAAATATATATATATATATATTACCGGCATTTAGCCAATAATCTCTATATCAACAATATTTATAGTTACCGGTTTTTAAACCAATAATTTATAATAGTTTCAACAATTTACTTTCATTACCGGTATAACACCAATAATTCTTATTCAACAATTTATTCATAACCAAATTCATATTCCTACAAACTAGGATAGAACAAACACTTACCTCGAAAGTTCACGAACGATTCAATCCGTAGCAATGCCTTTTCCTTTCGAATTTGACTCCAATCCAACCGTATCTATACACGATTGATTTCATATCATCAATTCTACTTAACAAACTAGTTCATATTGCTAAATATGATTTTTACAACATTCTGCCCGGAATAGTAAAAATCGACCCCGAGCCCACATAATCGAAACTCAAGTTTCGAACCAAAATAAGTTCACCCAATCCTCCATGAGTTCAAATATACAATTTGTTCTTAATTTCGACTCCAAAACGAAGTCTAGATCGTAAATTCATTGAAAACCCTCACTATACTAAGTTCTTAATTTTTCTACCCATTTACACCTATTTAGGCTTAGGAATTCAAATAATATTGATGGAAAATGAAGAAAACGAGTTAAGAATCACTTACCCGAGAAGTTTAATGAAGAATCGCTCAAAAACCGTCCAAAAAAAGCTGTGGAGAAGAGAGTGTTTTGTGAAAAATGGAAACAATCCCGTAAGTGTTCTGTTTGGGGATTAAATTCACTGGGCAATAATTTCTTCATCGCGTTCGCGACACCCCGGCCGCGTTCGCGATGAAGGAAAATATCAGGCCATCGCGTTCGCGTAGGGTGAGTCGCGAACGCGAAGAAGAAAAATGCTGGGCATCAGATTTGGCCTACGCGAACGCGGCCTAAGGCACGCGATCGCGATGAAGGAAAATGCTGGGCATCGCGAACGCGATCAACAGGACGCGAACGCGAAGAAGGAACGAAATGTTCTTCGCGAACGCGACCAAGGCATCGCGAACGCGATGAGGAAATGCCTGCTGCAGATTTCTGCAGTTTTTCTTAAGTTCAAAAACACCCCGAACCACCTCCGAAACACTCCCGAGCCCTCGGGGCTCCAAACCAAATATGCACACTAACCTAAAAACATCATACGAACTTGCTCGCGCGATCAAATCGCTAAAATAACATCAAAATCCATGAATTGAGCCTTAAAGCTCAAGAACTCTTTAAGATTTCATAATTTCCAAACTTTCCAATTTAAGGCCGAAACACGTCAAACGACGTCCGTTTTCAACCAAACTTTACAGGGAAGCGCTTAACCAATATATATGACCTGTACCGGGCGTCGGAACCAAAATACGAGCCCGATACCGGTACTTTTTAATCAAAATTCAGTTTCATTTTCCTTAAACATTTTCAGAAAACAATTTAACAGAAAAATTCTTTTACTGGGGTTCTAGACCTCGGATTTCAATTCCGGACATATGCCCAAGTTCCATATTTTTCTACGGATTTTCTGAAATAGTCAAATCACGGATCCGGGTCCGTTTACCAAAAATGTTGACCAAAGTCAACCATATCAATATTAATATCAAAATTCTTCTACTTTTTCACATATTTCACATATTTCAACATAAATCTTTTCCGGCTTTGTGCCCGGACTGTGCACGCAAATCGAGGCAACTATAAATGAGGTTTTCAAGGCCTCAAAAGCTGGGTTCCTGTCTACCTTGATGTATTTTTTTGGGGTGGTATGCTATCTACGCAAAGAAGTGAGGGGATGCATGCGTTCTTTGATGGATATATTACTCGTCAAAGTACTCTAAAGACGTTTGTTCAGCAGTATGAGTTGGCTATAAGAGCTAAGCATGAGAAAGAGTTGGAAGCGGAATACAGGTCAAAGGACTTTCAAATTGTGTGCGAGTCAATGTTCAAGTGGGAGCATCATGCAATCCAAGTGTTATACGCATACAGTGTATGAATTTTTCAAGACATAACTAAGGAAATTATATCATTATGAAGTCAGCAGCCCCGACGAAAATCAAGCTGTCCCCGGTGTTGAGAAATCCATCATTAGTGATTATTCATTAATAACAAAAAATAATGGAAATCTAGTTGAGTACACTATTGAATATATAGCTGTCGGTGATTATTTTAGTTGCAGCTGCAAATGGTTCGAGTCTAGAGGGATACTTTGTTGTCATATACTCAAGATCTTGTCGCACAAGAAGATTGATAAAATTGATGAAAGGTATACACTGACAAGGTGGAGAAGCGATGTTATTAGGCCACACTTGAATTGGTTCCATCAAGTTGTTTACCCAACCATGACGCCTGAGTATAAGACATACATGAGCATGTTGAAGTATTTTGACATGGCTTATGATATAGCACTTGGCACTAGCGGGAAGGTTCAATATGTTAAGCATAATTTTAAGAAAATGGTGCATGATCTTCAAAATCGGGACGACGAAATGATCGTGCCAAACCAAGACCAGGATGACTCAGATGACAATGTTGATGGGACAACTCTACGAGATCCCCAATACACTAATTCACGTGGTAGGCCGCGTTTGAGTCGATATAAAGGAAGAATTGAGTACTACTTTACAAGTTCACAGCCGTGTGGTGTATTTGGAGCTAGTAATGGCACAAGAACTGGTGTTAGAGGGGGTGGCAGGGGTGCTGGCAGGGTTGGTTTCAATCGTGGTGGTAGAGGTGGTGGTAGAAGTGGTGGACGTCGAGGTAGGGGTAATGGGCAAGCCAGAGCTACAAACGTTGATTATGATGGTTCCCTAGGTGTGAATGAGGTATAATTTTGCGACTACATTTGATTTATTACTTAAACATTTCATGTTTTCTTATAGTGTTTGTTTGATTTTAATTGCAGCAAATTGACGCTACACAATCGCAATCAAGCATGTTTGATCTCAATGCCGAACAAGACATGGAAATGTAATATTGCTGAAAATTGGAGTTCTCAGTTGGCCTAATTGCATTTTTTTTTGGTGTATAGTAGAACATTTTGATTTTGAAGAAATTTTACTTGTTTTGATTATGAAACTTAAACATATCAAATTTTTTTCTTATAATGTTTATAATTGCATATTAGGTACTACACAATTTTGGATTATTTAGGTAATGACAATAAATTATTCTCTTTTTTTATCAACTTACTAATAAAACTACTAATAATATTGAATCCAACCAGAAATGACCATAGAATCGATGGTTGGGTTCTATTACAAGTGAAAGAAGATGAGGAGGTGTAATTTTCGCTCATCTTCCTAGTAGTTTAGGTTTTAGTCGTATTTTGACGAGGTTATAGTCGTTTAGGACTTTATATACAATAATTTTCATAAACATGAAAAAACTATAACAAGAAAAAATCTTATACAAAAGTATAAGAAAATCATATTAATCCATTAATATTTTAATGACAATGGTTGAACACAAGCGTACATGAAAAATCTAAGCCATCTGATGTTTCTATCCTTGCACTTCAACAACGAATAATACTGCACTTGACGTAGCCTCTACAAGTTCAAAAAGAAGAACGCTCCCTTTCTTTAACTTGTTGTCTACAACAAATTATTTCCACCCGTTAACGAGTCTTCTTCGAACAACACATGTTAATGTGACATTATATTCCTTCCCGTTACATCGTAGTAATGTCTTAGCCGTACTAGGGGGAAGATATTGACAGATTTTCTTTGAGAGGTACTGCACAAGCGTAATGGAAAGATAAAGTAAAAATCATTTAATGTTAACTAAAAAAAAGAAAATAATGAATTTACCATGTAATCGCGCTTCATGTACGATCTCGGCAATTTCATTCTAAACCATAGATAGAATTCCTCTTCTTTAATATACCCATCAGCATTCATATGAAACGTTTCTTCCATAGAAAATATAGTTTAACATATGTTTACATATGTGTTTATATATATAGATATGTATAGGACAAAATAGAGAGATCTAGAGTTAAAAAAACGTTTCCACTCCCTCCAATCGTTTCTAAGAGTCACTTTGTTTCCCTCCAAATATTTTGTGGTAAATTTTCATTTCTGGCTTTTGGAATTTCAGCCTTTAATGAACGTTTGGAATTTCGGCCTTTAAAAAACTTTTCAAATTCCTTCAATCTGTGCTTGCCTAGAATTATTATGCAACTCCTTAAATTCTCCTTACTTATCGCATTAATTCAAAACTTGAAATTTGTTCAAAAAAATAAGGAGAACATTGTTAACATGAAAGGTAATCTGGAAAAAGTAAAAAAAATAAGAAAAGTTACTAAACAAAAAACATTCATTCATTAATAATAGATGGTTCGCATGATAATTTCACCAAACCATAACAATAATAATAAAAAACAAACTCCACCATAACAGCTAAAAAAAATAAAACACCACCATAACAATAAAAATAAAAAACATCACAACCTCAAAGACTAGCACACAAACATCACTACTCAATATTTTGGTTCACTAAAAAAGACTTGGATATCTTGGAGACAAATTTTGTATCACTACTGATAATGATGATAGAATTGCTCTTGGTTCCACCAAGGACAAATGGTGTTGGCATATCATCAAGCATAGTGTAGAGAGAAGTTAGGGGATGCTCCTCCAACGTCACACTTTTGAGGTAATCAACACTCGAATCACGAACCACCCTCCCAATCAATTCATGAACCTCACCCTTAAGCTTGCTAAAATCACGCTTAAGATCCTGGTACAAAATGTTATGACTCACCGGTGAGCCATGGAGCGGTTGCTCAACAACTTTCTTGGTCGGAGTCCTATCCATTTGTTATGCTTAGATGTAAATGGTTAACCGGATTGTTTTATGTAGATTTTTCAAATTTCACTCAAAATATATAGGGAGGATTATAATCTCTCTCAATGTAGCTGTTCCACTTCACATTAATTATCTTTGGAGAGCCCCTATGCAGCCATTACACTTCCTAATAGCCATATCCACTCATCCATGCGGACATTACACATTCCAATAGAACCTTCCACTCCTTCATGCATCTGTTACACTTCTCTATGACTACACTTAATTATAGATGTTTTTCTATACATATTTTCGATTTTTTTTTGGCAAAAGATCTTCAGCCATATAGTGGCAGTGCTTGAGTAATCCGTGTAACGATTATTTGAACCTTGGTCAGGGTTAGGTATATGTTTAGGTTCTCTTTTGGTTTAGGTTTTGATTTTCCATGATTATTTTTCCGCATCTATATAATCAAACTAGAGAAATTTGGCAGTGGTTCGTGCGGTTATGTAAATGAATCATAATAAATTTTGATAAATTTTGTGATTTTATAATAAAACTAAATTTAGTCTGATCATATAAACAACCAACAAGAGAGAAATATAATTGAGAAGTCAAAAGTTTACTCTTGAGATAAGGAATATGGATGGCTATAATGGTAACATCCATTTAGTTGCCAGTTTCTTTTATTAATTGATATGAAGAGGCACGACTTTTGCGCTTGTTAAAGCAAAATAAACAAAGTAAAAAATCGAAAAAGTATGAAACAATTGGGTTCGGCATTGAGATCAAACATGCTTGATTTTTGCTTGAGTTTTAATATGTTGTAAAGAATTGGGGGACTTCTGCACTAAATTTTTATTTGATATTATTTAACTAGTGATTTTTTTAAAAATCAGAAATATAACAATAGTATATTGAAAAAACAAAAGCAATATTATAAATAACAATCATATTTTTTAGTCATTACATATAATTAATAAGAAGAAATTAATCCTAGCTCCTTAACAGAAAAGATCACACACCCTGAAGTAGCCTTAACTAGTTCAAAGAGAAGGACATTCCCTTTCTTCATATTATTGTCGACAACAAATTGTTTCCACCCATTGACCTAGTCCTCACTAACACACCCATTGACATAGTCCTCACTCATACTGTTGCGGCGTGCAGTCCGATCCGATATATATATATATATAATGCTGCAGCATGCAGCCCGCTCCAATATATATCACGTTGCGACGTTCAGTGCGATCCAATATATATAGCGCTGCGGCGTGCAGCCCGATCTATGTAACGTCGACGGCGCTCACTCGGGGTGTATACAGACTTCGGAGGGGCTCCTTCAGCCCAAGCGCTATGATACTGCGGCGTGCAGTCCGATCCACACATATATTACTGCGGCGTGCAATCCGATCCAATATATATATATATATATATATATATATATATATATATATATCTATACTGCTGCGGCGTGCAATCCACACATGTATTACTGCGGCGTGCGGTCCGATCCAATATATATATATATATATATATATATATATATATATATATACAACTTGTCACGACCCAAAACCCGGTCATGATGGCGCCCAACACAATGCTAGGCAAGCCCGACCATATTATCTCTTAAACCAGCCAATTATTAATTTCAATTAATCCAGTTAAACTTAAACAGTGAGTGTTCAATTCGATATGATAAACGCAATAGTAGCAACATACAAGATACAGTCCCAACCAAATCGTGGTGTCACGAGTCTGAGCCTCTACAGAATAAACATCCTGATACAACCAAGTCTAAGCAAGATGGAAACAGCAAAATAATAATGAAGGAGAAAACAGGTTCTACGGACGTCGGCAGCTACCTCATAGTCTCCGCAAAAGTAGATATGAGTAAGCAGCTGCAACAACTCAACAGCTCTCGGACACCTGTGAATCTGCACAAAAAGTGCAGGGGAGTGGGGTGAGTATATTTCAACTCAGTGAGTAATAATAATAAGCAATAACTGAAAGTATGAACTCCTGTACCATCACTAAACAGTTCTAAGGCAAACCCCCACAGGTAAGTCATCACTACAACGAGTACTCTGATCTCTGGTCCACATCTACCTCAACAAGGTCCAACACTGACCAAACTCTCACTCGTACCACTTCGATGTAACCCCATCTCAATATATGGAGATAAATACATATGTCTACAATGTATAAGTATTTAAGTATGTATAAGGATATGAATAAGTATAATGATGCGGCGTGCATCCCCCTCCAATATATATACCGCTGCGGCGTGCAGCCCGCTCCATTTAACGTCGACGGCGCTCACTGGGGGTGTATACAGACTTCGAAGGGGCTCCCTAGGCCCAAGCGCTATGATGTTGCGGCGTGCAGCCCGATCCACACATGTATTACTGCGGCGTGCAGTCCGATCCAATATATATATGTATATATATTTATACTGTTGCGGCGCGCAGCCCGATCCCATAATATATACAGCGCTCACTGAGAATGTGTGCAGACTCAGACTCCGAAGGGGCTCCTACAGCCCAAGCGCAATAATACTGCGGCGTGCAGTCCGTCCGACATGTATATTACATGTATATTACTGCGGCGTGCAGTCCGATCCAATATATATACTGCTGCGGCGTGCAGCCCGATCCGATATAGGTATATATATATAATACCTCATAATGGGCCCTCGACCCTATCCCAGTCAGTATATACTTGGCCTCTCAGGCCCAATATAATATATCACAGTGGGTCCTTGACCCTGTCTCAGTCAATATAGACTTGTCCTTTCAGGACCACTCAGCTAGAACAGGGAATTCCACCTCGGATAATCTCTCTCAATGTACACATCTAGTACGAGCTTATATTATGCCATACAGCTAGATCTACAGCTGAGTGTATGTTTCCAGCACGATATAAGGGTCACCTAGCTCTATAGGTTCCCTAATGCTCTACAGATCGGCACAAGGCCCCAAACATGGCTATCAGCCCAATTGCACAGTTATAAACTTATTATCAGTCATAACACACAATATACTATTAGTCGGGAAGGACTAAGTCCGAACCCCCAATCATCATGTCACCACGCCCGTCATGGAACGCGTGTCTCATCTCAATATAGCACTGTGAAGTGCTAGTACGGGGTTTCAAATCACAACAAATAATGCTAAAATCATGAATCAACCTCCAACCCAAGCTTTATAAGCTTTAGAACTTCCAACTTCTATTTTCGATGCCGAAACCTATCAAATCAAGTCCGATTGACTTCAAATTTTGCACACAAGTCCAAAAGACATAACAGAGCTACAAAAATCTTCAGAATTTCATTCCGACCGTCGGATCAAAATTTTACCTATCAACCGGAATTCGCCAAAATACTAACTTTGCCAATTCAAGCTTAATTCTACACCGGTCTTCACAAAAATATTCCGGACACACTCCTAAGTCCCAAATCACTTAACGAATCTATCCGAACCACAAGATTTGTATTTCGAGTCTGATATCAAAATTTCCACTTCCGGTAAATTTTCTCAAAAACCTTCAATTTTCTATCTTTAGACAAACGACTCCAAAAATACCTATGGACCTCCGAATTCACTTTCGATCGCGCTCCCAAATCCAGAATAACCATACGGAGCTACTCCCAGTCTCGGAATCCCAAACGGACATCAATAACACTAAAATGCATTTTAAGCCAAATTGATGCAATTTCTTCTAAAATGCTATCTTCCATAATATGCGCCAAAATGCTCCCGGGTTATCCAAAACCCGATCCGGGCATACGCCCAAGTCCGAAATCATCATATGAACCTGTTGGAACCTTTAGATCCCAATTCCAAGGTCGTATACTCAAAATTCCAATTCTAGTTCATTTCTTCAATTTTAAGCTTCGGAAATGAGAATTTTCATTTAAATTTGACTCCAAACTTCTTGAATTTTAATTCTGACCATACACACAAGTCAATATACCTGAGAGGCACGTCATTCAGCAGTTTGAGGCCATGAGCAACTTCATCTCAAGTATATTGACTTGTGTGTATCTCCCCACTTAAACATATGTTCGTCCTCGAACGTGCTGAGAACTACACTGAAGTAGTCTGAAATCACTGGTTTAACATCTCATGCAACTTCCTGTGCTTCCACAACTCATTTGAGCATATTAGCTCGATAACTCTATAGATATACTCCTTTATTCGAGTAAATAAGCCATTAGACCCAATTCCAACATCCGGAATTTCTTGCCTAGCATGTTTCCATCATACGTCCACCATATCAATCTTCACACGCTGTACCCATACATGACTGCATAACTTTGTTGAATTCACACTTTGCATCACTTTACTCATAGGACCACAATAATATTCTTTAAATATAATAGTCGAAATTCCACAAATCTGATGCTCTCATCGCATCTCACGACCTACATAGGTCTTGCTCTAGCTTTTACAACACCGATACGACGGAAGAGATGTGCCATCCGTGATATATATATATATATATATATATATGCGCGAATCATAGATGCATCTATTAACCTGTCGGGTTGATTGGCCCGCTCCCATGAGAGTAGTAGAAGTAAATACCCCGCTTGCGAATCATACGTGCGATGCAGTCAAATATTGATTTAACAAATTTTCCCTCTCGCGAATCATACATGCGACGCGGTCAAATATACAGTATGTATATCAATACCTCACAGCGGGTCCTCGACCCCATTTCAATAAACATAGCCTTGGCCTCTCAGGCCCACTCAGCTAGAACAGGGAATCCCACCCCAGGTAGTCTCTCTCAAAGTACATATCTAGTACTGGCTCATGATATGCTATACAGCTATAATTACGGTTGAGTGTACGTATGCCGAATGATATAAGGGTCACTTAGCTCTACAGGCTTCCCTAATACTCTACAGATTGGCACAAGGCCCCAAACATGGCTACTAGCCCAATTACATAGTTATAAGCTCAATCTTAGTCATAATACACAGTAAATTATCAATCGGGAAGGATCAAGTCCAAATCCCCAGTCACAATGCCACCACGCTCGTCACATGACGCGTGTTTCATCTCAGCATAACACTGTATAGTGCAAGTACGAGGTTTCTAACCCTCAGTATATCATTTACTACCATCACTCACCTCGAACAGGTAGAAGTCCAAGCTCGCTTTGCGCTTGCCTCGCAAATCAATCTCCTCGGATGCCAAATGTGATCAAAATCAATAAGAATACATCAATATAGGCTAATTAGACATAACCCAATCGAAAGAACTTGATTTACACCAAAACTCACGTAGTTGTCAAAATCTGACTTTTGGTATGCTTCTCGAAAAAATACAAAAGTTACATTTTCGGAATCCTTATCTCAACACGAGTCCATACATATAAATTTTATCGATATCGGACTCTCTTTGCCCATTGAAATCGATGATTTACCATAACCCAGACTTAGGGCAAAAATCCCCCATTAATCCTCTCATTTATAGTGAAATAACTGAATATTCTAAGATAAAATTGCGTATTTAGACCATAGAACTTACCTCCAATGTTTACCTGGTGAAATCCCCTTCAAATCCCGTCACTTTGCTCTCTAAGAACTCAAAAATGGAGGAAATGTGTAATGGGTTCGCGGATGAAATGTCTTGTTAAAACCCTTCTGCCAAGCGTCATTACCCTACGCGATCGCAGCCTTTGGCACGCGATCGTGATGTACAAATTTTGGCAGGCTTAATTTCATTCTACGCGATCGCGTGGACTCATCCGCGATCGCGATGACCAGCTTAACAATTCTACGTGATTGCGACACTTACACCGCGATCGCACTGCTTCCAGATCCAACCTTACGCGATCGCATCCAGAACCTCGCGATCGCGGAGAGTAAAAGACCCTCAGCCCTCCGACTACGCGATCGCGTGGACATCTTCGCGATCGCGATGAGTTAATTTGCTGCAATTTTTTAGCAGCAAATCAGGTGTGCTATTTAACACAAAATGGTCCGTTTGGACCCCCGGATTCATCCTGAGGCCCCCGGGACCCCAACGAAAACCACCAACCTACTCCAAAACACGATACAAACTTGTTCCAATCATAAAAACACACCATTAAACACGGAAATCATCGAATCAAAGTGAATTCAAGCCTAAGTTTCATCTAGAACTTCCGAAATCAACATCCAATCAAAAACCCGACCAAACGATGTCCGAATGACCTGAAAATTTGCGGGCATATCCAAAATCACATAACAAAGCTACAGAAACTGTCAGAATTCCATTCCGACTCCTAGATCAAAATCTCACCGACCGTTCAGATTTCGCCAAAATTCAACCTTAGCCAATTCAAGCCTAAAACTACACCGGACCTCCAAATTTAATTCTGATCGTTCTCCTAAGCTAAAAATGACCTCCAGGAGCTGACCGAATCATCAAAATTCTATTCCGAGCTCTCTAACTCACAAGTCAACATCCGGTTGACTTTTCCCAACTATGCATTCTCCTAAGAGACTATTTCTCTCATTTCCAACCAAACTTGATCCGAATTGACTCAAACTTACCAAACACACATGTTGAAACATGAACAAGCATATAACAGGAAAAATGGTGATAACTCACATGATGACGGGCCGGGTCATCACAAAACTGCAAGAATGCAATGTAAAGATAGAGTTTATGGTTCATCGCTAGGTTGGATAATCAACATTTATAACATCATGAAAATTTAAGAAAAATAAATTACCAAAAAATCACGCTTGATATACAATTTGGGAACCTTCATTCGAAACCATGGATAGTGTTTCTTCAATCCATACGTTAGCATTCGTGTTTACACAATCTATTTTATTTAGAGAGAGATGGAGATTTTGTTCTTGTGTTTAAGAGATATATAAAGAGTAAAAACTTTTAATTTCCCTCCAATCATGTTTTTACTTTTCCCTTTGTTTCCCTCCAAACTTTCAATTTCCCTCTACGATATATAAACGAAAGGTCCTATGACTACAACCGTATTAGTCAAATGGACATATGTGGTTTTCGTAGGCCGATGCGTATGGCCCTAGTATGAGCGTATGATAATACTCCCAATCAAATTTTGATAGTATATGCATAGGTAATCATATTAGTGAACGCGCCTATACGGTTGCTATAGGCCGATATGTATGGCACTAGCATAAGAATGAAATTATATTCGTAGATGGTCAATTACTAAATAACAACCACGATATATAAATGGAAGGTCCTATGACTTCAACCGTGTTAGTGAAATGGACTTATGTGATTGTCGTAGGCCGATGCGTATGGCCCTAGTATGAGCGTATAATAATACTCCCAATCAAATTTTGATAGTATATGCATAGGTAATCATATTAGTCAACGCGCATATACGGTTGCTATAGGCCGATGCATATGGCCCTAGTATATGAATGAAATTACATTCGTAACCAGTCAATTACTAAATAACTACCACGATATATAAACGAAAGGTCCTATGACTACAACCGTATTAGTCAAATGGACTTATGTGGTTGTCGTAGGCCGATGTGTATGGCCCTAGTATGAGCGTATGATAATACTCCCAATCAAATTTTGATAGTATATGCATAGGTAATCATATTAGTCAACGCGCATATACGGTTGCTATAGGCCAATGCGTATGGCCCTAGTATATGAATGAAATTACATTCGTAGCCGGTCAATTACTAAATAACAACCACGATATATAAACGGAAGGTCCTATTACTACAACCGTATTAGTCAAATGGACTTATATGGTTGTCGTAGGCCGATGCATATGGCCTTAGTATGAGCGTATGATAATACTCTCAATCAAATTTTGATAGTATATGCATAGGTAATCATATTAGTCAATGTGCCTATACGGTTGCTATAGGCCGATGCGTATGGCCCTAGTATAAGAACAAAATTATATTCATAGACGGTCAATTACTAAATAGCAACTACGATATATAAATGGAAGGTCCTATGACTATAACTGTATTAGTCAAATGGACTTATGTGGTTATCGTAGGCCGATGGCCCTAGTACGAGCGTATGATAATACTCCGAATCAAATTTTGATAGTATATGCATAGATAATCATATTAGTCAACGCGCCTATACGGTTGCTATAGGTCGATGCGTATGGCCATAGTATGTAAATAAAATTACATTCATAGCCGGTCAATTACTAAATAATGACTACAACCGTATTAGTCAAATGGACTTATGTGGTTGTCGTAAGCCGATGCGTATGGCCCTAGTAGGAGCGTATGATAATACTCCCAGTCAAATTTTGATAGTATATGCATAGGTAATCATATTAGTCAACGCGCCTATACGGTTGCTATAGGCCGATGCGTATGGCCCTAGTATATGAATGAAATTACATTCGTAGCCAGTCAATTACTAAATAACAATCACGATATATAAACGGAAGGTCCTATGACTACAATAATATTAGTCAAATAGATTTATGTGGTTGTCGTAGGCCGGTGTGTATGGCCCTAGTTTGAGTGTATGATAATACTCCCAATCAAATTTTGATAGTATATGCATAAGTAATCATATTAGTCAACGCGCCTATACGATTGCTATAGGCCGATACGTATGGCCCTAGTATATGAATGAAATTATATTCGTAGATGGTCAATTACTAAATAACAACCACGATATATAAACGGAAGGTCCTATGACTACAATGAAAAAGTAGTCTGAAGAAGGAAATTAATAAACTAGATAAAAAAGTAACTACTAGTCTAATTTTTTGTAAAAAAAAATTATTGGGTTGAGATTTGATCTCGATATGCCTCACTTAATAAACCCACGCAATAATTAGATGTGACGACCCGGCCCGTCGTCACGAGAATTACCACCCCGTTATATTGTAAATACATGTTTTATGATTTTATATCAGTGTTAGAGTCTATCGGGTGAGTTAGGAGTGAATTGGATTGAAAATGAGGCATATAGCCTTTTTGAAGGAAACTTGAATAAGGAAAGTCAACCCGGTGTTGACTATTTAGTTAGAGGGCTCGGAATCGGATTCTGACGATTCGGTTAGTTCCGGGAGGTGATTTGTGATTTAGGGGAGCGATCGAAATTAAATTTGGAGGCCCGGTGTAGAAATAGGCTTGAATTGGCTAAGGTTGAATTTTGGCGAAATCCGAACGGTAGGTGAGATTTCGATCCGGGGGTTGGAATGGAATTCCGACAGTTGCAGTAGCTCCCTTAGGTGATTTTGGATATGTCCGCAAAATTTCAAGTCATTCGGACGTCGTTTGGTCGGGTTTTTGATAGAATGTGTAATTCGGAAGTTTTGAAGAAATTTAGGCTTGAATCCGTGGGTAATTGGTGATTTTGATATTTAGGATGGTGTTTTTATGATTGGAACAAGTTCGTATCGTGTTTTGGGGTATGTTGGTGGTTTTAGTTGGGGTCCCGGGGGCCTCGGGGTGAATCCGGACCATCATCCGGCATTTGGAAGCAAGAAGTGACCTGCTGTAATCTGCAGATCACTGGGCAATGATTTGGCCTTCGCGTTCGCGAGGGCAAGGCCCGCGTTCGCGTAGGCAAGGTTCAGCACTCTTCGCGTTCGCGAGGGAGTTAACGCGTTCGCGTACGAGGGAGTTGGAACGCATCGCGTTCGCGTGGGTCTAGGCCGCGTTCGCGAAGTAGGATTTGGCGAGGCCACGCGTTCGCGTGGGATACTACGCGTTCGCGTAGAGTAAACATCCGGAGCTGGGAAGTTGACCTTCGCGGACGCGTGAAGGCGTGCCGCGTTCGCGATGAGGAAGAGGAAAGAGGCAACGCGTTCGCGTGAATGGCGTCGCGAACGCGATGAAGGAAATATTCTGGCAGTGAATTAAAAGCCAGAACTGGACAATCGCGGGTTTAATACCCAAAACCTCCATTTTTGAGTTCCAAGAGAAGAAATTGACGGGAGATTGCTGGGAAATCATCGGGGTTTCGTTGGAGGTAAGTTTTGTGGCTTAATTACATCATTTTAACATGAAATCCTTGGTTAAATCCCTGTAAATGGAAGATTAAAGGTGGGTTTGAGCCCTAGGCCTAAATTAAAGAAAAACACCGATTTGAGTGGGCAAATGGAGTCCGATTTTGGTAAATTTTATATGCCTAGACTCGTATCGAGACGAGGATTCCGAATATGTGATTTTTGTAATTTTTAGACAAGTGTACCAAAAGTCGGGTTTTGACAACTTGTGGGTTTTGATATAATTTGGGTTATTTCGAATGAATTTCGTGAAATTAGCATATATTGATGCATTCTCTATGATTTTGAGCAGATTTGGCACCGAGGAGATTGATTTGCGAGACAAGCGCAAGGCGGATTGAAGCTCCTACCGGTTCGAGGTGAGTGGTAGTAGTAAACAATGTACTGAGGGTTTGAAACCCCGTACTAGCACTTCACAGTGCTATACTGAGATGAGACACACGTTCTATGACGGGCGTGGTGACATTGTGATTGGGGGTTCGGACTTAGTCCTTCCCGGCTAATAGAATACTTTGTTGTATGACTGTTACTGAGATTATAACTGTACAATTGGGCTAATAGCCATGTTTGGGGCCTTGTGCCGATCTGTAGAGCATTAGGGAACCTATAGAGCTAGGTGACCCTTATATCATGTTGGAAAACATACACTCAGCCGTAGCTCAAGCTGTATAGCATAATATGAGCCTGTACTAGATGTGTACATTGAGAGAGATTATCTAAGGTGGAATTCCCTGTTCTAGTTGAGTGGGCCTGAAAGGCCAAGTCTATACCGATTGAGATGAGATAGGGTCAAGGACCCACTATGAGATGTTATATTGGGCCTGAAAGGCCAAGTCTATATTGACTGAGGCAGGGTCAAGGACCCACTGTGATATACATTATATTGGGCCCGAGAGGCCAAGTACATACTGACTGGGATAGGGTCGAGGGCCCATTATGAGGTATTATATATATACCTATATTGGATCGGGCTGCACGCCGCAGCAGTATATATATTGGATCGGACTGCACGCCACAGTAATATACATATAATATATATGTGGGACGGACTGCACGCCGTAGTATTGTTGCGCTTGGGCTGTAGGAGCCCCTTCGGAGTCTGAGTCTGCACACATTCTCAGTGAGCACTGGTGTATATTATGGGATCGGGCTGCACGCCGCAGCAGTATAGAGATATATACTTATATATATTGGATCGGACTGCACGCCGCAGTAATATTTGTGTGGATCGTGCTGCACGCCGCAGTATTATAGTGCTTGGGACTAGGGAGCCCCTCCGAAGTCTGTATACACCCCAAGTGAGCGTCGGCGACGTTAAATGGAGCGGGTTGCGCGCCGCATCGGTATATGTATTGGAGCGGGTTGCACGCCGCAACATTATACTTAATCATATCCTACTATCTACTTAATTACTTATACATTATAGACATAGGTATGTGTCTTTATATGTTGAGATGGCCGTACACCGTAGGGGTACGAGTGAGGGTTGGATCGGTGTAAGAATCTTGTAGAGATAAACGTGGATTGGAGATTTGAGTATTACTATAGTGATGACGTACCTGTGAGGGTTGCCTTAGAACTGCTAAGTGATAGCACAGGAGTTCTTACCTTTAGTTATTATTTATTATTGTTACTCACTGAGTTGAAATATACTCACCCCACTCCCCTGCACTTTCTGTGCAGATCCACAGGTGCCCGAGAGCAGTTGAGACATTGTAGCTGCTGATCCTTGTCTACTTTTGCGGAGATTACGAGGTAGCTGCCAGCGTCCGCAGAGCTTGCTTTCTCCTTCTTTATCATCTTGTTGATTTCTTATTTGCCTATACTTGGTTGTATTAAGATGCTATTCTGTAGAGGCTCAGTCTCGTGACACCACGATATGGTTGGGACCGTACTTTGTATGTTTTACATTTCGCTTATCACCTGATATGATCATTTACTGTTTAAGTTTAACTTGATTAATAACTGGTTGGTTTAAGGGATAATATGGTCGGGCTTGCCTAGCATTGTGTTGGGCGCCATCACGACCAGGGTTTGGGTCGTGACAAGTTGGTATCAGAGCCTAGGTTAACAGGTCTCGCGAGTCGTGAGCCGGTTGGTAGAGTCTCGTGGATCGGTGCGGGGACGCCTGTACTTATCCTCGGGAGGCTGCAAACCTTTTAGGAAAAGTTTCAATTCTTGGAATTCTTGTCGTGCGATTACTTTTGACTTGAACTGAACTTTGACATTCTATTCTCTCGCGGATGGCGAGAACTCGATCATCCGGACGTGGAGGACGACCACCACTACCACCTACTAGAGGTCGTGGACGCGGTCGTGGTCGTGGCGGAGTTAGGGCAGCTGAGGCAGCGCCAGCTGACCCACAGCCCCCAGTTGCAGAGGTGCCAGCAGCACCAGATCAGGCACCAGCTGTGCCCATTGCTATTCCGGGTCTACAGGAAAGTCAAAAACGATAGTGGAGCGACCGTGCTAAAACCACGGAATCCGGGAGTGCCTAACACCTTCTCCCGGGTTAACAGAGTTCCTTATCCGGATCTCTGCTTCGCAGACATTTCAAAGAGTCAAAATTCCTCGGATTCGGGATCAACCGGTGACTTGGGACACCATTGTCATTCCCAAGTGGCGACTCTGATTACTCTCTAAATATATCCCGAACCGATTGTCCTTAAATTGGAAAAACTCCTTCCCTTACGTTATTTTATCCATCTCGGGTAATTGAGCGTCGGGGTATGCCCTACAAGCTTATTTATACACCTTACGCATGTTCGGGGTAGTAAAAAGGGAGGTGTGACACCACTATCATGGCCGGAGTTCTCCACTATGTTCTTGGAGAAATGGGAGCCTCGATCTCAAAGAGAGGAGATACGTAGGCAGTTTGAGGGTCTCTGTCAGGGGGACATGTCAGTGTCAGAGTATGAGATCAGGTTTACAGAGTTGTCCAGATATGCACCGTGGTTGGTTCATTCCGACAGAGAGAGGATTGGGCGCTTCGTGGATGGCCTCATTTATCCCATTCGTATTCCGATGACTCGGGAGAGGGTTTTGAGTCGTACATTTGAGGATGCTGTGGATATTGCTCGCGACATAGAGACGGATCGTCGTAGGGAGCGGGATGAGAGGGAGGCCAAGAGGCCTCGAGGAGCGGCTAGTTCCGGTGGCACTCGGATCGGGGGCCAGAGTCAGCAGAGGCGAGGTCGCTCTTTTAGATCTTCGCGGTCGGGTCGCTCGGATCGTCGCGGATGGTCTCCTAGACGGGGTTATCGGGGTTCGCACCGAGCCAGCCATCTCTCGGTGCCATGCCAGCTCAGAGTTCTTCACAGCCCCCTCTGCTCAGGGTTCATCTCGGCCTAGTTTATCGGTTGGCCACTCCAGCGCCAGAGGTCATTATCAGTCTCAGTACCCAGCACCGGGGAGTTGCTACGAGTGCGAAGAGTTTGGGCACCACCGTAGGGAGTGTCCCCGTCTTGTTTCCGGATCTTATCAGCAGAGGGGGCAGCCCTCGTCATCCGGTCCTTCTACTTCGGCACCCGCCCCGCCGGCTAGGGGTGAGGGTCGGACGGCTAGGGGTCGCTCTCGAGGGGAGGCCGATCGGGCGGACGAGGCTAGATGCTATGCTTTTCGAGGGCCGATGCGAGGCCGTTGCTTCGATGCTTGTCATTACGGTATTATTTCGATACGCACGAGAGATGCCTCGGTATTGTTTGATCCCGGTTCTACTTATTCTTATGTGTCTACATATTTTGCTCCTCGTTTGGGCACGACCCGAGGGAGTCTTGAGCTGCCAGTGCATGTATCTACCCCGGTAGGGGATACTATTGTTGTGGACCACATATACCGGTTCTGTTTGGTCACTATTGGAGGTCTGGAGACCCGAGTAGACTTGTTGCTTCTCAGCATGATTGATTTTGATGTTATATTGGGCATGGTCTAGCTATCTCCATGTCATGCTATTCTGGACTGTCATGCTAAGACAGTCACCTTGGCTATGCCGGGCATTCAGAGGATCGAGTGGCGAGGCACGGCTGAGTATGTACCTAGCAGGGTAATATCTTTCCTCAAGGCCCAACGAATGGTTGGGAAGGGATGTCTCTCTTATTTAGCATTTGTGCGGGAGGTCGAGGCCCGGACTCCCAGTATTGATTCTGTTCCCATTGTGCGAGACTTTCCTGATGTGTTTCCCTCAGACCTGTCGGGCATGCCGCCGGACAGGGATATTGATTTTGGTATCGATTTGGTGCCAGGCACTCAGCCTATTTCCATTCCTCCGTATCGGATGGCACCAGCTGAGTTGAAGGAATTGAAGGAGCAGCTCCGGGAACTCCTAGATAAGGGGTTCATTCGGCCGAGTGTGTCGCCGTGGGGTGCACCGGTCCTGTTTGTTAAGAAGAAGGACGGATCCATGAGGATGTGTATTGACTATAGGCAGCTAAACAAAGTAACAGTGAAGAATAAGTATCCTCTGCCTCGTATTGATGATTTATTTGATCAGCTCCAGGGAGCTAGGGTGTTCTCGAAGATTGATCTTCGTTCAGGCTACCATCAGCTGAAGATTAGAGAGTCCGACATTATGAAGACTGCATTCAGGACCAGATATGGTCACTATGAGTTCCTTGTGATGTCGTTTGGGCTGACCAACGCCCCAGCAGCATTTATGCATCTGATGAACAGTGTGTTCGGGCCTTATTTGGATTCATTTGTGATTGTGTTCATTGATGACATTCTAGTCCACTCCCGTAGTCAGGAGGAGCATGCTCAGCATTTGAGTATTGTGTTGCAGAGATTGAGGGAGGAGAAACTATATGCTAAATTCTCCAAATGTGAGTTCTGGCTTGAGTCCGTGGCATTCTTAAGGCACGTGGTGTCCTGTGATGGTATTCAGGTAGATCCGAGGAAAGTCGAGGCAGTGCAGAGTTGGCCCAGACCGACCTTAGTTACTGAGATCCGTAGCTTTCTGGGATTGGCAGGGTATTATCGCCGATTCGTTCAAGGGGTTCTCTTCTATTGCTTCACCCTTGACTAGATTGACTCGGAAGGGTGTTCCTTTCTTATGGTCCGAGGAGTGCGAGGAGAGCTTTCAGAAGCTCAAGACAGCACTGACCACAGCACCAGTCTTGATTCTACCGACAGCTTCAGATTCTTATATTGTATATTGTGATGCCTCGGGAGTTGGCATTGGTTGTGTGTTGATGCAGGAGGGTAGGGTCATTGCTTATGCTTCTCGTCGGTTGAAGCCCCACGAGAAGAACTACCCTGTTCATGATTTGGAGCTAGCAGCCATAGTTCATGCTTTGAAGATTTGGAGGCATTACCTGTATGGTGTCTCCTGTGAGGTGTTCACGGATCATCGCAGCCTTCAGCACTTATTCGGACAGAAGGACCTTAATTTGAGACAGCGGAGGTGGTTGGAGTTGCTTAAGGACTATGATATCACTATTTTGTATCATCCAGGGAAGGCCAATGTGGTGGCCGATGCCTTGAGTCGGAAGGCGGTTAGCATGGGCAGCCTAGCTTTCATCCCAGTTGGGGAGAGGCCATTTGCTTATGATGTTCAGGCCCCAGCCAATCGGCTAGTGAGATTAGATATTTCGGAGCCGAGTCGGGTGTTGGCTTGTGTTGTTTCTCGATCTTCCTTATATGATCGCATCAGGGAGCGACAGTATGATGACCCACATTTGCTTGTCCTTAAGGACAGAGTGCAGCATAATGATGTTAGAGATGTGACTATCGACAGTGATGGTGTTCTGAGGATGCAGGGCCGTATATGCGTGCCCAATGTTGATGGTTTGCGGGAGTTGATACTTGAGGAGGCACACAGTTCGCGGTACTCTATTCACCCAGGTGCCGCAAAGATGTACCAAGACTTGAGACAGCACTACTGGTGGAGGAGAATGAAGATGGATATTGTTAGGCATGTAGCTAAGTGCCTCAATTGCCAGCAGGTCAAATATGAGCATCAGAGACCGGGCGGTGTTTTTCAGTGTATGGTTATTCCCGAGTGGAAATGGGAGAGGATCACCATGGATTTTGTTACTGGGCTCCCTCGGACAGCGAGGAAGTTTGATTCTGTATGGGTGATTGTTGATCGGCTGACTAAGTCCGCACATTTCATCCCAGTTAGTACTACTTACTCATCGGAGCGGTTGGCGTCGATCTTTATTCGGGAGATTGTCAGGTTGCATGGGGTCCCAGTGTCTATTATATCTGACAGAGGCACTCAAGTTCACTTCTCAGTTTTGGAGAGCATTTCAGCGAGAGATGGGTACGAGGGTTGAGTTGAGTACAGCATTTCACCCCCAGACAGACGGGCAGTCTGAGCGTACTATTCAGATCCCGGAGGATATGTTGCGAGCATGTGTGATTGACTTTGGTGGTTCGTGGGATGAGTTCTTACCACTTGATGAGTTTGCCTACAACAACAGCTACCAGTCGAGTATTCAGATGGCCCCGTACGAGGCATTGTATGGCAGACGGTGTAGATCTCCCATCGGATGGTTTGAGCCTGGTGAGGATAGATTGATAGGGACTGAGTTAGTTCAGGATGCTCTGGATAGAGCAAAGTTGATCCAGGAGAGGCTTCGCACAGCACAGTCTCGCCAGAAGAGTTATGCAGACCGTAGAGTTCGAGAGTTGTCTTTCATGGTTGGTGACAGAGTATTGTTGAAAGTTTCACCCATGAAGGGTGTCATGAGGTTCGGGAAGAAGGGAAAGCTGAGTCCCCGGTACATTGGTCCTTTTGAGATACTCGGGAGAGTTGGAGAGGTGGCATATGAGTTAGCCTTGCCGCCCAGCTTATCCAGCGTCCATCCAGTATTCCATGTGTCTATGCTCCGGAAGTACATTGGAGATCCGTCTCATGTATTAGACTTCAGTACCATCCAGCTTGATGGTGATCTATCCTATGATGTGGAGCCTATTGCTATTTTGGGTCGTCAGGTGAGAAAGTTGAGGTCCAAGGAGATTGCATCAGTTAAGGTTCAGTGGAGAGGTCGACCCGTAGAGGAGGTTACTTGGGTGGTTGAGCAGGAGATGCGGAGCAGATACCCTCAGCTATTTGAGACTTCAGGTATGTTTCTTGACCCGCTCGAGGATGAACGTTTGTTTAAGTTGGGGAGAATGTCATGACCCAGCCCGTCGTCACGAGAATTGCCACCCCGTTATGTTGTAAATACATGTTTTATGATTTTATATCAGGTGTTAGAGTCTATCGGGTGAGTTAGGAGTGAATTGGATTGAAAATGAGGCATATAGCCTTTTTGAAGGAAACTTGAATAAGGAAAGTCAACCTGGAGTTGACTATTTAGTTAGAGGGCTCGGAATCGGATTCCGATGATTCGGTTAGTTCCGAGAGGTGATTTGTGACTTAGGGGAGCGATCGGAATTGAATTTGGAGGCCCGATGTAGAAATAGGCTTGAATTGGCTAAGGTTGAATTTTGGCGAAATTCGAACGGTAGGTGAGATTTCGATCCGGGGGTCGGAATGGAATTCCGACAATTGCAGTAGCTCCGTTAGGTGATTTTTGATATGTCCGCAAAATTTTAGGTCATTCGGACGTCGTTTGGTCGGGTTTTTGATAGAATGTGTAATTCGGAAGTTTTGAAGAAATTTAGGCTTGAATCCGTGGGTAATTGGTGATTTTGATATTTAGGATGGTGTTTTTATGATTGGAACAAGTTCGTATCGTGTTTTGGGGTATGTTGGTGGTTTTCGTTGGGGTCCCGGGGGCCTCGGGGTGAATCCGGACCATCATCCGGCATTTGGAAGCAAGAAGTGACCTGCTGTAATCTGCAGATCACTGGGCAGTGATTTGGCCTTCACGTTCGCGAGGGCAAGGCCCGCGTTCGCGTAGGCCAGGTTCAGCACTCTTCACGTTCGCGAGGGAGTTAACGCGTTCGCGTACGAGGGAGTTGGAACGCATCGCGTTCGCGTGGGTCTAGGCCGCGTTCGCGAAGTAGGATTTGGCGAGGCCACGCGTTCGCGTGGGAGACTACGCGTTCGCGTAGAGTAAAAATCCGGAGCTGGGAAGTTGACCTTCGCGGACGCGTGAAGGCGTGCCGCGTTCGCGATGAGGAAGAGGAAAGAGGCATCGCGTTCGCGTGAGTGGTGTCGCGAACGCGATGAAGGAAATATTCTGGCAGTGAATTAAAAGCCAGAACTGGACAGTCGCGGGTTTAATACCCAAAACCTCCATTTTTGAGTTCCAAGAGAAGAAATTGACGGGAGATTGTTGGGAAATCATCGGGGTTTCGTTGGAGGTAAGTTTTGTGGCTTAATTACATCATTTTAACATGAAATCCTTGGTTAAATCCCTGTAAATGGAAGATTAAAGGTGGGTTTGAGCCCTAGGCCTAAATTAAAGAAAAACACCGATTTGAGTGGGCAAATGGAGTCCGATTTTGGTAAATTTTATATGCCTAGACTCGTATCGAGACGAGGATTCCGAATATATGATTTTTGTAATTTTTCGACAAGTATACCAAAAGTCGGGTTTTGACAACTTGTGGGTTTTGATATAATTTGGGTTATTTCGAATGAATTTCGTGAAATTAGCATATATTGATGCATTCTCTATGATTTTGAGCAGGATTTGGCACCCGAGGAGATTGATTTGCGAGGCAAGCGCAAGGCGGATTGAAGCTTCTACCGGTTCGAGGTGAGTGGTGGTAGTAAACAATGTATTGAGGGTTTGAAACCCCGTACTAGCACTTCACAGTGCTATATTGAGATGAGACACGCGTTCTGTGACGGGCGTGGTGACATTGTGATTGGGGGTTCGGACTTAGTCCTTCCCGGCTAATAGAATACTGTGTTGTATGAGTGCTAATGAGATTATAACTGTACAATTGGGCTAATAGCCATGTTTGGGGCCTTGTGCCGATCCGTAGAGCATTAGGGAACCTATAGAGCTAGGTGACCCTTATATCATGTTGGAAACATACACTCAGCCGTAGCTCTACTAGATGTGTACATTGAGAGAGATTATCTAGGGTGGAATTCCCTGTTCTAGCTGAGCGGGCCTGAAAGGACAAGTCTATACCGATTGAGATGAGATAGGGTCAAGGACCCACTATGAGATGTTATATTGGGCATGAAAGGCCAAGTCTATATTGACTGAGACAGGGTCAAGGACCCACTGTGATATATTGTATTGGGCCTGAGAGGCCAAGTATATACTGACTGGGATAGGGTCGAGGACCCACTATGAGGTATTATATATATATACCTATATTGGATCGGGCCGCACGCCGCAGCAGTATATATATTGGATCGGACTGCACGCCGCAGTAATATACATGTAATATACATGTGGGACGGACTGCACGCCGCAGTATTATTGCGCTTGGGCTGTAGGAGCCCCTTCGGAGTCTGAGTCTGCACACATTCTCAGTGAGCGCTGGTGTATATTATGGGATCGGGCTGCACGCCGCAGCAGTATAGTTATATATATTGGATCGGACTGCACGCCGCAGTAATACATGTGCGGATCGGGCTGCACGCCGCAGTATCATAGCGGTTGGGCCTAGAGAGCCCCTCCAAAGTCTGTATACACCCCCAGTGAGCGCCGTCGACGTTAAATGGAGCGGGTTGCACGCCACAGCGGTATATGTATTGGAGCGGGCTGCACGCCACAGCATTATACTTATTCATATCCTTATATATACGTAAATACTTATATGTTATAGACATAGGTATGTGTCTTTATATGTTGAGATGGCCGTACACCGTAGGGGTACGAGTGAGGGTTGGATCAGCGTAAGAATCTTGTAGAGATAAATGTGGTTTGGAGATTAGAGTATTACCATAGTGATGACGTACATGTGAGGGTTGCCTTAGAACTGCTAAGTGATAGCACATGAGTTCTTACCTTCAGTTATTATTTATTATTGTTACTCACTGAGTTGAAATATACTCACCCCACTCCCCTGCACTTTCTGTGCAGATCCACAGGTGCCCGAGAGCAGTTGAGACATTGTAGCTGCTGATCCTTGTCTACTTTTGCGGAGATTACGAGGTAGCTGCCAGCGTCCGCAGAGCCTGTTTCTCCTTCTTTATCATCTTGTTGATTTCCTATTTGCCTAGACTTGTTTGTATTAGGATGCTTTTCTGTAGAGGCTCAGTCTCGTGACACCACGATATGGTTGGGACCGTACTTTGTATGTTTTATCTTTCGCTTATCACCTGATATGATCTTTTTACTGTTTAAGTTTAACTTGATTAATAACTGGCTGGTTTAAGGGATAATATGGTCGGGCTTGCCTAGCATTGTGTTGGGCGCCATCACGACCAGGGTTTGGGTCGTGACATTAGACTTCCTTAACTAACGCACCAATTAGTACTTCTATTTATTTTGTTCTTTTATTTATATTGATTGAAATATTAGACTGGGTCTGTATAGGCATACATATTTTAGTTGGGAAGTTAATCGATCCGCCCAAATTTCGATTTTGCATTTCATCCGCCCATTGACCCTTGACGTTCCATCTCCACTTTTTCAACTGTTTCCTGCTTCTTTCTCTTCTTATTTTTCGGTAAGTTTTATCTTAATCACAGTTTCCCTGTAACCCTAACCCTAATATTGATTTTCACCAAGTTGAAAAAATGACTAAAAATCGAACTGTCACGACCCCAATCCCGGCCGTGATGGCGCCCAACACAACTGCTAGGCAAGCCCGACCATTTACCTTCTCATCCCGAGCATGAAGCTCAAATCAATTACCTGGATATTATTATCAACAATAAAGCTAAACTGAATAACCACCCAAAGATCTAGGGTCACGAGTCTAGAGCCTCTAAACATAATCGGATAATGATATCTATACCAAATACTCAAGTATGAATAATGTATATACAAAGGAAAACTGGAATAAGAAGAGAAGTCGGGTCCTACGAACGCCAGCAACTACCTCAGCTTTTCGGATAATACTGATAAAAGCTAGAGTGCTCGTCTATCCCTCTTGTGTACCTGTATCTGCACACAAAGGTGCACGGAGTAGGGGTGAGTACTAAGTACTCAGTGAGTAATAAATATATACAAGTAGCAGAAAGCAAGAAATCCACAGAATACCACAAAATGAAGCTAAACTACAGTCCGATTCCTACTACGAATTAGCAACAATAACAGTACATTACCACTATCACAGATAATCCACAGACAAAGAATGCAATGCAATGCACATAACCGCTACAGCGTGTAGCCCAATCTATTTAACGTCGACGGCGTTCACTGGGGGTGTGCACAGACTCCGAAGGGGCTCCTACAGCCCAAGCGCAATACCGCTGCGGCGTGCAATCCGATCTTCATATCAACCGCTGTGGTGTGCAGCCCGAACCATCCTCAGTCTACAACAAACATATAAGTCACACAACAGCTCAATTTATTTATTACCAGGTTCCAGTTCATAAATTATGAAAATACTTTAACTTTTATTTAATTTTTTCCAAAGGTGACTTAGCATTTCAATACGCTGATTTCAAACCAGGACTGAGATCAGTGATTAAGCAAGTATAGCTATCACATATATAACTATCCCCTAGGGATACTACAGGTCGGCACAAGGTCCCAAACACGGCTTATAGCCCACAATTATATCAAACATAGTGGTTTTCAACCACTAATATCATATTATATTCATATCCGGGATGGACTAAAGTCTCAATCCCCAGTCACAATCAATCCCGCACCTGCCACGGGGTGCGAGCCACGCCCTACTAGCGTCACAATGTGCTAAGCCAGGGTTTCGAACCCTCAGGCTACCATATATACAAACTATTCACCTCTAGCCGGTCGAAGACTCGTCCGCGATGCCTTTTCCTTTTGAATTTGCCGCCTCGTGCGTAGAATCTAGTCAAACCACAATAATTATATCAAATACGGGTCAAAGAAATATAACCCAATTCAATTTATACGAAATACACGATGATACACCAAGTTGGTAAAACTCCACTCTGGGCCCGCTGCTCGAAAAATTCCGAAATTAGTATCAACACGATCCTCGTCTCGCGACGAGTCCGTGCATATAAAATTTTTCAAAATCGGAGTTCAAATGGCCCCTCAAATCTTCAAATCTTATTTTCAAATCCCTAGTTCCAAAATCACCAATTTACACCTCAAAAACATGTAGTCTAGTCAGATTATTCGATGATAATTCAATATTATGTAATAGTAATAATCACAAGTGACTTACTTCAAGATTTCCCATGATTTCTTGCTCAAAATCGCCCCAAACCGTGTTATTTCGCAAGAAAATAAGTAAAAAGAACGAGCAGAAATGCAGTAACCTTTTATTAGCAAATCGGGTCGCTAAAGATCCAAATCTGGTCGCTAAAGACCCAAATCTGGTTGATAAAAGTGCAATACCAGACCTGATGCACCAGCACTCTTTTATTTTCACTAAAATGGCTTTAACTCCGTCATACGAACTCGGAATTTGACGATTCTTTTTCCTATGGCTCCGAAATTTTGATACGGATCCAGTGGTTTAAACAAAACTGAATTTGGATCTCATTTTCTTAGTGCAACATCAATTTCGCTCGTTAAACGATTAAATCACATTTCGCGTCAAAAACCCAATCGCGACTTGATGAAATTAAACCAAAATTTCCGGATCAGTCCTATAATTCATTATTTAAATTCTCGAAGTCTCTAAATCAAATTTGGATTCTCTAAAACTAAAAATAGACCTTTGGATCATTATATTTATGCTCAAAACGGCAAAAATCTTCTAAAAATGACCCGTTGGGCATCCGAAACACACCCGAGACCCTCGGGACCACAACCAAAGACACAAACTCAACCTAATACTTCATTCAATCTTGCTCGGATCATAAAAATGCTACCTTAAACGTAAAAAATCACCAAAATCCTAGAATTCGATTCAAACTTAAACTTAAACTTTTAAAATTCACATTCGATCAAAAACCCGACCAAACGATGTCCAAATGACCTGATGATTTGCAGACATATCCAAAATCACCTAACAAAGCTACTGCAATTGTCGTAATTCCATTCCGACTCCCTGATCAAAATATCACTTATCAATCGGATTCCGCCAAAATTCCAACTTCGCCAAAATAGGCTAACTTCTTCACCGGACCTCCAAAATTACTTCCGATTGCGCTCCTAAGTCTTAAATCATCCCCCAAAACTAAGCGAATCATCGGAATTTAGTTTTGAGCCCTCTAACTCATAAGTCAATGTTGGGTTGACTTTTCCAACTTAAGCTTTCCTTAAAGAGATTAATTGTACCATTTCCTACCAAAATCGATCCGAATTGACTCAAAGTTTGCACACAAGTCACATTCGACATTACGGACTTGCACCAATTTTCGAAATCGCATTCCGGCCCCGATATCAAAATTTTCACCTCCGGTCGAATTTTCTCATAGACCTTCAAATTCCTATATTTAGCCAAATGACTTCAAAATGACCTCCGGACATCCGAATTCACTTTCGATCGCGTTCCCAACTCCAAAATCACCATACGGTCTATTCCTAGACTCGGAATCCCAAATGGACATCTATAACTCTAAAATGCCTTCCAACCCAAATTTATGAAATTCTTCTAAAATACTAACTTCTACCATATACGCCGAAATGCTCACGGGTTATCAAAAACCAAATACGGACATACGCCCAAATTCAAAATCATCATACGAGCATGATGAAACTTTTAGATCCCAATTCCGAGGTCATTTACTCAAAATTCTAATCCTAGTTCATTTCTTCAACTTTAAGCTTTCAAAATGAGAATTTCTATTTAGATTTGACTCCAAACTTCCTGGATTTTAATTCTGACCATACACACAAGTCAATATACCTGAGATGAAGCTGTTCATGGCTTCAATCTGTTGAATGACACTTCGGAGCTCAAAACAACCGGTTGGGTCGTTACACGAACTTTAAATATCAATATACTAAGTAGCCTTCCTGATGATGTGGTTGATGCTATTCTTATGCGTATACCTTTTCCAGCTGTTGTTCGAACAAGCATCTTATAAAAAAAATGGAGATACAAATGGTGTAAAATTCCACAAATTACTATTGATCAATCACTTTGGAAAATTCACCAAACAGAATTTTTTCTAAATATTATCCACCACATTTTTATACGTCATCAAGGTCCAATTAAACATTTTACACTTATTGTTCCATTTTGGGAAGATTTTTTTTAGGCAGTTGATAAGTTTCCTCTCTGCTAATGGGATTGAACATCTTACTCTAAAATTTTTGATGATGATGAATCCATACAAATTGCCTGCTACATTTTTTGATTGTGTGCTTTTGAGGCATCTGTCTCTTGAAGATTTCCATATATCACATCCAGCAGACTACATAGGTTTTGAAAAGTTAGTTTTCTTTAAGCTATACAATGTTACAATCGAGTACACATTACTTTCAACCTTTATCTCTCATTGCCCGTTGTTGGAGCAATTGTTGCTGCTGCTCCCAGATAATTTCAGAGGTGTTGTGGAAATTAGTGCCCCCAAATTGAAGTCCCTTGACTTCATAGGCAGAGTATAGTTTATCATTTTAAGAAATGTTCCTCTACTTGCACAAGTGTCATTTGCTTTTAGGAGAGGCTTAGTCCTGGAAGCAATGCCTCACTATACTAGGGTTCTTAAGTCTTTAACTGCGGTGGAACGTCTCCATTTGGATAACCATAGCCTCAAGGTAAATGTGATTCATAACTTCAGTCTAGTAACTTTTCATAGATGGATTATATTGTGGTCTATGTGCCATCATTTTTATTTGGAATGTTCTTTTTAGTTAATGGCTGCAGGTGCAGGAGATGTACCGACTAATCTCCCCTTTCTTGTTGGCTGTGTAAAAAATCTTTACCTTTCTAGTCTCTATCTCAGTGAATGTTATTACGTTGCATGTACGTTGTCTTTGATGAAAAACTTCCCATGTTTAGAACATGTGGAAATCAAGGTTACTCTATTACTTAATCACTTGGTTATATTCTTATTCTCATTCCATAGTGACTTCTTAGGTGCTGAAATCATTTGGTATTTTTTATAATTATTTCGTAGGTGGAAGCTGCTTGTGTACCTATGGCACGTGATAACATTAATTTGGAAGCAAGTTTTGTAGATACAACATCCATCAACCTCAAAAAAATTGTGATTAGGAGGCTTCGAGGGATAAGTCCTCATATGCAACTATTGAAGCTTCTTTTTTGCAAAGTCTCCGGCTCTCGTAAAAATCACAATCGAGGCGTTGACGAATGTAGATTATCAAGTTTTCAGATCTACAATTGAGAATTATGAATTTATGTGTGTATCACCTGTTGCTGAATTTGTATTGACATATTAGTACAATTGTGGTTTTTCAAACAATTCTTGTATTTTAGTTACATTATCAAATGCCATATTTTGATAAAATTATGTTATATGGCGTGTTTTGAAAATTATGCAATGCCATATTTAATACAATTAAGTATGTTGGCTACTTTGAATTTTTTTTTTTCGTGATCTGAATAATTCATAAGGCCGTGTATGTTTGTTAACATGACTGCCTAATGCTTCAGCTTAAAGTCACTAAGCAAGAGATTTTAAGATTAGTTGATCCTTAGCCTAGTATGAAGATGAGGTTTTTTTATGATGCATTTGTTACTGTAACTAAAATAGTGATCAAGTTTAATTTCCTACTTTTGAAGTATACCATATTGAGATCATTAAAGAAATTTGTCATTTTTATTCTCAAACAAAGTTAAAAATGTGATAAATGTAGATGGAGTAACAAAATATCCATAAGTTTGTATTTAACATTAGGTCACAAAAAAAAAACGTTTCCAAATGGCAAAAAATGTTTGTACTCCCTCCAATCATTTCTAAGTCACTTTGTTACTCAAAAAAATGTTTCCACTCCCTCAAATAAATACATATTATTCTAGAAATATTTAATATTCTTTACCCAACCACTATGTATAATAGTTCATACCCAACCACTATATATAATAGTCCATACCCAACCACACACAAAATTTAAACCCCAACTCTTACAAAAATCCTAGAACCAAATAATCCCCATCCAACAAAGATATGAATCCGTCGTTTGAAGTTGTGATGAAGGAATCATACATAACGCAAGATTATATGGTAAATCAGCTCTTTTTTCATTTAAAGTTCTATTTGTTTTTAAATGCTTGTGATTTTAGACTTGGTTTTTGAAGAGGGGCATCTTGGTTTTGAAGAGAACATCTGGTTTCAACAAAAAAAATGAGTTTCAACCAAATCCAGTTTGAAACAAACAGATCTGGTTGTAAAAAAAATATAAAACAAACTGTTTTTTGATTTTTTTTTATTTTATTAATCTCTCAACCAACCAAGTATACATAAAAAAATTTGAGTTTCAACCAAATCCAGTTTTAAATAAACAGATTTGATTGTAAGCGGAGATGGTTCTTTTTTTCTCTCAAATCCAGTTTGAAACAAACAAAACTCTCAATTTTAATCTTTTTGTTTGCAGCATATTCCAAAATATTTTTATAAACACAATCCTGAATCACATAGCACAGCGGTTCTTCATTATGATGGCGAGCCTTGGTTTATGGAAATTAACATGGGAAAGCGTAGATGGTTCAAAGACGGTTGAAAATATTTCGTGATGAATAATAACATCAAGCGGGGCTGGTTACTTAACTTTGAGTTGGTCGAAATTACAGAATTCTGTATTTATATTTATGTTTTGTCTTCCTATTTTGTATTTTTTTTAACTTTTGTTATCTTTTATGTAGTTATGTGATATGTACTTTTATTTTTTAGTACTTACATTTTTAGTTACGTAATATGTTTTTTGATTTCGGACCCATACCACTTTGATATCATTTCATTACCCTAAATACTAAACCCTAACTATATAGTTGGAATGTGAATAGTGTTCAGTTCAAAAAATGATTAGTAACTGAAATAATAAATGCAAGACAACTAACATAAAATTTTCTCTGAAATAATAAATGCAATTCAACCAACCTCATTAATTAAGACAGTTCAAACAAACCAGATACTGTGATCACAGATAGGTTATTTGTCCACTGATATATTATTTTGTCCGCTGACAAGAAATTAATATTCAAAACACCCAGATATTTTGGCTAAAAATAGGTTGCTTCTTGCACTGACATGGACAATACACCCTTCAAATAAAACCAAATAGGTTGGCCAAAAATAGGTTATTTTTCAGTGACAGAAAAATTCACATTCACATTAACTGACAGAAAAAGTAGCATTCAATACACCCTTTTGATCAGCGGGGTACTGTTTGATACTGGCTTGGCCCCTATAATGTGGTCACATACTAAAACTCTAGAGACCTAAAATACTCACATACTAAAACCTAAACTATGGATGCCTCTCCCTCAACTAAACGAGCCCTAGTTTACTCTTCTACTAGCAGTGAAGACACATCTTACTCTTTTACTTCCAGTGATATTGAAGAAGAGATTCCTCCAACTTTTGAAGTGACTATGACTGATTCATGCATTGAAAATGATGATCTGGTTAAGCATCAGTATTGTATATAATTTTTTGATTGTATTTAACATTTATATTTTCCAAAAGCTTAATATTATTCTTTTTTTTCTTCCTTATTTCAGTATATTCCAAGAAAATCCGCAAGCATCTTCCTCCAACTTTAGAGCCCGCGATTTTGCGCCATCGTGATAA
>JASVEL010013324.1:55000-169760 GCA_032618575.1 Nicotiana noctiflora | reverse complement strand
AGGGACTCGGATATTATGAAGACTGCATTCAGGACCCGATATGGTCATTATGAGTTCCTTGTGATGTCGTTTGGGCTGACCAACGCCCCAACAGCATTTATGCATCTGATGAACAGTGTTTTCGGGCCTTATTTGGACTCATTTGTGATTGTGTTCATTGATGACATTCTAGTCTACTCCCGTAGTCAGGAGAAGCATGCTCAGCATTTGAGTACTGTGTTGCAGAGATTGAGGGAGGAGAAGCTATATGCTAAATTCTCCAAGTGTGAGTTTTGGCTCGAGTCCGTGGCATTTCTGGGACATGTGGTGTCTCGTGATGGTATTCAGGTTGATCAAAAAAAGATAGAGGCGGTGTAGAGTTGTCCTAGACCGACCTCAGCTACAGAGATCAGGAGTTTTCTTGGTTTGGCGGGATATTATCGCCGGTTTGTTCGAGGATTTTCGTCCATTTCTTCTTCATTGACTAAATTGACCCAGAAGGGTGCACCATTCGTGTGGTCGGATGAGTGCGAGGGAGCTTTCAGAAGCTCAAGACAGCTTTGACCACAGCTCCAGTGTTAGTATTGCCATCAGCTTCATGTTCATATACTGTTTATTGTGATGCCTCGAGAGTGGGGATAGGTTGTGTGTTGATGCGGGAAGGTAAGGTAATTGCTTATGCTTCTCGGCAGTTGAAGCCACATGAGAAGAACTATCATGTTCATGATTTAGAGCTAGCCGCCATTGTTCATGCATTGAAGATTTGGAGGCACTACTTGTACGGTGTGTCTTGTGAGGTGTATACCGACCATCGTAGTCTCCAGGCACTTGTTCAAACAGAAAGACCTTAATTTGAGACAGCGGAGATGGCTAGAGTTGCCGAAGGATTATGACATTACTATATTATATCATCCGGGGAAGGCCAATGTGGTGGCCGATGCTTTGAGCCGGAAGGCGGTCAGTATGGGGAGCTTGGCATATATTCCAGCTGAGGAGAGGCCATTTGCTTATGATGTTCGGGTGCTAGCCAATCGGCTAGTGAGGTTAGATATTTCGGAGCCCAGCAGGGTATTGGCTTGTGTTGTATCTCGGTCATCTCTATATGATCGTATTCGTGAGCACCAGTATGATGATCCACATTTGGCTGTCCTGAGGGACAGAGTTCAGCATGATGATGCTAGAGATGTCACCATGGATAGTGACGGCATATTGAGGATGCAGGGCCGGATATGTGTGCCCAATGTTGATGGCCTTCGTGAGTTGATTCTGGAGGAGGCCCAGAGCTCGCGGTATTCTATCCATCCAGGAACCGCGAAGATGTATCAAGATTTGAAACAGCACTATTGGTGGAGAAAGATGAAAATGGACATTGTCAGACATGTAGCACAGTGCCTCAACTGTCAGCAGGTTAAGTACGAGCATCAGAGGCCCGGTGGTGTATTTCAGCGCATTGTTATTCCTGAGTGGAAATGGGAGAGGATCACTATGGACTTTGTTACTGGACTCCCTCGGACGGCGAGGAAGTTTGATTCTGTATGGGTGATTGTGGATAGACTGACCAAGTCAGCTCACTTCATTCCAGTTAGTACTACCTACTCATCAGAGCGGTTGGCAGCGATCTTTATTCGAGAGATTGTTCGGTTGCATGGGGTTCCGGTGTCTATCATATCCGACAGGGGTACTCAGTTCACTTCTCAGTTTTGGAGGGCATTTCAGCGAGAGATGGGTACGCGGGTTGAGTTGAGTACAGCATTTCACCCCCAGACAGACGGACAGTCTGAGCGCACTATTCGGATCTTGGAGGATATGTTGCGAGCTTGTGTGATTGATTTTGGTGGTTCGTGGGATGAGTTCCTACCACTTGCTGAGTTTGCCTACAACAACAGTTATCAGTCGAGTATTCAGATGGCCCCGTATGAGGCATTGTATGGCAGGCGGTGTAGATCCCCCGTGGGATGGTTTGAGCCTCGTGAGGTTAGATTGATAGGGACCGAGTTAGTCCAGGATGCTCTGGATAGAGCAAAGTTGATCCAGGAGAGGCTTCGTACAGCACAGTCTCGTCAGAAGAGTTATGCGGACCGTAGAGTTCGAGAGTTGTCTTTCATGGTTGGAGACAGAGTATTGTTGAAGGTTTCACCTATGAAGGGTGTTATGAGGTTTGGGAAGAAAGGAAAGTTGAGTCCCGGGTACATTGGTCCTTTTGAGATACTTAAGAGGGTTGGAGAGGTGGCATATGAGTTAGCTTTGCCGCCCAGATTATCCAGCGTCCATCCAGGTATTCCATGTGTCTATGCTCCGGAAGTACATTGGAGATCCGTCTCATGTATTAGACTTCAGCACCATTCAGCTTGATGGTGATCTATCCTATGATGTGGAGCCTATTGCCATTTTGGGACGTCGAGTAAGAAAATTGAGGTCTAAGGAGATTGCATCAGTTAAGGTTCAGTGGAGAGGTCGACCCGTGGAGGAGGCCACTTGGGAGATCGAGCGGGAGATGCGGAGCAAATATCCTCACTTGTTTGAGACTTCAGGTATGTTTCTTGACCCGCTCGAGGACGAGCGTTTGCTTAAGAGGGGGAGAATGTGATGACCCGGCCCGTCGTCACGGGAATTACTACCCCGTTATGTTGAAATTGTATGTTTTATGCTTTTATATCAGTGTTAAAGTCTATCGGGTGAGTTAGGAGTAAATTGGATTGAAAATGAGGCATATAGCCTTTGTGAAGGAAAGTTGAATAAGGAAAGTCAACCCGGAGTTGACTATTTGGTTAGAGGGCTCGGAATCGGATTCTGATGATTCGATTAGTTCCGGGAGGTGATTTGTGACTTAGGGGAGCGATCGGAATTGAATTTGGAGGCCCGGTGTAGAAATAGGCTTGAATTGGCTAAGGTTGAATTTTGGCGAAATCCGAACGGTAAGTGAGATTTTGATCCGGGGGTCGGAATGGAATTCCGACAGTTGCAGTAGCTCCGTTAGGTGATTTTGGATGTGCCTGCAAAATTTCAGGTCATTCGGACGTCGTTTGGTCGGGTTTTTGATTGAATGTGTAATTCGGAATGTTTTAAGGAATTTAAGCTTGAATTTGATGTGAATTATGGGTTTTGATGTTGTTAGACGTGTTTTGAGGATTCGAGCAAGTTTGAATAAGGTATTAGAAGGTGTTGGTGTGTTTGGATGGGGTCCCGGGGGCCTCGGGGTGTTTTCGGATGGTTAAACGGGAGAAAAATGTGGAAAATTGCAGGTTTTTGAGTCTGTTCTGTTGTTTTCGCTCCTGCGGAAATGGGGGCGCAGGAGCGACCCCGCAGAAGCGGACAACGAGGCGCAGAAGCGGAGCCGACCGCTGAAGCGGAGCCTGGTCCGCAGGAGCGGCTTCACTGGTGCGAGAGGTCGATCGCAGAAGCGGTCTTGAGCCGTCTTGGGAAAATCCGCATAAACGGATGTTTGATCGCGGAGGCGAGTCCGCAGGAGCGGACTCTTGGTCGCAGAAGCGGATCATTCCGCAGAAGCGGATGCGCAGGAGCGGTCCCTTGATCGCTGGTGCGGAAATGGCCAAAAGGGCCTGGGTTCGCAGAAGCGACCAAAAGGTCGCAGAAGCGGTTCCGCAGGGGCGGAATTTTATCCGCAGAAGCGAAAATCGCTGTGAGTAAGTGTATCAGAAGTTAGAAAAATTTCAGAACAATTCACACATTTGGGTCTCGGCTTTAGAGGCGATTTGGGCGATTTTGAAGAGAAATTCAAGGGAAATCATCGGGTAATCAACTATGGACTTAAACTATGATTAGTATTGATAATATTATGCAATTATATCATGAAAATGGAGGAATTTGGGGTGATTCATGGAAGATTTAACCCTAGGCTTGAACTTTAGAAAATCAAGGTTTTGAATGGGCAAATGGAGTCCGATTTTGGTAAATTTTATATGCTTAGACTCGTATCGAAATGAGGGTTCCGAATATATGACTTTCGTAATTTTTTGGCAAGCGTACCGAAAGTCGGGTTTTGACAACTTTGGGAATTTTGATGTAAATTGAGTTGTATTGATTGGGTGTCGTCCCATTGGCCTAATTTGTTGTATTTCTACTGTATTTGATCAGATTCTACGCGTGCGGAGCTTGATTCTCGTGGCAAGGGCATTGCGGAATAGTCGTCGCGCTGTATTGAGGTGAGTAATAGATGTGGGTGATGACCGGCGGGTTCGAAACCCCGGTATACCACTTTGTGACGCTGTATAGCGGCGAGACACGCACACTCTCGAGAGTGCGGGGTCGATCATGAATTGGAGACTATATATTAGTCCAACCTGTTGATACTGTATTATTGGCTATTCTCGAGCCGTTGAACCTCCTTCTTGGACGGTTGAGTATATTGTGGGCTGTGAGCCGGTTATTGGATCCCGCGAGGATCGTTATCATTGTCTTATCATATAGACATGCTAGTTTACTACTAGTCCGCAGCTATTTCTGTTATTATGCTAATTCCAATCTCTGGAACTTGATATTACTGTTTTCCAACTGAAAAATGATAAAAGAGTTTTCAAAAACTACTTTTGAGCTTGCGAGGCTGTATCTGCATATTAGCCGACTAGTAGTGGATCGGGCTGCGCGCCGCAGCGAGATATATATATGTTGTATCGGGCTGCACACCGCAGTAAATCTCTATGAGATGTGCTTGGGCTGTAGGAGCCCCTCCGGAGTCTGAACCCCCACGGTGAGCACGGGTACCCAAAATTGGAGTCGGGCTACGCGCCGTAGCGGTCATATCATGCATTTGCATTGCATTTAGCTACATCTGCTAGCTGTTATGCTATTTATTGGTAATTGTTGGTATAGGTACAGTGAATATTGATTCTGTGACAGGGTAGCTGATTATAGCTTTACATAGTGCTTTATTGCGGATTTCTTATCTGCGCTGTCTTACCCTTGTTTATTACCACTGAGTCTGGCAGTACTCATTTTACTCCCTGCACCTTGTGTGCAGATCCAGGTACCTCTCAGCAGACTTGATTCGGTAGCTACTTGGAGGCATTGTGCGGGATAGTCGAGGTAGTTGCAGCGTCCGCAGGACCTGACTCCCCTTCTAGCTGTCATTTCTTATCTTGTTGTCTTTCCTTTCCGCACTGAGTTGTTATAAACTTTATTACACTTATGTTCTTTAGAGGCTCATGACTCTTGACCCTTCGGTCTATGGGAGTTAGTATATTTTGGGACTTGGTCTCCCCGTTGTTGGTATAAGTATTACTATTGTTTCATATTTTGAAATGCTTAAATGGGTTAAAGAGAGCTTCTAGCTCCGTTGTTGATATTGATTGGTCAGGCTGGCTTAGCAATGTGCTGGGCGCCATCATGACCGGATTTGGGGTTGTGACAACGTACAAGTCATAATACCTGAAGTTAAGTTTCTCATGGCCTCAAACTGCCGAACGATACGCAAGATCTTAAAACGACCGTCAGGTCGTTACAAGTACTAACTTAGGAAAACGATGTACTCTATGGAATAATATTGGAAGCATTCATAAGAATAACTCTAATACGTGGCTCCTAGGAGGAGATTTTAATGATATTTTTAGTACGAATGATAAATTTGTGTTGCGACCAAAACACTCACGCAAGTGTACGTGATCGACAAGTAATATAGTAGTGAGTAGAGTATCGTTCCCACGAGGAATTTTGATTAACTTATTGACTGATTTAGACTAATTTAGTTATCAACTCAAGCTAGACTATCACAAGATATATCTAAAAAGTCTCAATAATTCAAGGTAAAATTTCTACACCAATTACAATTTATGTTTATAACAATTTGGACAAATATATTCCAGGGCCATGGACTTGCTAGTAATCATGCTATTTTTCTACTTATAATTGATTTATTTAATCATCCGGGTTGTTGATTATAAGGTTAATAATATTCATAAGAATCTTTCGATTTCTTATAAATCTATTCAAGTTAAATTAATATCTATATTTCTATGATATTAATATTAACAAGAATGCATTTCAAACTCTTATTATTTAACCAAACAAGGCAATTAAGTATATGTCTATCTTAATTGCGAATACTTCACCCGATGCCCGGGATTCAAAACTTGTTCTATTTGATTTTATTTGCAACCAAGAATTTCCTTTGTCAAGTTTAATTCAAAGTTCATAGATAATATTTCACTGTTAGCTACGCAGTAAAATAATTAAAATCAAAATCAAATAAACAACCCATATCAATAACTTCAATAAAATCAATCCAAGCTTCAAATAACAAGATTAACTAACATCCATGACCCTAGAATACTAAAGAGTTTAGCTACTCATATTCATACTAAGATCAATAATATTGATGTCTAAAATACTACAAAGAAGAATACAAGATGAAAGTTTAGATGAACTCTTTTATTTGATGCACTTCAAAGCTTTGATCTTCAATTCCTTGTTTTGCTCCAAGAAGACTTCAATGGCTTCTCTTGAAAATGTTCTCTCTAGGATGAATGGTGTAAATCCCCAATAATACAATGATAAAATCTGATCTCCTCCATTATGCATATTATCTTTGTTTTATCCCATAGTGGAATCCACCCTTAGTTGACAAAATAGTAACTCCATAATGAATTTCCGGAACTGGACTAGCGCGGGCAAGCTTAAGGCCGCGCTAGTGCCCGCGCTAGTGTGTAACATTTAATCCGGATTTTTGGACTAGCGCGGGCAAGCTTAAGGCCACGCTAATGCCCGCGCTAGTGAGGCTTGATCCCTTTTTTTCTTCTTTTGCTCAATTTTTCCACATTGTTTACCATCATAAACACTTACATGCACAATTAACTCCTGTAAAACAGTAAAATCACATTTAGAGCTAATTTTATCATTAATTATAATTATATGACAGTAATTTCTTATTAATTTAGAGCATATATATATAGGCTATATTGTACAATTTAGCTCATTATCAACACCCCACACTTAATCTATTGCTAGTCCTCGAGCAATCACACTAAAGTCATAAAAGAGTCATCAAATAAACCATTTCCTTTTTTTTTTTTTTTTTTTTTAATGTTTGACACCTAGAACAAAATTCGTACACTACACCTAGGAATATACCATTCTAGTTTTTTGGACTAACTTTCAAGTGCTATACAATATTTACACTTCTTTGAAATACACTATATAAAGATTAAGATTTGCTTATCTGTCACAAGTCATATGCCCTCACAATTTTATCAACATTACATATGGCAATATGTACAAAAGAATTCCCTAATTATTTACAACAAGACAATTTCACTCACACTCACAAAAGAAGTCACATGCATGCAAATGGTACCATAAGCTTGCCCTTAATGTAAATCTCTACTAACACAGGCTTGTTCGATCAAAAATCAATTAGGACTTTTTCTTCTGGTTGTAATGTGGGTTAAGGTGCTGGTAAGATTTATTTTGGGATTAGTGACTAGCACTCCTAAGCACTTTAACACATTACTCAATCATTTTTAGCGCAAATTCTCTAATCTTAATAACAATTGCATCAATCAATCAATTCACTCCTAGCAGTGTTCCATTTTTCTTTTATGCACTGCTTTTTTTTTTTTTTTCAAATGCACCTTTCTCACTTTTATTGGTTCCATTCATAAACCACCCCACACTTAGTTCCTTTGTACTTCTTTTAGCGCTCATTTTACAATTAAAGTGCTGTAAGAGGTTAAAGGGTTCAAAATATCAATTAAGAACAAAAATGGTATAGGCTTGTAATGTGGTTACCAAAAAAAAAATTTCAAGGCTAGATATGGTTAACTAGGGATAAATTTTATTTGATTTGAGCAATTGAGTTCAAAAAAAATCAAGGAGAGCCTAACATCATATTTTAAAATCAAATGTCACCTTAAATTTCGTTTCAATTCACATACTAGGCAAGTTCTAGTTACACACTTACACTACATGGACTATGCATTTAGCACAAATTCTCACCACACATGGCATATGACTCATTAAGATTAACTAATCAAAATTCTCTATTATGAATATCCCTTTCAGTAGTAAAGATGCAATTTAGGCACTATCAGTCAATTTCCTTTACAACTAAAATATTACATCCTAGGATCTAGTGTTTTAAGGTGTATTAGCAAAAAGGTTTTTCTTTCATTTCATAACTTGTAATTCCTTATTTTACTACACAAAGTATAATTTAAAAACTAACTATGCCCGGTTCAAAATAAGCCCTTGGAAAAGAACCGTGACTCAAAGAAAAACCAAGGGGGATTTATTATCCACTCAAAATATTTTATATTATCTACTCTAGATAACACAAACATATACTTTTAAATCACAAAACATTACTAAAAAAATTCAAAGCTTCAATCCAAAACAATACTAATAGTAACAATACTTTCTAACAAGCTAAGCAATACTAATATTTCAACAATATGAAACTAGCTAATATAATCCGCAATACCAAACACGATAAAAAAAACAAAACATAGAATTGTTGCAAATAGAATTGTTGCAAAAGGGGCTCCTCCACCCCACACTTAAAATTAAAGACATGTCCCCATGTCTTCCTTTAAAAGTTTAAGTCAAAAAATACTTCCCCGAAGTTTCACTCTTGATCAGAGACTGAGTTTGCATCAACATTGCAAGCCTTTCCCAAAGCTCGTAGCCATCCCATTATCTTCTTTTCGGACTTCTTCTGTTGATTTTGCAACTGCCCAACACTTCCTGCCAAATCATTTACTGAAGTCTTCATTTCTGCAATTTCGAGCTCCATGCGGTCTAGGCGTTGTCCTCTAGTGGCTCTAGACGGGCCAGCAACATCAGAAACATGTGGGTCGACACGCTGAGCTTTATCTCCCATTTCAACATCCGTTGCTGCAGCTTGTTCAGTGTCCTCATCATCATCATCATCACTTTCTTCAGAACCATCACTATCAACATTTGCTTAAAGGTCATCTCTACCTGTAGTGACCCTTTCGGCTATGAATGGGTTCATCTGTTTCAACCGGCCATCGATGTCCAAATTGTTTGGTACATTTTCCTGCAAACACATGAGTGTTACAAGTGATGGGTAGTACATGCCATACCTTTGCACTCTAACTCTTTGGAACATCTCGCTGTGTATCAGATGAGGTACATCAAACATTCTCCCAGTCATTAGGCACCAAATTAGGCACGCTCGAGGTTTGTTCACCTCGGTCAAATTCTTCGAAGGCAGCAGCCGACTGTTGATGAAATATAGCCAACACTTGGCTAAAAATTTAAGAGCATTAGCATGAAACTTGCTTCCGTACTTGAACCACTGAATTCAAACTTCAGGTCGATAGATGACATCCGTGAAGGTTTCCCATGGAGTGCTTTTTCTGTTGTTAGCCGGGTATTCATCAATGGCCCTTTCATCCCACGGTGGCAGCCTGTAAAGTGCTCTGATTGTTTCCACAGATGCATTAACCAACCTTCTCCGCACAGTAACATTGAATTCATTATGTTCAGGGAGGTTAGCATAGAATTCTCGGACAAGCATGACGTTTGCAATGATTGGTTCATCAAAGAATATGTCCAGTCCACGCCTCCTCAGTTCTGTTGGAATGTTGGGGCAATAGTTTGATAGTGCTACAGCATCCATAGGTTGTTCCGGTATGATACTCTTTGCTTCTTTCTTATGAAATCTATCTTCTGCTTTCGCAGATACAAATTTCTGGCTATTAAAAGTTGGAGTATCAACCGATCGGCGTGGCCTTGTCCCAACATCTGTTGTAGCTGGGCGTCTCGATGAAGAAGCTTCGGATTGACGCTTACGAGGAGCCATTTAATCCTGCAAAAAAAAATTATTAAGGTTAACAATATGAACTCAGGTGATCAATCAGGACTACTTAGACTTCATCCGTAAATTGACCACAATATTACCTTCACAGAGACATTTTATCAAACACGTTGTGAGCATGTTTGATATAATACCTTAAACAACATTCTAAATGGATGTTTTTCATCCACAACAACCAAACAACATTCTAACATTATAAACTATATCACACTATAAGTTTCAACCCAAAATAAGAACCAAATATACTACAATATGCATATAAACATGACCTATAACACATTCATTCATATAAACAAAATCTTAAAGAAACAACTCTACATAATGATTCTAATTACTTAACTAATTATAATAATATGTTGCATATATAATCTTAATCTATATACTAGGTAGTTAACTATTTCTTTTTCAAAAGAAAATAAACAACAACAAAAAAACGAAATTAATTCACAAAGTAAAAAAAATTTCAAGATTAAACACACTAAAATAAAGAAAAAGAGAAGAAAACATACCTTAATAGAGAATGTATTGAACAAATTGGATGATTGAGGAATGGGAAGAGTTGTTTTTGGAAGAAGAAGAGAATTGGGGGCGTTAGGGTTGTGAGGGAATTGGAGAGTTTGTGTATTTAGGGGTTTTGGGGGTTTAATATACTTAAAAACTTGTCAAAAACGCGAAAAAAAATCACTGAACTAGCGCGGGCATTAGCGCGGCCGCGCTAGTCTAGCGCGACTTAGACCAGTAAGAATCCCATTAGCGCGGGCACGAGCGCGGCCGCGCTAATGGGCGTAAAAAAATATCTTTTTTTTTTTTTTTAATTTTATATACAAATTAAAATCTTAATTATAACACATTATTAATACCCAAACAAACTAAAAACAAAGAAAATAACACAAAAAAATATATATATATGTCAAATATTGCTATTATTGGGTTGCCTCCCAATGAGCGCCTGATTTACTGTCGCGGCACGACTCCTAAATTCATCAAACATCATTGAGTTCGACCGAGGTCTTGTGACGATTAACATCACCACCCCAATAATGTTTCACTCGTTGTCCATTCACCAGAAAAGTATCATTTGAATTTTTGTCCCTCAATTCTATTGCTCCGTAAGGACTTACACTTACCACCACAAAAGGTCCTGACCAACGGGATTTTAGCTTTCCGGAAAGAGTTTCAACCTAGAATTGAATAACAGAACTTGTTGTCCCGGCTCAAACTCACGATGTTGGATATGCTTATCGTGCCATCTCTTGGTTCTTTCTTTATACAACTTGGCATTTTCATAAGCATTCAATCTAAACTCATCAAGTTCATTGAGTTGCAACAGCCTTTTTTCACCAGCCTTACCCATATCCACATTTAACTTTTTGATTGCCCAATAAGCTTTGTGTTCAAGTTCCACAGGCAAATGACATGCCTTTCCATAAACTAACATGTATGGAGAAGTACCTATTGGAGTCTTGAATGCAGTTCGGTAAGCCCACAAAGCATCTTCTAATTTAACAGACCAATCCTTCCTGTTTGCATTAACTGTTTTCTCCAGAATCTGTTTTATCTCTCGATTAGATACTTCAACTTGACCACTTGTTTGAGGATGGTATGCAGTAGCAACTTTGTGTTTTATCCCATATTTTGATAAAATATTTTTAAACAGTTTGTTGCAGAAATGTGTTCCTCCATCACTTATCAACACCCTTGGAGTTCCAAAGCGTGTGAAAATGTGTTTCTTAACAAAACTTACCACGACTTTTGCATCATTCGTAGGAAGAGCAATGGCTTCAACCCACTTAGACACATAGTCTATTGCAACCAGAATGTATCTATGACCATTAGACCCTGGAAATGGTCTCATGAAGTCAATTCCCCATACATCAAACAATTCCACCACCAAAATATTCTGCAAAGGCATCTCATTTCTCTTTGTGATTGTAACTGTTCTTTGACACCTGTCACAAGTTTTAACAAACGCATGAGCATCTTTAAATAAGGATGGCCAGTAAAAACCTGATTGGAGAACCTTTTGTGCTGTTCTATCTCCACCATGATGACCTCCATAGGAAGAAGAATGACAGTCATGCAAAATGGCATTCATTTCTTCTTCAGGTACACACTTTCTTACCAATTGGTCAGCACATTGCTTGTAGAGAAAGGGCTCATCCCACATATATGATTTCACATCATGGAAGAATTTTCTCCTTTGATCCGCTGTGATTTCTGATGGCATCACTCCACTTGCAATATAATTTACAAAGTCAGCATACCATGGAGTTTCATTAGATGTAATGGCCAACGAATGTTCATCAGGGAACGTTTCTTTTATTGAGTCTCCTTCAATCACATGACTTCTGTTTTCCAATCTTGACAAATGATCAGCCACTTGATTCTCAGTACCTTTTCTATCACGTATCTCCAGGTCAAATTCCTGCAAAAGAAGAACCCATCGGATTAGTCTTGGCTTTGCATCTTTCTTTGCAAATATATACTTGATAGCCGAGTGATCAGTATAGACTATGACTTTAGTTCCTACTAGGTAGGATCTAAACTTGTCAAATGCCCATACTATTGCAAGTAATTCTTTCTCTGTGATAGTGTAATTCATTTGAGCGGGATTGAGAGTTCTGCTCGCATAATGAATGGAGTAAAAAATTTTCTCCTTCCTCTGTCCCAACACAGCACCAATGGCTATGTCACTTGCATCACACATTAATTCGAAAGGCCGTTCCCAATCTGGAGCAACAATGATTGGTGCAGAGACCAATTTTCTTTTAAGCTCTTCAAATGCCTTCAGACAAGCATCATCAAAATTGAATGGTGTATCTTTCTCAAGGATCCTGCAAAGAGGAGATGAAATTTTAGAAAAATCTTTAATGAATCTTCGATAAAATCCTGCATGGCCTAGAAAACTGCGTATGCCCTTAACAGATATTGGTGGGGGCAATTTTTCAATTGCTTCCACTTTTGCCTTGTCTACTTGCAATCCGTTCTTGGACACTTTGTGCCCTAGGACAATACCTTCTCTTACCAAGAAATGACATTTTTCCCAGTTCAAGACCAAGTTGGTCTCTTCACATCTGGCTAGCACTTTATCAAGATTAGTTAAACATTTATCAAAAGAGCATCCGAAAACAGAGAAATCATCCATAAATACTTCTACAAATCTCTCGACCATATCAGTGAAAATAGCCATCATACACCTTTGAAATGTCGCAGGTGCATTGCAAAGACCAAATGGCATTCTTTTGAATGCATACGTGCCATAAGGACACGTAAAAGTGGTCTTCTCTTGGTCCTCTGGGGCTATAGTTATTTGATTATACCCAGAGTAACCATCCAGGAAGCAGTAATACTCCTGGCCGGCCAATCGATCAAGCATTTGATCCATGAATGGAAGAGGAAAGTGGTCCTTCTTGGTGGCATTATTCAGTTTTCTGTAATCAATACAAATTCTCCACCCTGTGACAGTTCTTGTTGGTATTAAATCGTTATTATCACTAACTATCACAGTTATACCCCCCTTTTTAGGAACACACAGAACTGGACTCACCCACTTACTGTCAGAGATAGGAAATACAATACCTGCATCAAGCCATTTGATCACCTCTTTCCCTACCACTTCTTTCATGTTAGGATTGAGGCGACGTTGGTGTTCTATACTTGGTTTGTATCCTTCCTCCATTAGGATTTTATGCATGCAAAACGCAGGACTAATACCTTTAATGTCTGACATTGTCCACCCAATGGCTTTCTTGTGCTCTCTCAATACTCTTAGCAATTTTTCCTCCTGCAGTTCAGATAAATCAGAAGAAATGATAATAGGCAATGTATCAGAACTACCCAAATAAGCATAATGCAAGTGAGATGGTAGTGGTTTAAGCTCCAATTTCGGAGCTTCCTCAATTGATGGCTTTGGAGGAGGTCCATGTGGCCTGTTCAACGGTTCAAAAGGATATGTTCCTTTTAAGTATGCACAAGATGTATCAAGGATGTACATCATCTCTTCAACCTCTTCATCAGTTGCCAAATTATCAAATATTGTAAGTGCTTTCTCTAATGAATCATTGAGATACACACTTGAATCACAATTTTGTTCATCATTCTCAATCACGGATATCATAGAAAGTTCCTCATATTGACAAGGAAGTTGAATTGCTTTGTATACGTTAAACACCGCTTCCTCATCATCAACCCTTAGAATCATCTTCCCTTCTTTCACTTTAATGATCGCATCACCAGTAGCTAGCAAAGGTCGCCCAAGAATGATTGGCACCAATTCATCTACTTCATAATCAAGAATAATGAAATCTGCAGGAAAGATGAATTTCCCAATCTGCAACAATACATCTTTTATCACCCCTTCAGGGTGTGCTATGGACCTGTCTGCTAATTGCAACATCACAGTGGTTGGTCTAGGAGCTCCAAGACCCAATTGTTTGAACAATGACAAGGGCATTAAATTTATGCTTGCCCCCAAGTCACAAAGGGCCCGGCCTACATCGATATCCCCAATACGCACAGGAATTGTAAAACTACCGGGGTCTTTAAGCTTTTGTGGAAGCTTGTTTTGTACCCTGGCAGTGCACTCTTCAGTAAGTGCGACTGTTTCATATTCAATCAATCTCCTTTTATGAGCCACTATATCTTTGATGTACTTAGCATATTTAGGGATTTCTCGAAGTACATCAACAAGTGGAATGTTTAATTGAACTTGGCTCAACATGGACAGAAATTTACTGAACATTCTATCATCATTCTTCTTTTGCAATCTTTGGGGAAAAGGTGGGGGTGGTCTTGGAACTTCCACGGGTTCAAGACTTTCAGTAGTCTTCTTTGGATCATTTATCAATTTATGGATCAATTCTCCCTCAGGCACAAATTTCTCTTTCTTTTTCTTTGAGATTTCCTCAAGTTCTCTCCCGCTTCTAAGTGATATAGCACTTACCTGGGGGTTCTTTTCCGTGTCACTGGGAAGAGCTCATGTAGGTCTAGTGTTCTGGTTCGTTGCTATCTGCCCCATCTGCCTTTCTAGATTCCTAACATCAGTTCTTAGCTGCTGATTGTCGATCAACAACTTTTTCAGCAAATCATTTGTACTTTCTTCCACCTGCTGAGGTGGTCTTTGAGGTTGATTAAAACCCCCTTGCGGTCTGTACTGATTGGGATTTTGCTGATTTCCTCCCCATGAGAAGTTAGGATGATTCCTCCAATTTGCATTGTAAGAATTACCATACTGGGCGTGCTGATTTGCTGGGCCTCTGTTTTGTTGTCCCACATAATAAATAGATTATGGATTCGTTGGACACATATCACTTGTATGGCTATCACCACACATTTCACAGCAAAAAGCCATTTGTTGCACCTGTTGCATGGGTTGAGGTTGTTGCATTGTCATCCTTGTCATCTGGTTGGATAGCCTTGCAATTTCCTCTCTCATTGCCGATACATCATCCGGCTCAAGCACCCCTGCTGCTTTTTGTTTCATTGCCTTTCTGGATTCTCCATCACCTTGCCAATTATTATCATTAGAAGTGAATGTATTTAACAAGAGTTGGATTTCCGTGTAAGATTTTGTCATGCAACTTCCTCCACAAGCAGAATCAAGATTCATTTTTGAAGCTTCATCTAACCCATCAACAAATGTATGACCTAACACCTCATCTGTTTGACAATGATGAGGGCAGTCCCTAAGTAGCTTCTTGTATCTTTCCCAAGCTTGACGAAGTGTTTCGCCGAAGCGTTGTTCAAACCCAAGAATTTGACTCCTCAACATTTTTGTCTTTTTAGTAGGAAAGAACTTGATTAAGAACTTCCTTGCTAGATCATCCCAAGTGCGGATTGAGTTTGATGGTTCTTTGTTTAACCACTCTTTAGCTTCCCCAAGCAGAGAAAAAAGAAATAGTGTCAGTCGTACATAATCCTTGGAAACATTTGGATAATTATAAGTATCCGTAATTTCCAAAAAATTCTGAATATGTCTTTGTGGATCTTCATGAGGTAAACCCACAAATTGCCCTGTAGACTGAATTAGCTGCACCATATATTGTTTCAACTCAAAATGCCCAGTAATATCAGGCTTCACAATAGCCTGAGTCATATTAGCCAGACTGGGTCTTGCGGCTTCAATCACCGCTCGTTCCTCATTTCCTGCCATCACTGTTGGCTGTGGTTGAATTTGAATGTTCAACTCTCCTTCTGTTTTATATTGAGCTTCCCACTCTCTCCTTGTTCTATGAATTGTTCTTTCAATTTCAGGATCAAATGGGAAAAGATTGTTTGTGCTTCTGCTCCTCCGCATTCAAAAGAAGAACCTGTATAACACAAACAAATAGATGAAAATTTCTTTTTGTATTTTCTATTAACAACTACAAAATAATAAAACAGTCAAGGAGCTAATTTCAAAGTTCCCCGGCAACGGCGCCAAAAACTTGTTGCGACCAAAACACTCACGCAAGTGTACGTGATCGACAAGTAATATAGTAGTGAGTAGAGTATCGTTCCCACGAGGAATTTTGATTAACTTATTGACTGATTTAGACTAATTTAGTTATCAACTCAAGCTAGACTATCACAAGATATATCTAAAAAGTCTCAATAATTCAAGGTAAAATTTCTACACCAATTACAATTTATGTTTATAACAATTTGGACAAATATATTCGAGGGCCATGGACTTGCTAGTAATCATGCTATTTTTCTACTTATAATTGATTTATTTAATCATCCGGGTTGTTGATTATAAGGTTAATAATATTCATAAGAATCTTTTGATTTCTTATAAATCTATTCAAGTTAAATTAATATCTATATTTCTATGATATTAATATTAACAAGAATGCATTTCAAACTCTTATTATTTAACCAAACAAGGCAATTAAGTATATGTCTATCTTAATTGCGAATACTTCACCCGATGCCCGGGATTCAAAACTTGTTCTATTTGATTTTATTTGCAACCAAGAATTTCCTTTGTCAAGTTTAATTCAAAGTTCATAGATAATATTTCACTGTTAGCTACGCAGTAAAATAATTAAAATCAAAATCAAATAAACAACCCATATCAATAACTTCAATAAAATCAATCCAAGCTTCAAATAACAAGATTAACTAACATCCGTGACCCTAGAATACTAAAGAGTTTAGCTACTCATATTCATACTAAAATCAATAATATTGATGTCTAAAATACTACAAAGAAGAATACAAGATGAAAGTTTAGATGAACTCTTTTATTTGATGCACTTCAAAGCTTTGATCTTCAATTCCTTGTTTTGCTCCAAGAAGACTTCAATGGCTTCTCTTGAAAATGTTCTCTCTAGGATGAATAGTGTAAATCCCCAATAATACAATGATAAAATCTGATCTCCTCCATTATGCATATTATCTTTGTTTTATACATAGTGGAATCCACCCTTAGTTGACAAAATAGTAACTCCATAATGAATTTCCGGAACTGGACTAGCGCGGGCAAGCTTAAGGCCGCGCTAGTGCCCGCGCTAGTGTGTAACATTTAATCCGGATTTTTGGACCAGCGCGGGCAAGCTTAAGGCCACGCTAATGCCCGCGCTAGTGAGGCTTGATCCCTTTTTTTCTTCTTTTGCTCAATTTTTCCACATTGTTTACCATCATAAACACTTACATGCACAATTAACTCCTGTAAAACAGTAAAATCACATTTAGAGTTAATTTTATCATTAATTATAATTATATGACAGTAATTTCTTATTAATTTAGAGCATATATATATAGGCTATATTGTACAATTTAGCTCATTATCAATTTGGTAGTAATCCAATCAATCGTAGGAGAAGTAATAACCTTTGGAATAGCATTAACAAATGCAATCTATTGGACTAGGTTATAAAGGATATAAATATACTTGGACTAATAATAGGAAAAACTAGAGGACTAATTATGGAATGATTAGATAGGATTTTCATTAATAATAGTTGGCTATCAATTTTCCTAAAGGCTATGGTCACACACCTTCCCAGAATCCACTTTGACCATAACCCTTTATTATTCCAATTACGCCCTAAAAATGTAAATTTCTTAAATAAACCTTTTAGACTTGAAACAATTTGGTGTAGATATCCTGATTTTATTAACATTGTTAAACAATGTTGGTCAAACAATAGTTTAACTGAAGCTTAAATTAGTTTCAAAGACACTGTTGTGAATTGGAAAAATGAGAGATTTGGAGATATTTCAAAAATAAAAAAATACTCCTAACTCGGCTTAATGGAATTCAAACCTCCCCGTCTTACCAAAGAAGTTACTTTTTACAAGATTTATAATCTAAACTCCAATTATAATACAATAGTATTCTGAAAATGGAACAAGACTTTTGAAAATTACGCTCTAGGATCTCTTGGTTAAATGATGGGGATGCAAAGATAAGGTTCTATCACTTAATGGCTTCAAATCGTAAGCGTCATAATGCCATTATTTACTTCATTAACAATAATGGTGAATTGATTACTCATCCAAAATTAATTTTAGAACATACTCTTCCTTTCTTTGTTAATGCCTTCACAAACTCAAAAATCTACTCTCATAGAAAGGCCATCTTAAATGATCCTACGTACCACAATAATATTTATTTATCTAGACTTGACACGGAATTGACAAATGAGGAAATTACAAAGACTATTTTTTCTTTCAATCCCTTCAAAGCATCTGGGCTGGATGAAATACAACCTTTTTTCTATCAGAAATACTGACACGTCATCAAAAATTCAATAGAATGCTTCTGTCATAAGGTTTTTGATACTCGAACTATGAAAAATGGTATAAACGAAACCTTTATATGTCTTATCCCAAAATTTCACAATGCAAACAACTTAAAATATTTTAGACCTATTGGACTTTGTGATACCTCTTACAAAATAATCACTAAAATAATTGCAAACGGGATAAAACTTATTTTACCATATCTCACTAGTCCTCTTCAGTCTAGCTTCATTAAAATAGGAGAGCTAGTGACAATACTATTATCATTCAATAATTAATGAATATATCTTCGTAAAAACAAAAAATCTATACATGATATGCTTATTAAAATTGATTTGGAAAAAGCTTTTGAAAGATTAGAGTGATCTTTTGTCTATAAAACTCTTAGATTCTTCTTCCCTCCCCTCTTGAAAATCGCTAACTTAATTATGCGCTACATTAGTACCAGCTCAATGGGAATCCTTGTTAATGGGACAATTACTGAGTTCTTTAGTCCAAGTAGGGGTATCTGTCAAAGAGACCTCTTATCACCCTATTTATTCATCTTATGCTTGGAATTGCTCTCAAAACTCATAAATTATCAAGCAGACATTTTAAATTGGGACCCAATAAAAATCTCTCCAAAAGGTCCCTATTTTTCCATGTTCTATTTGCGGATGATATCAGTCTAATGGGCAAGGCTAACAAAAAAACTAAAAATTGCATAAAATCTTGTATGGATTTTTTCTGCTATCAATCAGGCTTATCCGTCAATTTTATTAAGTCCAAAATCATCCTCTCAATCCTCATATTTCTACCTATTTCTCAAATCTTATTGGAATGAAAGTTACTCATGATTTTGAAAAATATCTAGGAGGATTCCGAATTCTTGATCATATTCAATTCATAATTGACAAACTATATAACAAAATGTCATATTGAAATGTTCCTTCCTCAATATGGCTGGTAGAACAACCCTAGCTACTAGAACACTAAATGCTATTCCTGCTTATTCAATGCAGTACACTTATCTACCTAGTAAAATCTTAAAACAAATTGATAATATACAAAGGGATTCATTTGGGGAAGCAGTAGCACCTCAAGAAAACTTCATTTAGTGAACTGAAATATTGTAACTAAGAGTAAGCAGAAAGTAGGCATTTGCATTCATAATGCTTCTTCCAAAAACATTGCCTTACTAACATGTCTCTCATGGAGATTGTCATAATCTTAACTCATCTCCTATAAGTATGCCAATAAAAAATCAATAAACTCCTCTTCTTTTATTTGAAAATCCATTCTAAAAGGATGAAATCTTTGGATTGATGGTATCTTATAGCATCCTCACTCTCACTCTAATATAATATTTGGTCTTCAAATTCAATCCATAAATCCAGTGCATTAAGAAAAAATAAATATAGCCCTCTTAATAAAAAAGATCTCAACACTTCCATTAAAAATATTATAAATATGATAAATGGGACCTCACTTGTATCTCTTTTGACATCCCTAGTATCCTATTGAAAAAAATTATTGCAACTCCTACACCTAATAAATTTTTTGAAAGGGATACTATGATCTAGGGTATCACTTTCAGTGGTCACTTCTCTACTAAACCTTGCTACAATCTCATAAATCCTTTTACTGTATCTAAATTAAATTTTAACTGGATTTGGGATCTTCAATGCCCCAACAAAAATAAATTCGTCTTGTAGAAATGCATGCATAACCACATTTCTTGCAGAGCTTTCTTATCCCATATTGGCATGAACATAGATAAGGTTTGCACTGTTTATAGAAATAATTTAGAAAATGCAAAACATATTTTTCTCTACTGCCCGACACTCAATATTTTAGGAAAATATGGTCATCCCAAATATCTAGTTAAAAGTAGGTATTCGCTGGTTAATGAGCCTAAAAGATATTTTTATTCAAAAAATGTTTTTATTCTACTAACTGGAGGACCATTCTTCCCTTTGCCATTTGGACTATCTGGAAGAATAGAAATAATAACAACATAAATAACCTTAATTATTGTTAGGCGACGTGTATTATCAAAATTAACACTGTTAAGTAAAAACAAGAGGGAGAAGAAATAGAATATATAATTCCGAGTTCACAATTTGCTTGTGTGTCCTTAAGGAATTTTAACCCCCTCACAGTTGCCAAGGTAATGGATTAAATCCTCCCAGGATAAAACGGAATAACCTTCATGCGACAGTGGCAATACAAGAAGCAGGATACCAACGAACTCAAAGAGCGGAGCGAATCACACTTACGGTTTTCAAGGAACGAGAAAGCTCAAGAATTTTTTGGATTAATGAACTTGGAGAGAGGGAAAGAATTTCTGAATTTCTGAATTTCTGAATTTCTGAATATCTAGAATGAAAGCCATGCCTGAATTTATAGGAAATTGTTGGCTTTGTGAAAAGGTATGGTGCCTATTCATGGTGTCTGTTCATTGTGAATAGACACCTGATAGGAAGATACGTTCTTTCAACGTTATTTATTAACTGGGTCAACTAGTTTAACCAAATAAACCGGGCCAAATTTTGAAGCCCAATCCAGTCCATTTAATTTCCCACCATTACCCAATTCACACTACTCATCTTTAAAGCCCAATGGCTTAAAAGTCCAACAATTATAAGGTTCAACACACCGATGTTCTTCAACAAACTTGGGAATTTAACTAATCCACAGAAGCCCTTCAAAGAAAGCAGGATACTAATTGAGATCAGATGGAACATACCACAACCAAATACTATCAAGCTAAATATTGATGGAGGTTTCGCAAAATATATACTGGAAGCTGGCCTTGGTGGTATTATCAGAAAGAACAATAGAGACTAGATATTTGCCTATTGCAAATCTAACTTATGCATCGGTCATACATTGTGAACTAATGCTCTGCATGAAGGATTAAAAATTTCTCAGGAACTCGGTTTCCCAAAGATTGAGATAGGGACAAATTCAACGGATTTTATATCACTACTCAATGAAAATAACCCAAGCTTCTCTAACGTAATTTTTGAATGCAGGTCGTTAATGCATCAGTTGAAGCACCCAATCCTAAGTCATAGCTTCAGGTAAGGAAATGTGATGGCTCATCTCTTGGCGAATGAAGTAATGAAAAACTTTAAAGTTTCTAAATGTGTTTACCTTACACGTTCACCATGTTTTGTTGAACCTAAGGGACAAGTATGATTATAGTATTAGCTCTAAGTATGTTGTTTTTTCTGTTTGTGAAAAACTAGCCAAGTTTTGCAATGCAAATGTCCCTAGGGACCATGTAAGGATTCTATAATATTTTGTTATTAGTAATATTATCCTTCGACTTCAAAAAAAAAAAAAAAAAAAAAATGGATGAGCATGTGCATAAAGCTTTGCAGACAGTAGACGACCTTTGAATTCTACACATAATTAGCTATCTCTTGCATTTAAGTATGGAGAAAATCTTTATTTCTTCTTAAATTTACTTAGTAAGGGTTATTGTAGGTGACCAAATAAGGGAAGTTTGATCAGTTTCTCTCTTTCAATCTATCGGCGCATCCGAAATTTAAAGATGACGAATGTATTATTGTAAATAGGTGAATCTACAATTTATATTTGACGTATTTAACTTTAATCTCTTACCATAAACCTACTATATTTTTTAAATTAGGTTTAGAATTATATTCTTTTTAAAATTTAGTGATTTCACTTATATGTTTGTATATCATACCAAAAATAAGATCATTCGAAGTAGGATTTGAACCGCCAATTTTACTCATAAAGGTGCACCCAATAATTATTGCAACATAGGACTCTTTTAAAGATAGATGCATGCACATACATTAAGTAATTTTAAAGAAATATAATATTATTGTACATGATTTAGAAAAAAAAGTATAGGTCCACGTGAACCAATATCCTAAACCTAGGTACGCCCTTGTTAAATTCTTTCTACCCCAAATGGAAGTTATAAAGCAGGTCAATAGCAATGAGCAAAATCCTTCTTTATGCATTTATCCCTTTTAGCTTTTGAATAGGCATAAATGTACTGGAATTCAGCCTTAAACAAGATTAATATTAGCAAGAGAATGGTGTGTTTGCGTGGTAATCTTGTGACATTATCTAGGGATAATGGAGCTTAGATCAAGAAAAACTCGTACTTTACCAAGATTATGGCGCAAATTAAGGCGTAAATTATGGATTGTTCAATTCAAAAGTTTTGGAAAACTTAAAAGATCTGATTATTCAATTAGGATGCACAATTTACGAGCTAATAAGAATTTGCAACAACCAACAAGGATTGCGGTTAAGTACTAAGTATTCCGTCATCATTAACTACAAGTCTAGGGTTCGAGTCCGGGTATGGAGTTGTCTTTGATAGGAAACGCTTTATCCCTCAAGGTGGGATTTCCCGATGCAAATTCTGATTTAATCGGGCTCCAATATATATATTAAATATCGGATGGGAACAAAAAAAAAGAATTTGCAAACTAGGGCAAAATGAGCTCAAAGTCAGAGGAAAAATGGCCCAAAAAAAAATATATATACTCATATAGTAATGGGAAGTGGAGAGGGTAACATGGAAAGAGACTGCTTTCCATTTACAGACACAAATAGCTCGTTTATGTCACATACAAATATAATACAATTTGGAAATATGAGAAATGAACAAAAGGATTAGCTCAACAAATTTATATAATAATAATAATTATTATTATTATTATTAGACATGAAACAATTATTAACTACATTTTAAAATGTGTGAAACTATTAGCTATAACTATTTTAACCAAAAGATTTAAAAAATTTATTAATAGTGTATAATTATTAAATATCATATGTATTATTTATCGATTTTGGAGCCCTAAAGTATTTTAGGGCCTAAGACCATTGCCTTAGTGGCCTTAGGCTCCAGCCGGCCCGGATTATCGTGGTATTCGGATCAAGTTCCACATACCTCACTCAATCAATTTTACTGAATAATTAGTTTGAATTAGTTTGGAACTTGCAAGATTACATACCAAAATATCAGTACTATATAGAGATATAGAAAGGAAGAGGAGCCTTGGAGCAACAATAATATATTCTTGTTATTACATTGTAATTGTAAAATAATTCTGGAAATATAAATAAATACAAATAAAAATATGCATAAACAGAAACGAAGAAATCAATTCGAGCCCACTCAATTCACAGTGTTTCCTTAAGAAATTTAATCCCCTATAGTACCCAAGGTTATGGATTATTTCCTCCCAGGATAGAACAAATTACACACTGGTGTAGTGGTACTTCAAACCCCAGTGTTTCAGCGAACACAAAATTCGGTAGCAAATCGCACTTACTTTTTTGCTTTGTTTGATGCTAAATGTATGCATAAGAAAGGAGGAGAAACTCAAAAATTCGTAGTGAAATTCTGAGCATAATAGTATTGTATTTATAGCCAAAAGTTGGGCTGAAATCTAAAGAGTCTATTCAGAATGGTTGTTTCTGCAAAACTGCCACATCATAAATGTCATTGCATAAATGACCATTTACTCAATAATAAAGAGGGAAAATTGATGGGTAGTTAAGTTTCTGTTACAAAAACAGAAAAAACTGAAATTTGGATTTAATATTAATATTTATTTAATATTAGTATTTTGTTATTAAAATAAATATTTAATAACATTTATGTTAATATTTTACTATTAACAAATAAATTTGGTCCAAAAAGTTAATCAATCGATCATTTGATCAAATCCAAATCCAAATCCAAATCCAAATCCAAATCCAAATCCAAATCCGAATCCGAATCTGAATCCGAAGCCGAATCTGAAGCCGAAGCCATAGCCGTAGCCGTAGCCATAGCCATAGCCGCAGCCGAAGCCGAAGTCGAGCCGAGCTGAGCGAGCGACGACGACGACGACGGGATGCTTGCTTTCTTCTCAACTCTTTAAGAGCTAGAAGAAGAGCAATTACTTATATACCCATAAAAAACCTCTTCCTCTTCCGATATGGGACAATGCCCATTTACTAAGGAGAGGGAACTTGAAATTTCACTCAAAATTTCATTTCCCTCCATTTTCCATTCACCCTCTTTTAACTCTTTAATATATTAATTAAATATATTAAAATCCAACAATCCCCCACATGAATAGGGAATGGCTATATCACGGAAGTATGCATGAAAAACTGTGTGATTCGCAAGTAAGGATTAATTGCATCTGGATAAGTAGGTTTCCCTTTAAACTTTACGTAGTGAACTTATGTCAGATATACTCGATCAATCGGTAGATTTAATATCTTTGAACCGCCGAACTTTGGTGTATACCTAGACAACCACAAGTCACACCACCAACCTTTGGTTCTCATTGTTGTGTTCGTTTCAGCCATGAACACCGCCTGGTTTCATAAGTGCGTAGAGAACTGGCCTTACAAAATTCTCCTTGAAGCGGCTAACACTTCACAGATACATAGGTGATTCCTAAACATGTCATCCCGTAAATATGTTTTGGCCTTTGTTCTTTGCTAATGCAATATTTACGTCAATTGGAGTCTTTGCAACTTTAAAGCCCAAGTGCTTGAATTTTTCAAGTATTGTCTTGATATAATGAGATTGTGACAACGCCAGACCTTAAGAAGTCTTATGGATCTTAATTCCCAGAATTAAATCAGCAACTCCCAAGTCTTTCATATCAAACTTGCTAGTTAGCATACGCTTAGTAGCATTTATATTGGCAATGTCATTACTCGTTATGAGCATATCATCCACATATAAGCAAACAATGAATATGTGATTTGGAACACTTTTAATGTACACGCATTTATCACATTCATTTATCTTAAACCCATTTGACAACATTGTTTGGTCAAATTTAGCATGCCATTGTTTGGGTGCTTGTTTTAATTCGTAAAGGGACTTAACAAGTCTACAAACCTTCTTTTCTTTACTTGGAACCACAAACCCTTCTAGTTATTCCATGTAGATTTCTTCCTCCAACTCTCCATTTAAGAAGGTCGTCTTAACATCCATTTGATGAATTTCAAGACCATAAACTGCAGCTAACGCTACTAACATTCGTATGGACGTAATTCTTGTAACTGGAGAGTATGTATCAAAATAATCAAGACCTTCTCGTTGCCTATACCCTTTGACCAGAAGTCTTGCCTTATATTTGTCAATAATGCCATCATCTTTAATTTTCCTCTTAAAGATCCATTTAGAACCCAACGGTTTATTTCCAAGAGGAAGATCAACCAATTCCCACGTATGGTTGTTCAATATGGATTCTATTTCACTATTGACTGCCTCTTTCCATAACAATGATTCCGAAGAAGACATAACTTCTTTAAATGTTTGAGACTCATTTTCCAATAAGAAAGTCACAAAATCTGGTCCAAATGAAGTAGACGTTCTTTGACGTTTACTACGCCTTGGATCTTCATGGTTAAGTGTACTTTCTTTTGCTTCTTCCCGAGTTCGTTTAGATCATTCACTAATCGACTCATATTCCTTTTTATACGGATATATATTTTCAAAGAACTCAGCATTATCTGATTCTATAACCGTATTATTATGAATGTCGAGATTTTCTGATTTATGAACCAAAAATCGATATGCTTTACTATTAGTCGCATATCCTATGAAAACACAATCAACGGTTTTCGGTCCTATTTTTACCCTTTTGGGCTTAGGAACTTGCACTTTTGCCAAACACCACCACACTTTAAAATAATTCAAGTTGGGCTTCCTTCCTTTCCATTTTTCATATGTAATGGATTGTGTTGTGCTATGAGGTACTCGATTTAATATACGGCTAGCCGTAAGTACGCCTTCCCCCCACAAGTTCTGTGGCAAACCAGAATTTATCAATAATGCGTTCATCATCTCCTTTAATGAACGGTTCTTTCTTTCTGCAATCCCATTGGATTGGGGCGTGTAAGGCGCCGTTGTTTGATGAATAATTCCATATTCTAAACATACTTGTTCAAAAGGAGATTCATATTCACCACCCCTATCACTTCTTGTCATTTTTATTTTCTTGTTAAGTTGTGTTTCAACTTCATTTTTGTATTGCTTGAATGCGTTTATTGCTTCATCTTTACTATTAAGTAAGTAAATATAGCAATATCGAGTACTATCGTCAATAAAAGTTATGAAATACTTCTTTCCACCGCGAGATGGTATTGACTTCATGTCACAAATATCTGTGTGAATTAAGTCTAAAGGATTCGAATTCCTTTCAACCGACTTATAAGGATGTTTAACATACTTAGATTCCACACATACTTGACATTTTGATTTATCACATTCAAATTTAGGCAATACTTCCAAATTAATTATTTTCCGTAAGGTTTTATAATTAACATGGCCCAATCGTATATGACATAATTCATTTGACTCAAGTAAGTAAGACGAAGCTGAAATTTTATTATTATTCTCAACAACCATTACATTCAGCTTGAAAAGGCCCTCAGTGAGGTAACCTTTTCTTACAAACATTTCGTTCTTACTTATTACAACCTTATCGGAAACAAAAACACATTTAAAACTATTTTTAACAAGAAGTCCAGTAGAGACCAAATTCTTCCTAATCTCGGGAACATGAAGGACGTTGTTCAAAGTCACCACTTTGCTGGAAGTCATTTTGAGAAATATCTTCCCACATCCTTCAATATTGGCCTTAGAAGCATTTCCCATAGAAATCATGTCGTCGGGTCCAACAGGAGCATAAGTAGCAAACGCTTCTCTAACCACACAAACATGGCGAGTGGCTCCAGAATCAATCCACCACTCTTTAGGATTGCCTACCAAGTTGCATTCGGAAAGCATGGCACATAAGTCATCAACATCATCATGCTTTTCAACCATGTTTGCTTGACCCTTCTTCTTGTTTTTCTTCGGAGCACGACACTCCGTAGATTTGTGTCCGGATTTTCTACAGTTGTAGCAGTTTCTACTAAACCGCTTCTTGCTTGGGTTGTATTTTGGTCCAGAAGCCTTCTTCCTCTTTTTGTTCTCTTCAACGATATTTGCTCCCATTATTGTTGAGTTTCCACGACCTCTCTTTTCAGCAGCTTTATTGCCCTCTTCGATTCTCAACCGAACAATGAGATCTTAAGGGACATCTCCTTGCGTTTGTGTTTCAAGTAGTTTTTGAAGTCCTTCCACAAAGGAGGCAACTTCTCAATTATTGCTGCTACTTGGAATGCTTCATTGATAACATGACCTTCAATGAAATTTTCATTAGTAAAATTACTAAGGTTACTACTTTCAACATCAATATTAATTGATTTATACCTTCAGCAAGGATATCGTGAATAATAACTTGCAATTCCTGGACTTGGGTAATAACAGACTTGCTATCTACCATTTTGTAGTCCAAAAACTTTGCAGCAACAAACTTCTTCAACCCGGTATCTTTAGTTTTGTATTTCTTTTCAAGCGCAATCTACAATTCCTTTGACGTTTCTATGCCACTATAGACGTTATACAAAGCATCTTCCAGCCCGCTTAGAATATAATTCTTGCATAAAAAATCTGAATGCTTCCACGCCTCAACGACTAGAAAGCGTTCAGTTTCTGGAGTTTCGTCGGACAACACAGGAACATCTTCCTTGATGAACTTTTGGAGACTTAGAGTAGTCAAATAAAGAACATCTTTTATTGCCGGGGATTGAAATCAATCCCGAAAAATTTTCCGGGTTTCTCCGCCGGTGCCAATGCTGCCGAAGTCGTTCGGCTTGTTGAGGCATTAGCAGTCACCATTGGAACAACTTGGTTCTCATTCCCGTTAGTCATTTCTGTAAAAGAATGACACAAATATTAAAATCCCGTAGATTTTAATAGAGTACAAAACCACAAAGGTTTTACTCTTCTAGAAACAGTAAAAATAAATATAGAAATATATTAAATTCCTTAAGCTTGTTATTACACTGTATTTGTAAAATAATTCCTAGAAATATAAATAAATACAAATAAAAATATGCATAAACAGAAACGAAGAAATCAATTCGAGCCCACTGAATTCACAGTGTTTCCTTAAGGAATTTAATCCCCTCTAGTACCCAAGGTTATGGATTATTTCCTCCCAGGATAGAACGAATTACACACTAGTGTAGTGGTGTAAACACGTGGTTTTTGACCCTCCCCGAGATTTTCTATATTTCTAGCGTAAAATATTTAGTTTAGTTTTAATATAGCTATTTTAGTTAAAGTTGACTCTTTTACTTCATTTTTACCTCAAAATGGAAAAATAACAAAAATATAGTTTTATTAATGTTTCGTGGTCATTTTAAACTTCAAAAATGCAAAAGTAGTACTTTATATTTTTATCTTTTTATTAAAAACGAAAATTACAAAAATAATTTTTATTAATATTTTGTAGTCATTTTAAACTTGAAAAAAAAAATTTAAAAAAAAAAATAGTTTTATTTTAATTATGAGTATTATAGTTATTTTGATTACCTAGGATTAATTAAATAACACCATTCTCGGTTCCGGGCGAAGAATAATATTTGGGTTCAAACTACCCAGTTTTATAATTTTCGGACATAGCCCGTAATAACCCGACACTACACTAAGGGGAGGGATGGGAGAATGATTAAAAAATAAAAAAAGAGAATAAAAAACAAAAAAAAAAAAAAAAAGAAAAAAACAAAACGGTAAAGAAGAGGGGGGGGCTCACGTGAAGGGGGAAATACACATGCACACACATTGTAAAAGGGAAATACACATGCACACACATTGTAAAAGGGAAATGCACATGCACACACATTGTAAAAAGAAAATGCACATGCACACACATATTGTAAAAGACAAAATGCACATGCACACACATAGCATAGGCAAAAATGTGAAAGAGAGGGTGGGGGATTGGTTTTGGAACAAAAAATTTGGATATATATCTTCTTCTTAACAGAAGAAGAAAGGGGACACGGTGAGCAAAAAGAAAAAACGAGAGGACAGAAAGAAAAAGGAAGCAAAAAACGGAAACAAAGAAAGAGGTAAGATTTTGAAAACAAAAAGAAAGAAAAAACGGGAGGCAGTAAAGAGAAGGGGCTGGATTCTTGGTCTCTGGACGAAAAGAAAAGGAAGAGAAAGACGGCAAAAAAAGGATTGAAAAGAAGAAAACAAAAACGGGCAGCAAGAGAAGCAGTAAACATTTCTGTTGAGTTCGCCGTCATTCGTCGAGGTCCGGTACGTCGTTGGTTAGTCGCTGTCCTTGGTTCCGGTTTGGTTCGAGTTCTGTCCGGAGAGGTCGAGGTTTGAGATCGTCATAAAAGGTTCGTTTTCTCGTTGTGTACGTTGAAAAATATGCAGAAATAAAGGTGTTGTTCTTTTCCGATATTGTTCTTCTCGCTAATATTTTGGATCGTTTCGTACTTGATTTACTTTCGTATGGTTCAGACTATTTTTGTAAATATATGATTTTGTTGAACATGCAATGTCGAAGTTAGCTAATGAAAATGACTAATCCTTCATATGCTCGCCAACTAGTTATGCTTTCATTGTTTATGTAATTGTTCACCATAGTCTTGAATTTGCTCACTTAGTTAGCTACTCGTATGTTTACTCGAATTGGTTATAGTTGAGCACGATGTTGTCACATTATGGAAACTGGTTCATTATTCTTTAACTGAACGATGTAATTAGATTAAAGGAATCGGGGTGCATTTCATGTGACCCGACTCCAATTTTGAACAAGGTTAAATAAAGCGTGTCGTGAACCACAAGTGCATTTCATGTAGTGTGGCTCGCAACATGTTTTAAATAATCTTGAATTAACTCTCAAATAAATATAGCGGAATGTAGTTTGCTTTTAAATTAGAATTAGAGTTATGCCTCGCCTAACAAAATTGTACAAATCGCGGGGCCCTCATAAATGCATATGCAAAATATTTAGATTTCGAGATGTGCCGTTTCTTAGCGAATTTCCCGGCCTTCTCAAAAATGTAAATAAGTAATCGCTCTAGGCGCGTATTTTAATAATTTTACCTTCTTAAATACGGGCGTGCATTTCATGCGGCCCAAATCCAAATCCCAAAATGTTGAATAAGAATGTGTCGAGGATCCGGGTGCATTTCATGTGACGTGATTCGAAACATATTTTTAGGCAACATTCTCTTTTCGTAAATAATAATAATAATAAAAGTGGTAAAGGGATATTAATTTGCATTAAGTATATAACCGTAAAAATCAGATAAATAAGCCGAATATGACAGTTAAGCGACCGTGCTAGAACCACGGAATTCGGGAATGCCTAACACCTTCTCCCGGGTTAACAGAATTCCTTATCCGGATTTCTGGTTCGCGGACCGTTAAATAGAGTCAAACCTTTCCTCGATTCGGGATTTAACCGGTGACTTGGGACACCATAAATCTCCCAAGTGGCGACTCTGAAATAATTAAATAAATCCCATCTCGATTGTCCTTTAATTGGAAAAACTCTTTGCATCCTTGCGGGTGCGGAAAAAGGAGGTGTGACAGCTCTGGCGACTCTGCTGGGGATGATAAACCCAGAACCACTGGTTCAAGGTTTAAGAATTCGAGCTCAGTTAAATTGTTGTTTTTGTCTATATCTGATTTTATTATATGTTTAATTAATGTGCTATATGTCTACCGCTTTGATACTAGTTGCACTGTATATACAAACTGCTATATGTTTACCGCTTTGATATTGCGTGAACTGTATATATAAAACTGTGCCGAAAAACCTTCTCTTCTTTACCTCCGGGGATGTGCTTACTGGTTGAGACTCCCCTTTCTGTTAGTGTCAATACCAAATATAAGAAAAGAGGCCGGATAAGTTACAAAGCCGATTGACCCCGCGGGTCACCGGTACGTAGCCCCTCCTCGATCCGAGTTGTCCGCTCGGGTACACGGTCTAGTACCATTGAAAACATCGGGATATTGAGCCTAGATTTAGGACGTTTATTTGCATCATATCTGACTTAGGGGACTCAACACAGGGGTTGGGTCCGTCTAGGACAGGTGACCCGGAAAATTAAAGACCGAGCATGTTATATGTTGCATTTATTTGTGCTAGATTATTATTGGCTAAATTCCTGAAAAACAAAAAGAGAGAAATTTTAGATATCGAAATGTTGACGAATTGTTTGAGAAGAAAATTCGAAAAATAGGTAGAACAATTTTGTTGAAATAATGGGTCAAATAATCTGACCGAACTACGCAGGATTGATTCTCGCCATTAGGTGGGATACGTAGGCAACCCTCATCGGGTCCAACCACCCCTTCAAAAAATTAAAAAAAAATGTCAAAGTTTTAGTTTTCAATAAAATCAAAGTGATGCCATTTTTGCAAATAGCTGAATGTTCCGAAAGGACGCCGGAAGGCTGTTTTTGCAAAAATAGCCACTTTGAATCTTGTAAATAAATTTTAGGCACAACCTTGAAATATTCCCTCGCGGAAATGTTGAAAGGTCGTAGCCGCAAAATCAAGTTTGGGTTACCACCCTTTTTAAAAAAAAATAATAAAAAAAAAAAAAAAAATGTCAAAATTTTAGTTTTCAATAAAATCAAAGTGATGTCGTTTTTGTAAATAGCCGAATGTTCCGAAAGGACGCCGGAAGGCTGTTTTTTTGCAAAAAATAGCCACTTTGAATCATTTTTAATAATTTGCAGCCGCAGCCTTGAAATATTCCTTGGGGAAATGTTGCAAGGCCATAGCCGCAAAATCAAGTCCGGGTTCACACCCCTTTTGCAAAAAATAACCAAAAAAAAAAATGTTAAATTTTTGATTTTGTTATAAATGAGTCGGGTGATGCTATTCTTGCTCAAAATAGTTGAAAGGTTGTATCCGCAAAATTAAGTTTGAGTCATCACTCGACTTTTCAAAAAATAATCACTTTATCAAATAAGCCATTACATGGTCGGTCCTTGCATAAATAGCCACTTTTGGCATTTGAACTTCTTCAGTCTTGTATTGGCCTGTGTCGGTGCTTGAATGATGCCCCATAGGCCCCAGGATTAAATTTTGAATTTATATCTTCTTGATAAAATTTTGCAAAAAGAGCCACTTTGTTTAAATAAGCCATTATATGGCCAATTTATGAAAAATAGTCTTGTGTTGGTTTATGGTGATGCCGAACGATGCCCCATGAGCCACAAGATAAAAAAAATTTCAAGTTTATCTTTCTTAAATAAATTTTGCAAAAATAGTCATTTTGTCAAATAAGCCATTATGTGGCCAATTTTGTAGAAATAGTCATAATTGACACCAAAAAAAATATTCTTCTTCTTGTAGAAATCTCCTACACAAGTTTGTAGTTGGAGTTGGCTTCTATAATTTTCCTTCAAAGAAAAAAAAAATCAAAATGCTTAAAAAAGAAACAAAAAAATCAAATAAATATCTCTTTATTTCTTGCATTAATTTGCAAGAACTACGCTCGGTCCGATTCATGCGGGGTCATGATACGTAGGCAATCTCCATAAGATTCGACCACAACTGTATATATATATAAAAAAAAAAAAAAAAAAAAAAATTTGGAAGAGAGGTTTTCAAGGATAATGGAAAAGGAAAAGCTGGAATGATGCATGTAGCGAATACATATATGGTTAACTGACTAGGTGCATTACATCCAATGTGCGATAACATATCTGTTAAACTCTGTGAACTTACCAGTTTGTTGCATTTTCAGAAAGTTTAGCGGTTGGCTTGACAGAATATTCTGGCCAATCACCATTACCATACTAGATCAAAAGGGCCAATTCTAGCAAGCATGTCTAGTTCCGGCAAGAGTCTCGATGGAGAGAAAACAGAGATACAGATAATGAAAGAGGAGGTGGATCGGTTGAGACAACAAATAACCGAGATGCACCTAGCCTGGGCTAGGGGACAGTCACCACCAAACCTTCCTACTCTTACACCAGTTCCAGAGCGTCCGCCTATTGATCCCTCGACAAGTGCACCACTCTATCCATATTATCAAGGGGAAAACCCTTATACATCCCAGGTTCCACCAGCTAGACAAAATACTCCTCCTCCGGTCACCCCTGTTTTTGTGGCACCTCCGCCTGCTACTTTACAGAAGTCGTCTGGTGAACCGCTTTTTCAAATACATGACAATCATTGTTATGATCCTGAGCCTACCTTTAAGGCTCCTGAACCGCATTCACATACCCCTCACTGGGATAACCCGGCAGGACCGGAAAAGCACTTCAAAAGTTTGGAGCATGAGGAAGTTATTCGGAAAGTCAAAAGCCTGGAGCAATCCTTCAGGAATATGCATGGTTTAGGCAACCAAGTCAGCGTTGCTTACAAAGATCTGTGCCCATTTCCAGATGTCCGGTTGCCCGCTGGGTTCAAAATGCCCAAGTTTGATCTATACGAGGGGCATGGTGACCCAGTAGCACATCTCCGAGGTTTCTGCAGCAAAATGCGAGGAGCCGGAGGGCGAGATGAAATTCTGATAGCTTACTTCGGTCAGAGTTTGGGAGGGTCTGCATTAGAATGGTACACCAGACAGGATCCCAGCAGATGGTTTACATGGGATGACCTGGCCCAAGCATTCATCGGCCAGTTTCAATATAATCTTGAAATAATCCCTGATCGCTTATCATTGCTCAAGGTAGAGAAGAAACCCGCTGAAAGCTTCAGAGAATTTGGGTTCCGCTGGAGGGAATAGGCAGCAAGGGTGGATCCCCCGATGAGAGAGAATGAAATGGTAGACTACTTCTTGCAGACACTGGAGCCAACCTACTTTAGTCACCTGGTGACATCGGTTGGTAAATCTTTCAATGAGGTGGTCAAAATGGGCGGAATGATAGAAGAGGGACTTAAGTCCAATAAGATATTGAGCTATTCCGCGTTGAAAGCAACAACTCAAGCTATTCGGAATGGCACAGGGGTTGCATTCGGGAAGAAGAGAAAAGAAGAAGTTGCAACAGTAGAGGAGGGTACTTGGTCCAGATCGAAAGGTCCTTCACCTCATTACCAAGCCGGACCCTACTACCCAAATCACCCTAATCACCCTCCCCGAAACACATATCCACCACCAAGGGCTTACAATAACCCTCCAGGACCAAGTTTCCGAGGGAATCATGCCTTCAGAAAGGAAAAAGCACAAAGAACCTTCACTGAGTTGGGAGAAACTTATACTGCTCTGTTCCACAAATTGAAGCAGATAGGTTTGTTGATTCCTATTGAGACAAGATTGCCAAATCCCCTACCCCCAAATGTGGATCGCTCGGTAAGCTGTGAGTATTGTTCAGGGGCTCTCAGACATGATACCGAGAAATGTTGGAAACTGAAACATGCAGTGCAAAATCTTATTGACACCAATAAGATCGAGGTTCAGACACCAGAGGAACCCAACATTAATCAGAATCCATTGCCAGCTCACCCTTAGACCCTACATATAAGAAGTCATGCTTGGTAATCGGGAGGAGTTTTGGTGGTTTGTTTTGTTGTCATTTCTTTTGTCCGAGTTGTTTTCGGGGTTGTGACCCGGATCTTGTTTTGAAGTGAAACCCTCTTATCTTTCCATTTTTGGTCATTGCAGTTTGCTTAGTCGTTGCAAGTTTCGTTTCAGTTTTGTATTTTGGTTTGCTTGATTGTATTTCAACCACTTCTCCGTTTAGTGAAACTTTTGGTCTTTTATTACCCAGTTCGTCTTTTTGTTTAGTTTTCTATCTTTAAATTTGTCATTTGTTCGAACGCCAACTCTAATGACATGGCATCGCACATTATTTTGGCCTAATATTAAGGGTAAATCATGAAGCAATTCAAAGATAATCAGGTCATTCTAAAAAAAAAAAAAAAAGAAATAAAAGTGATTTGAGATTATTTGGAGCCCGAATCATGAGAGACTAGGGCAGGTAAAACATGAAGAAACCCTTAAAGGAAAATTGGCCATGCTAAGACGGGGTTCGCTCGTGATACTGAAATGAAAGTGTCATCCAGCAATACTTTAAAATGATAGATGAAAGGCGAATGGACGATACGGTTATCAATCAGGGCACAAACAAAAGATGTCGTGAATATGTTGTTTGAACTTGGCATGTTTTGAAGATTGGAATGACGAAGGCATTTTGTTCTGCTATCCAAACACTTTATCCATCGTCAACCCTTTGAGCCTTAATTTGAATTCTTTCATACCCCTCCTTCGGAATTAGTTGCAAAGACTAGAAACACAAGTTTGAAAGAAAAAAAAAGAGATAAAGAAAAAGAAAAGAAAAAGAAAACAACAAAAAGAGATAAAGAAAAGAAAAGAAAAAGAAAAATGAATGAAAAAGAGAAACTTGAAAAAAAAGGGAATTGGGAACTACGTTTGACCTGATTCCTTAAAGAGGATACGTAGGCGCTTCACAGCTCGGTCATAGTGTAAATAAAGAAATAAAAATCCCCAAGTAAAAACTGGGGCAAAGAAAAATTGTGTTGATTATAAATAAATTTAGTTCCGAAGGTTGTAAATTTTTGAACCCAAAATTGATTTTGTTTTGAGCCTTCAATACCCTTTCTTTCTAACCCTATCCAAATCCCACATTACGGTCCGGAAAGACCTTCCGATCAGTCTTCAAAAGATGCCACGTCAGGCGAGTGAGAGAGTCCTATCAGAATATAACACTCTGATTCTCAGCAGAAAAGACTCCGATTCCCAGCAGAAAGGAAACACGAGAGAGTCTTAGCAGTGACACCCCGATCCCCAGCTAAAAGTGATACAAATGAGAGAGTCTTGCCGGTGAAAACCTTCACAGGCACCATAAGGCGACAAAAGCTGAGAGAAAATCAAAATGAGAGAGGCTTGAAAGTGTAAACCCTTCGGGCACTACAAGTCGAATAAAGGTGATAATCAGATGGAAATCACGAGACAGAAATCGTGAAAGGCAATTAATGACGAAGGATAGGCCATATGTGCATGTCATGACCAGTAGAGTTGGTATTCGCGTTTGATAAGTTTTTATAGATATTTCTTGATAGAGAGTCATTTTTTTTTCTTTGTCTTCTATTTTGTTTCTTTTTATCTTTCTCATTTTTATCAAAAATTCCCCATCAAAGTCTGTGTAGTCAGAACAAGTGAGAAATGACTTCAAAACTTGCCACCAACCTTCCAATTATTATGCAAAGCAAGGAAATGCCATTGATGGCAGAGAAGTAGGGTGCAAAGAAGATTATTAAACTGGGGCAGAAAATTTTCTTTTCAGTTTGAAAATTTTCTGGAAGTCAATACCCACTTGGGGAAGAAGGAAAGTCTTAAGGGAAATGGTCTTTGAACCAGTGTCATCCTCAACAACCTTCAAGAAGAGTGAAACACCAATTTTGAGGAGATCAGTATCCCCCAGCAATGCTATCTTCAGCAAGTTCCGAGGTGGTCGGACAACACAGAGTGGTAAAGGAAGCAAAGAAATCCCATCTTCAACAAAATAACCCCCAGCAAGTTGAGAAACACAGAACAGGGAAGGGATAAAAGGAAAAACCCATCCCCAGCAGGAATATCATCTCCAGCAAATGAAATCATTCCCCAACAAGTTTTGGGAACCCCGAGTGAGGGAAAGGAGAAAAGGAAAAACCACCCCACAGGAGCAGCAAAACCGCTCACAATGTTTTGAACTAACAAATTTTCTTTGATTTGAAACAGGGAAAGAAAGTGCTATTGATAGCAGAAAGTCATGCCACAAGGAAGAACACCAATACTGGGGCAGAAAATTTTCCGCCGTTGTTGAAAATTTTCTCGGAGAAACGAGGAAGGCAATTCAAGATGACGTGTCAGGTTTGTCCACCTTCAAATAGGATGTTTCAGGTTTGTCCACCTTCGAACAGGACGTCTCAGGTTTGTTCACTTTCATACATTGATATCATGGGAGTATTCGCCCTCGAATAGGATACAATGGGAGTATTCGCCCTCGAATAGGATACAATGGGAGTATTCGCCCTCGAATAGGATACAATGGGAGTATTCGCCCTCGAATAGGATACAATGGGAGTATTCGCCCTCGAATAGGATACAACGGGAGTATTCGCCCTCGAATAGGATACAATGGGAGTATTCGCCTTCGAATAGGATACAATGGGAGTATTCGCCCTCGAATAGGATGCAATGGGAGTATTCGCCCTCGAATAGGATACAATGGGAGTATTCGCCCTCGAATAGGATACAATGGGAGTATTCGCCCTCGAATAGGATACAATGGGAGTATTCGCCCTCGAATAGGATGCAATGGGAGTATTCGCCCTCGAATAGGATACAATGGGAGTATTCGCCCTCGAATAGGATACAATGGGAGTATTCGCCCTCGAATAGGATACAATGGGAGTATTCGCCCTCGAATAGGATACAATGGGAGTATTCGCCCTCGAATAGAATACGATGGGACTATCCGCCCTCGAATAGGATATTTTATGTATGTCTTATCTTACATCGTCCTATGCATATTTTGTAAATTATTGCCAGCATGCATTTTAAATTCAAAAATTGCTACTAAAAGCAGGCGCCTACCTGTATAACAAAAGGCAAGTCTTCAGTCTTTACATTGCAGGTCTTGAAAGCAGAGGGTTACAACAAGAGATCCCAGCGCAAATTCAAGCGCATGAGTCAAAGGAAATGAGGGTTGAAGGAAACAAAGAATACTTCCTCAGCAGCATCATCCCCAGCAGGTGAGTAAACAGTTCCAAAGATATCCCCAGCAGCCGAAAGAAAAGTAATACGACCCAGGGGAAAAGCAATTCTAAGACAAGATAATTCAGAAGAAAAGGTGGCCCAAGAGGCAATGCAGGAAGAAGAAAACGGTACAAAAGGCAAAAGAAGGCGATCATGGATAGGATGAAATTAGTGAGTTGTAGTCGAAGTCAGGGAGCCCGCCTGGAGAAGGGAGTGGCGATTTATTGAGAAGTTGTAGTTGAAGTCAGGGAGCCCGCCTGAAGAATGGAGTGGCGATTTATTTTGATGTTGTAGTTGAAGTCAGGGAGCCCGCCTGGAGAATGGAGTGGCGATTTAGTTTTGAAGTTGTAGTTGAAGTCAGGGAGCCCGCCTGAAGAAGGGAGTGGCGATTTATTGAGAAGTTGTAGTTGAAGTAAGGGAGCCCACCTGGAGAATGGAGTGGCGATTTATTTTGAAGTTGTAATTGAAGTCAGGGAGCCCGCCTGAAGAATGGAGTGGCGATTTATTTTGAAGTTGTAGTTGAAGTCAGGGAGCCCGCCTGAAGAATGGAGCGGCGATTTATTTTGAAGTTGGTTAAGGAAAGCGGCAGAGTGTAACGGAAATCCCCAGCATGAATCAGAAGGAAGGCAAAAAAAAAAAAAAAAGGAGGCATGAAGCCAATCCAAAGTGCAAAAGTTGATGAAAGATGTGGTGTGCTCAAGACATGGCCGAGGTCACAAGCACAACATACCTGGTCTTGATCCGAAAAGCAGCACCTGCAACTAGCAAGTATCAAGGTTCAAATTTAGAGTCCGCATGAAGCACCAACCAATACTCAAGATCAAGCTTCAGAAGACTTATAGATAGGAATCTTGTAACTAGTAGCTGATAGGCTTAGTTAGTCTTTCTCATGTTTTGATTTTTGATGTAATAGCAGGACCACGGACCGGAACTTCGACGGACCGGAACTTCGATGGGACGGAACCTCGACGGAACGACACCTCGACTGGCTCTCCACCTCGGTTACCCCTTCCTCACTCACTTTCGAACTACACGTGGCCCGATTCCTTTATAGCCAAGGATATGTAGGCAGCTCAGATACAAGGGCTCGGTCACATTCCTCTTCTCTTAGTTTAGTCCCTCCCAATAAGGGTCAGGTCAAAAACACTTGTTTAGTCGTTCTTTGTCTGAAAACTCTTTGTGTTTTCAGTCAAAGAGGGGCAGCTGTAAACACGTGGTTTTTGACCCTCCCCGAGATTTTCTATATTTCTAGCGTAAAATATTTAGTTTAGTTTTAATATAGCTATTTTAGTTAAAGTTGACTCTTTTACTTCATTTTTACCTCAAAATGGAAAAATAACAAAAATATAGTTTTATTAATGTTTCGTAGTCATTTTAAACTTGAAAAATGCAAAAGTAGTACTTTATATTTTTATCTTTTTATTAAAAACGAAAATTACAAAAATAATTTTTATTAATATTTTGTAGTCATTTTAAACTTGAAAAAAAAAATTTAAAAAAAAAAATAGTTTTATTTTAATTATGAGTATTATAGTTATTTTGATTACCTAGGATTAATTAAATAACACCATTCTCGGTTCCGGGCGAAGAATAATATTTGGGTTCAAACTACCCGGTTTTATAATTTTCGGACATAGCCCGTAATAACCCGACACTACACTAAGGGGGGGGATGGGAGAATGATTAAAAAATAAAAAAAGAGAATAAAAAACAAAAAAAAAAAAAAAAAAGAAAAAAACAAAACGGTAAAGAAGAGGGGGGGGCTCACGTGAAGGGGGAAATACACATGCACACACATTGTAAAAGGGAAATACACATGCACACACATTGTAAAAGGGAAATACACATGCACACACATTGTAAAAGGGAAATGCACATGCACACACATTGTAAAAAGAAAATGCACATGCACACACATATTGTAAAAGACAAAATGCACATGCACACACATAGCATAGGCAAAAACGTGAAAGAGAGGGTGGGGGATTGGTTTTGGAACAAAAAATTTGGATATATATCTTCTTCTTAACAGAAGAAGAAAGGGGACACGGTGAGCAAAAAGAAAAAACGAGAGGACAGAAAGAAAAAGGAAGCAAAAAACGGAAACAAAGAAAGAGGTAAGATTTTGAAAACAAAAAGAAAGAAAAAACGGGAGGCAGTAAAGAGAAGGGGCTGGATTCTTGGTCTCTGGACGAAAAGAAAAGGAAGAGAAAGACGGCAAAAAAAGGATTGAAAAGAAGAAAACAAAAACGGGCAGCAAGAGAAGCAGTAAACATTTCTGTTGAGTTCGTCGTCATTCGTCGAGGTCCGGTACGTCGTTGGTTAGTCGCTGTCCTTGGTTCCAGCTTGGTTCGAGTTCTGTCCGGAGAGGTCGAGGTTTGAGATCGTCATAAAAGGTTCGTTTTCTCGTTGTGTACGTTGAAAAATATGCAGAAATAAAGGTGTTGTTCTTTTCCGATATTGTTCTTCTCGCTAATATTTTGGATCGTTTCGTATTTGATTTAGTTTCGTATGGTTCGGACTATTTTTGTAAATATATGATTTTGTTGAACATGCAATGTCGAAGTTAGCTAATGAAAATGACTAATCCTTCATATGCTCGCCAACTAGTTATGCTTTCATTGTTTATGTAATTGTTCACCATAGTCTTGAATTTGCTCACTTAGTTAGCTACTCGTATGTTTACTCGAATTGGTTATAGTTGAGCACGATGTTGTCACATTATGGAAACTGGTTCATTATTCTTTAACTGAACGATGTAATTAGATTAAAGGAATCGGGGTGCATTTCATGTGACCCGACTCCAATTTTGAACAAGGTTAAATAAAGCGTGTCGTGAACCACAAGTGCATTTCATGTAGTGTGGCTCGCAACATGTTTTAAATAATCTTGAATTAACTCTCAAATAAATATAGCGGAATGTAGTTTGCTTTTAAATTAGAATTAGAGTTATGCCTCGCCTAACAAAATTGTACAAATCGCGGGGCCCTCATAAATGCATATGCAAAATATTTAGATTTCGAGATGTGCCGTTTCTTAGCGAATTTCCCGGCCTTCTCAAAAATGTAAATAAGTAATCGCTCTAGGCGCGTATTTTAATAATTTTACCTTCTTAAATACGGGCGTGCATTTCATGCGGCCCAAATCCAAATCCCAAAATGTTGAATAAGAATGTGTCGAGGATCCGGGTGCATTTCATGTGACGTGATTCGAAACATATTTTTAGGCAACATTCTCTTTCGTAAATAATAATAATAATAAAAGCGGTAAAGGGATATTAATTTGCATTAAGTATATAACTGTAAAAATCGGATAAATAAGCCGAATATGACAGTTAAGCGACCGTGCTAGAACCACGGAATTCGGGAATGCCTAACACCTTCTCCCGGGTTAACAGAATTCCTTATCCGGATTTCTGGTTCGCGGACCGTTAAATAGAGTCAAACCTTTCCTCGATTCGGGATTTAACCGGTGACTTGGGACACCATAAATCTCCCAAGTGGCGACTCTGAAATAATTAAATAAATCCCATCTCGATTGTCCTTTAATTGGAAAAACTCTTTGCATCCTTGCGGGTGCGGTAAAAAGAGGTGTGACAAGTGGTACTTCAAACCCTAGTGTTTCAGCGAACACAAAATTCGGTAGCAAATCACACTTACTTTTTTGCTTTGTTTGATGCTAAAAGTATGTAGAAGAAAGGATGAGAAACTCAGAAATTCGTAGTAAAATTTTGAGCATAATAATATTGTATTTATAGCCAAAAGTTCAGCTGAAATCTGAAGAGTCTCATCAGAATGGCTGTTCTTGCAAAAGTGCCACAGCATAAATGTCATTGCATAAATGGCCATTTACTCAATAATAAAGAGGGAAAATAAAGAGGGAAAATTGATGGGTAGTTAAGTTTCTGTTACAAAAACAGAAAAACTGAAATTTCCGAAGCCGAAGCCGTAGCCGTAGCCGAAGTCGAGCCGAGCCGAGCGAGCAACAACGATGACGGCGCGAGGCTTGCTTTCTTCTCAACTCTTTAAGAGCTAGAAGAAGAGCAATTGATTATACACCCATAAAAAACCTCTTCCTCTTCCGATATGGGAATTCCATTTACCAAGGAGAGGGAACTTGAAATTTCACTCAAAATTTCATTTCCCTCCATTTCCCATTCACCTTCTTTTAACTCTTTAATATATTAATTAAATATATTAAAACCCAACAATTTTTCGTGTGACCTATTCACAAGTCGTGGAATCAACCACTAATTCTTGCATTAAGGTAGGTTGTCCATCTCTTCCCTTGAGGTGCGACTATTCTTCCGACCTTACGTAAATTTGTGATGCTTCGTGCATCGGGTTATTTTATTTTTAAAATGTTTTTATAAAGAGATATAGGAAGTGAAGGAAATTACAGATAGAAAGGCTCCTCAAAAGATTTAGAATCTCCTATACCTTTGCAGATTTGTTTCGCATCCCTTGGTCTTGGAAATACGTACTATGATTAGTGGAATGTCATGTGTGTTTTAGTGGCATAGGAGCTGTACATACAGCTGGGCATTTAGAAGAAATGATTAATTAAATGGGCAAATATACGGACTAAATAAGATAAATAGACTCGCCTGGTCCATAATAATTATTTCTTTTACTTTTTTATTTTGATTCAAAATAAGTGTCTAGTTAGGTATTCAAGAAAAAACTCAATTTGTTTTTACTCTTTTACTTTTATGTGCAGAAGAACAATAAATGTCACTATAATCATGTGCTCAATATTAAATAAGGGTAGTTTAGTCATACTGAATAATTTTGTATAGAATTTAATATTTTTTTAATGCACGTACTAAAAGTAAATAAGACACTTGTTATGGACCGGATGGTTAATAAGTTAGTCCATAATTAAACGAGGACCACTAAAGCATAAAACTATATTTTGAATAAAAAAGAAGGAAAAAGAAGAGGTGCCAAGTTATTGTGACTGTGTCACATGATAAAGATACCTTTGACATCAAATGTATTACTGATTAAAATGTTAAAAAAATAGAATTAAGGAACATAATTATGGGGATGACTCTTATTTGCCAAGAACTAGGTGTTTTGATCCAATCTTTATTAGGTGTTAGCTATTAAAAATCCCAAGTTTCAAGATGGGAAACAAGACCTTGACTTGTCGGGATAAACATAACACCAATTAATTAGCATAAATGAAACCAAGTTAACGTTAAACAAATCATCAAAGCATGTGAAATGGAATCCTGTCCATGCCATGCGCATTTCTTCAAAGTTCAATCTTTTTCATTATATATATTTCTAAAAGATTTAGCGTATATATACTCCTTCTCGGGTGGTCTACTTTAATTATTTTTTTAATCTTTTTTATGTGGTTCATAACATTTAAAAAATTTAAATTTTAAGAATGAATTAATTTATCTTCAAATTTGCCTTTGGATTATCTTTTATATTTCACAAATTAAAGAGATACTAAAGGTTGGTATGGTCAATATCATTATTAATTACTCTCTCCGGTCCAAAGTAAGTGATTTTTTGGCCTTGTTTTTGTGGTCCAAAATAAGTAATTTTTTCGGATTTCAAGAATGACTTAATGATGTTTTTCCTACATTATCCTTGGAGTAAATAGTATTGGAATATGTGTTAGGAGTGTTTATGTAAGATAGTAAGGTTAAAATGGTCAATTCTATTGTTAATTAATGCTAAAAAGTGACTTTCTTAATATGTGTGAAAATATCCAAAAAATCTCTTATTTTGGACCGGAGGGAGTAATATTAAAAGGTGAGTTACTTAGTATGTGTGAAAATAACCAAAAAATCAACGACTGAAGTAAGTACATACTCCTCTCTGTTCACAATAAGTATCCAATTTACTTTTAACACGCCTATTAAGAAAATACTAAATTCTATACAAAAATACCTACTATGACTAAACTACCCCTAATTAAACATTTAATGTAACTAAATTTTTTTTTAGCGATATGTACATAAGAGTTATTTTGTAAAAACAAATTGAATTCTTTCTTGATTACATAACAAGATACTTATTTTGAACCAAAATGAAAAAGTAAATTGAACACTTATTGTGAACCAGATGGAGTATTAACGTATTAGAACCGTATACTTTCTCAATGCAATTCAACCTATTACGAGCTCGAGCCATAGAACAGCCTCTTGCAGAAATATAGGGTAAAATTGCGTATGATAGACCCTTGTGATCCGGCCCTTACCCGTACCCCATACATAATGGGAGCTTAGTGTACCGTCCGATCCTTAATTTATAAGCTATTTAACTTAAAATAGCAGGTTGCTTACTTCTATGTTCATGTTATCAATTCAACTTATTATGAATAATTGCATATAAATATTTTTAGATGAGTTAATAGTCCAAAAACCTTTGACATTATCACTATATAGAAGTTAAACAGAAAATATGAAGACACTATAAGTTAAAAAGAATATCCCACTTTGAAGGAATCTCCTATATGCATATCCCTTTACTCTCTTTCTGTGTCATCCTTATCCTTTCTAACAAATATTTTTGATATACTTTAATCCTTGTTGCCTTATAGAAATAGCTACATCTAGTAAACTATTTCAACCCTAAGGATTCTTTACCTTCCTGCTTAAGATAACTCCAACTTGAATAAGAAATTACTGTTTTCTAGATATATACAGCCTCCTTAGCCACCTTTTATAGCTTAGCAAAGCAATGTCATGATTAAGTTATATAGGGGAAACCTTTTTAATGGAAATGTCCACTGCTACAGACTTTAAAGACTAGTGGTTAAAATCTCAAGATTTTTTATTTAAAAAGTTTGAGCATAGTCTCTCTATCTCAATATCAAACAACCTTAAAGACCCCGTTTGGACATAACAAATTTTTGGAAAAAAAATTTATTATTTTTTCGAAATTTTAATCACGACCAACTATGCCTTCTATAAAGGATAATGCGGTCGCAAAAAATATAACCCAAGTATTACACACGGGGTCGAATCCTCAGAGAGTTAACCTACCAACTACAATCTTCAAAACCCAACAATCTTCCGAATCAGCTTCCCAAATATTCAAATATCCCTTTGAGTGTTTCCTAATAACTACTTTTGAAAAGAACTAATTAACTGAAATAATAATTGAATATGTTGTAAACAAGAATGAGAAAGACTAATGTGATGATTTCCCATATTGATGGAATACCTTCTGTTTATGCTCATAAAAAATTATCAATATCTCTCTATCAATCGTGAACAATATTCCTACCGTAAATCTCTCCCGAGCAATTACAATAATTTACTATTGTACTCTTCCGAGCTACCCTATCGTGCTTTAATTATCACAATTCACTTTAGATTACACCCAAGGTTTCGTTATTCCTAATCCCACCTTTAAACCCACAATTATTGATTCGTCTAATATTCTAGGTATGGTATTGTTCAACAATAACCTAAATATGTATTCTTTTCCAAGTTATGCACACTAAATAGGCACAGCTAATTGAGGATCCTATCAATTAACTACAACAAGAACGAAGTTGAACAAATAGAGATTAACTAACAATTTGCATTCACATAAATCAGAAGTTCATCAACCAATAGGTTCCATCACAACCTTAGATAGGAATTTACCTACTCGTAACTATGAAAGCAAAAGATAGAATAGATTTCATAATCAAAATTCAAAAGAAAAGTAAGAGACATGTTCCAAGAATTCTCTTGCACTAGTTTCCTTGCAAAAGTACTCAATAATACAAAACTTGCCTCTTTTGGGCGAATCCTAAGGTTTTATAGAGGGTTTAGGTCATAAAAATTCCGTTTTACACTTTGGTCCCCAAACTTTCCCGCCTGTCACCGCGGTTCTACTGTGATCGCGGTCGAACCGCGGTGAAACACCTTCTCTGAACTTTTATTTTTTCAGCAGTCTGCAATCACCGCGATTTCACCGCGGTCGCAGTGGAACCACGGTGAAACACCCTGTCTGAACTCTAAGGGCTGTCAAGCTTGGAAATTGGTGATTTTTGCACAAATAGACTTTTTCATCTCCCTTTGAGTCGAAAATTGCTCTTTAGCTGTCACGACCCAGATTTTCCCCCAACATCGGGATCGTGATGGCGCCTACTCGTGGTAGCTAGGCAAGCCACTGTATTCATACTATCCTGATTTTAACACAATTTTAATTAAATAAATGCGGAATGCTTTATCAAAGTGGAAATAACAATTCATAAGGTGAAAATCATACCGAAATCCTCTACCCAAGACGTGGAGTCACCAACTCACGAACTACTATGGAATACTACACATAAAAGTCTGAAAGAAATATAACACAATTCTGTTTGTCTCAGAACAAAGAGACTCCAGCTAATGACATAAATAAAGAGAGAGAGACGCCGGGCCTGCGGACGTCTGCACGCTACCTCGGTCTCAATATGATCAACTCCCACGAAATCGATTTACTGCTGCTGCTGCTCCTGATCGTAACCTGGACCTGTGCAAAAATGCACGAAGTGTAATATCAGCACAACCGACCCCATGTGCTGGTAAGTGCCTGGCCTATCCCGGCGAAGTAGTGACAAGCCTAGGACCAGACACTCACATAAATCTGTGCAATTCAATGTATATATGTGTACCACAAAATAACAAGAAATAATCAAGTATTAACACAATAAGAAATATCTTAAAGAATTCAACAATTAACCACAGTTAATAATTTCACAAGGAAAACAAAGTATAATGTAAACACGAATAATATCACTTCAAGAAATAGCAAGCAATTGCACGGCATCACCCTTCGTGCTTTTACTCTCATCCTCACCAAATAAACAAATAAAGTACACGGCATCACCCTTCGTGCTTTTACTCTCATCCTCACCAAACAAACAAATAAAGTACACGGCATCACCCTTTGTGCTTTTACTCTCATCCTCACATCCATAGTACGGCATGATCCTTCGTACATGGTTCAATAACAGAGGGCACGACATGATCCTTCGTGCATAATCAATAAATAAACATGGCACGGCATTAACCTTCGTGCATAAATAAGTAAAACATGGCACGGCATCACCCTTCGTGCATTATCATTCTTCCTCACCCAAATAACATTCACAGTTAAGGGCAAAGAAAGAAACAGCAATTCATAAACCATCCCATCAAGGGCAATCAATATTTATCTTCACAACAAGTCCCAATAAGGGAGAACAATAACAATTCATCTGTAATATATCTCAAAATAATTATTTTCCAACGACTCACGGTCATACTAGACGCCGGTGTATGGATGCTCGTCACCACAGCCCATACACCGCACTCGATCACATAACACATAACACATAATCCTATTCCCTCAAGCTAGGATAGAACAAACACTTACCTCGAATGCTTATGAACAATTCAATCCGTGGAAATGTCTTTTTCTTTCAACTTGGCTCCAATCCAACCGTATCTATACACAATTGATTTAATATCATCAATTCTACTCAACAAACTAATTCTTAAGACCAAATACAACTTTTACAACATTCTGTCCGGAATAGTAAATTTCAACCCCGGGCCCACATGGTTGGAACTCGGGGTTAGGACCAAAATCCGGTTACCCATCCCCCCACGAGTTCATGTATATGATTTGTTTCAAAATCGGACCTCAATTCGAGGTCCAATTCCCCAATTTATGAAAAACCCTATTTTCTAACAAAAACAAGAATTCTACCATGAAAATCATTGATTTCTTATGAAAAACATGTTTAATGATGTTAGGAATTGAAAGAATTAAGTAAAAAGTGACTTACAATCGTTTTGATGAAGAAGAAATCCTTGAAGAATCGCAAATGGGTGTTTTGGTTTTGTAAAATGTGAAGAAATGACTGAAATTCGTATTTTTCAGGTCTCTGTGTTCGCATTTGAGAACATGGGTTCGCAATTGCGAACCAAGCTAAGGCTGGGAAGTTCGCATTTGCGAACATTTGTTCGCATTTGCGAACACTGGCAATCAAAGGGATGTTCGCATTTGCGAACACATGCTGTATAAGGCAGTGTTTGCATTTGCGAACAATGGTTCGCATTTGCGAACCAAGGCAGTATGGGGAATGTTCGCATTTGGGAACTTTTGTTCGCATTTGCGAACATAGGCAGGCACTGGGGACCTGCAAATGCGAACAATTGTTCGCATTTGCGAACAAGGCTGGGTCAAAGGGGGCTTCGCATTTGCGATAAAGGTTCGCATTTGCGAGCCTTGCCTTACATTGTCCCCTTCGCAATTGCGAGAAATTCTTCGCAATTGCGAAGCCAACAACTGGGTGAAAAACCAGCAGTTCAAAATTCAGAATTTCATCCAACGGCCTATCAAATCTTTACCCGAGCCCCCCGGGCTCCAAACCAAATATGTACACAACCTCAAAAACATATTATGCACTTGTTCGTGCGATCATATCGCCAATATCACTTCGTTTTAATCAAATCAAGCCTCAAACTCATGATTTTCATACTTTTGATTTTTCAAAACTTCTTAACTTGGAACTCAAGGTCCAAAACATCTCAAACGACATCCAAATGTCACCAAACTTTACAGAAATCACATATATAATATTTAAGACTTGTACCGGGCGTCGGAACCAAAATACGAGCCCGATACCAAGGTCAATTAATTTATTTCCTTTAATAATTACATCAAAAACAATTTCACATAAAAATTCATAACTTGGGATCTAGGCCTCATAATTCGACTCCGGACACATGTCCAAGTCCTATATTTTCCTACGGACCTCTCGGGACCATCCAATCTCGGGTCCGGATCCGTTTACCAAAAATGTTGACCGAAGTCAACCATATCAATATTAATATCATTTTTATCCAAATTTCTTATAGAATTCGTATTTTCTATCACAAAATCTTTCCGGCTACATGCTCGGATTGTGCACGTAAATCGAGACAACATAGAATGAGGTTTTCAAGGCCTCAAAAGCTCGAAATGATTAATTAAATAAGTGATGACCCTTTGGGTCGTCACAATCTCCACCTCTAAAACAACCGTTCGTCCTCGAACGGACAAGAGAGGGAAGTACGTGAGTTAGGGAACAAATGAGGGTAGCGGCTCCGCATATCGGACTCGGACTCCCAGGTCGATGCCTCAGGAGGCTGACCTCTCCACTGAACACGCACAGAAGGATAACTCTTCGACCTCAACTGTCGAACCCGCCGGTCTAGAATAGCCACCGGCTCCTCCTCGTAAGATAGATCATTGTCCAATTGGACAGTACTGAAGTCTAACACATGTGTGGGATCGCCGTGGTATCTCCGAAGCATAGATACGTGAAAAATTGGATGCACGGCTGATAAGCTAGGCGGCAAAGCTAATCTGTAAGCCACCCCTCCCACTCTGTCTAAAATCTCAAATGGACCAATATACCTAGGGCTGAGCTTGCCCTTCTTCCCAAAACTCATCACGCCCTTCATAGGCGACACCCGGATCAATACTCGTTCACCAACCATGAAATCTACATCTCGAACCTTGCGATCCGCATAAGTCTTTTGCCTAGACTGAGCTGAACGCAATCTCTCCTGAATAGTCTTGACCTTATCTAAGGCCTCCTGAACTAAGTCTGTACCCAACAACCGAGCCTCTCCCGGTTCAAACCATCCGACCGGTGATCGACATCGCCTACCATACAATGCCTCATACGGAGCCATCTGGATGCTAGATTGGTAACTGTTATTGTAGGCGAACTCTGCTAATGGCAGAAACTGGTCCCACGAGCCTCCGAAATCAATAACACGGGCTCGAAGCATGTCCTCTAGAATCTGAATAGTCCTCTCGGACTGGCCATCCGTCTGAGGATGAAATGTTGTACTCAACTGAACCTGGGCGCCTAACTCCTGCTGGACCGCTCTCCAGAACCGCGAGGTAAACTGCGTTCCCCGATCGGAGATAATAGATACTGGCACCCCATGGAGACGAACAATCTCCCTAATGTAAACCTCCGCTAACCTCTCCGACGAGCAGGAGACAGATACTAGAATTAAGTGTGCTGATTTGGTCAGCCTATCCATAATGACCCAAATAACATCAAATTTCTTCCGAGTCAAAGGAAGTCCAGTAACGAAGTCCATAGTGATCCGCTCCCATTTCCACTCGGGAATTTCAATCCTCTGGAACACACCACCAGGTCTCTGGTGCTCATATTTCACCTGCTGACAATTTAAACACCGAGCGACATACGCAACGATATCTTTCTTCATTCTGCGCCACCAATAGTGTTGCCGTAAGTCCTGGTACATCTTCGCGGCGCTTGGGTGAATAGAATACCGCGAACTGTGGGCCTCTGCTAAGATCAACTCTCGAATCCCTTCGACATTGGGTACACAAACTCGACCCTGCAATTTCAATACCCCATCATCATCTAGGTTTACCTGTGTGGCACCTCCCCGCTGTACTGTATCTCTCAACTCACGCAAATGAGGATCATCAAATTGCCTCTCACGGATACGCTCTAATAAAGAAGAACGAGCGACCGTGCAGGCTAACACTCTGCTAGGCTCAGAAATGTCTAATCTCACGAACCGGTTGGCTAAGGCCTGAACATCTAGAGCTAATGGTCTCTGATTGACCGGAATATATGCAAGACTACCCATGCCGGCATACTTTCTACTCAATGCATCGGCCACCACATTGGCCTTACCTGGGTGATATAATATAGTAACATCATAGTCTTTTAGCAACTCTAACCATCTCCGCCGTCGTAGATTCAACTCCTTCTGTTTGAACAAGTACTGTAGGCTTTTGTGATCAGTGTACACCTCACATGTCACACCATATAGATAATGCCTCCAGATCTTTAAGGCATGAACCACTGCTGCTAACTCAAGATCATGAACTGGATAATTCTTCTCATGTATCTTTAACTGCCTCGAAGCATAAGCGATAACCTTACCATCCTGCATCAATACCGCTCCAAGCCCTGTACGAGATGCGTCACAATAAACTATATAAGGCCCTGCACCTGTAGGTAGTATCAACACTGGTGCGGTGGTCAAGGCTGTCTTGAGCTTCTGAAAGCTCGCCTCACACTCCTCTGACCACTGAAACTGGACACCCTTCTGGGTCAACCCGGTCATCGGGGCTGCAATAGAAGAAAACCCCTCTACAAAACGACGGTAGTAACCTGCTAATCCCAAGAAACTCCGGATCTCAGTCACTGAAGCTGGTCGAGGCCAATTCTGGACCGCCTCAATCTTCTTTGGGTCTACCTGAATACCTTCCACTGATACAATGTGACCCAGAAATGCTACCGAACTCAGCCAGCACTCACATTTAGAAAATTTGGCATATAGCTGGTTATCTTTCAGAGTCTGAAGAACCACTCTGAGGTGCTGCTCGTGCTCTTCCTGGCTGCGGGAGTACACCAGGATGTCATCTATGAAGACTATCACGAACGGATCTAAGTAAGGCTTGAATACCCGATTCATCAACTCCATGAATGCTGCTGGGGCATTGGTCAACCCGAAGGACATGACCAAGAACTCATAATGCCCATATCTAGAGCGAAAGGCTGTCTTAGGAATGTCAGCCGCCCTGATCTTCAGCTGATGGTAGCTTGACCTCAAGTCTATCTTAGAGAATACCCTCGCTCCCTGGAGCTGGTCAAACAAATCATCAATCCTCGGCAGTGGATATTTATTTTTAATAGTCACCTTGTTTAACTGCCGTAATCAATACACATTCGCATCGAGCCATCCTTCTTCTTTACAAATAATACAGGTGCTCCCCAGGGGGAAACACTGGGCCTGATAAAGCCCTTCTCAAGAAGGTCCTGCAACCGATCTTTCAACTCTTTTAGTTCCGGCGGGGCCATACGATAGGGTGGAATAGAGATGGGCTGAGTGCCCGGTGCCAAATCAATACAGAAATCAATATCCCTATCGGGTGTCATGCCCGGCAGGTCTGAAGGAAAAACCTCCGGAAACTCCCGTGCAATAGGGACCGACTCAATGGAAGGAACTTCTGCGCTGGAATCCCGAACATAAGCCAAATAAGCTAGACACCCTTCTCGACCATACGTCGAGCCTTAACATAGGAAATAACAGTGCGAACGGAGTGGCTTGAGGTACCTTTCCACTCTAGTCGGGGTGATTCTGGCAAGGCTAAGGTCACCGTCTTAGCATGACAATCAAGAATAGCATGGTATGGGGACAACCAGTCCATCCCCAATATGACATCAAAATCTACCATATCCAAAAGCAACAGATCAACACGGGTCTCAAGACCCCCAAATATAACTACGCACGAATGATGCACCCGATCGACTACAATGGAGTCGCCCACTGGTGTAGCCACATAAACTGGAATATCCAGAGCATAGCTGGGCACGGCCAAATACGGTGCGAAGTAGGAAGACACATAGGAATATGTAGATCCAGGGTCAAATAATACCGAAGCACCTCTGCCACACACAAGAATAGTACCTGTAATCACGGCATCTGATGCCTCTGCCTCTGGCCTGGCCGGTAAAGCATAGAATCGGGGATCTGCACCTCCCCTCTGAGCTGCGTCTCTAGGACGACCATCAACTGGCTGACCTCTACCTCTCGCCGGACGGTCTCCACCTCTACGGTCTCGACCTCCACCTCTATAATCTCTACCCCCGCCTCCGGCTGGCTGGGCAGGCTGAGGTCAGCTGGGGCCTGAATCATAGGACGAGGACCTCGCTGCTGAGAGTTGCCCGCTGCTAGAGGGCAATTTCTGATAAAATGACCTGGGTCGCCACAACCGTAGCAACTCTTAGACTGATAGGGCTGCTGGCCCTGACGACCCGAATGGCCTCCACGAACACTCTGAAGAGGCTGAGCATTAATAAGAGACTGGTCTGAATAATGCCCCCGAGAACCACGATCACCTGATCCACCCTGTGAAGCCTGAAGGGCGGAATGAAAAGGCTTGGAGGATCGGCCTCTATCAAAGGATTCTCTGCTACCGGAGGAAGAACCACCAAACCTGCTGAATGACGAGGCCTCTTATCCGAAGAATAACCGCCACCCCTAGTAAGAGCCATCTCAACTCTGCGTGCTGCATTGGCTGCCTCCTGAAATGATATGTCACTCCCCACGCCCATAGCCATCCGGAGTCTAATCGGCTGATTAAGCCCATCTATAAATCCGCGGACCCTCTCCCGCTCCGTGGGAAGTATCACCACTGCATGACGAGCTAAATCGATAAATCTCGTCTCATACCGTGTAACTGTCATAGTGCCCTGATGGAGGCGCTCAAACTGCCTCCGAAGTACATCCCGCTGAGTAGCAGGGAGAAACTTCTCCATAAATAGTTTCGCAAACTGGTCCCATGATAAAGCTGGGGACCCTGCTGGTCGAGTCAGGCAATAATCTCTCCACCAAGTCTTGGCGGATCCTGCAAGTCTGAAGGTACAGAAATCAACTCCGTTTGTCTCCACGATCCCCATAGTCTTGAGAATCTCATGGCAACTGAATAAAAAGTCCTGAGGATCCTCTGATGCGGCTCCACTGAATGTAGTGGTAAATAGCTTGGAGAACCGATCAAGCCTCCATAACGAATTAGAAGTCATGGTCGCTCCATCACCGACATGAGTTGTGGTACCTGACTGAGTGGCCACAGCTGGCTGGATTACTGGTGCCTGAGGCTGAGGAGCTACTGGCTCCGGAGTATGAGCAATAGGAGTCTGGGCCCCTCCTCCAGCCTGAGAAGTAGCTGGGGCAACTGATAATAGACCCGCTCTGGCAATGCTATCCATAAATCCCGCTATTCTGACCAAAGCATCCCGGAGATCCGGGGTAATTAAAGCCTCTCCCGGGACCTGAGCTGGGCCCACTGGAGCTGCTGGAACCGGAACCTCCTCATCAATCTCAATATGAGGCTCCACCTCTGGAACTGTAGCCTAGGGCCGAGCTTTGCTCCTACCACGGCCTCCGATACGACCTGGGCCTCTACACCTCGCGAGAGTTGCATGAGGCTCGGACTGCTGATCAGCGGATAAAGAAGCGCGTGTTCTCGCCATCTGCGAAAGAACATATTAGAAATTCGATCAGCATTTGAGGACACAAATCGCACGACATGAAAGAACAAAGGAGAGATTTTTCCTAACTCAATAAACCCGGGAGGGCAAGTACAGACATCTCCATACCAACCCCTCAGACTCTACTAAGCTTGTTCGTGAGTAGTGAGACCTATGTAACCTAGAGCTCTGATACCAACTGTCACGACCCAGATTTTCCCCCAACATCGGGATCGTGATGGCGCCTACTCGTGGTAGCTAGGCAAGCCACTGTATTCATACTATCCTGTTTTTAACACAATTTTTAATTAAATAAATGCGGAATACTTTATCGAAATGAAAATAACAAATCATAAGGTGAAAATCATACTGAAATCCTCTACCCAAGACGTGGAGTCACCAACTCACGAACTACTATGGAATACTACACATAAAAGTCCGAAGGAAATATAACATAATTCTGTTTGTCTCGGAACAAAGAGACTACAGCTAATAACATAAATAAAGAAAGAGACGCCGGGCCTGCGGACGTCTGCAAGCTACCTCGGTCTCAAATGTGATCAACTCCCACGCAATCAATTTACTGCTGCTGCTGCTGCTCTTGATCGTAACTTGGACCTGTGCAAAAACGCACAGAAGTGTAATATCAGCACAACCGACCCCATGCGCTGGTAAGTGCCTGGCCTATCCCGGCGAAGTAGTGACAAGCCTAGGACCAGACACTCACATAAACCTGTGCAATTCAATGTATATATGTGTACCACAAAATAACAAGAAATAATCAAGTATTAACACAATAAGAAATATCTTAAAGAATTCAACAATTAACCACAGTTAATAATTTCACAAGGAAAACAAAGTATAATGTAAACACGAATAATATCACTTCAAGAAATAGCAAGCAATTGCACGGCATCACCCTTCGTGCTTTTACTCTCATCCTCACCAAATAAACAAATAAAGTACACGGCATCACCCTTCGTGCTTTTACTCTCATCCTCACCAAACAAACAAATAAAGTACACGGCATCACCCTTCGTGCTTTTACTCTCATCCTCACATCCATAGTACGGCATGATCCTTCGTACATGGTTCAATAACAGGGCACGGCATGATCCTTCGTGCATAATCAATAAATAAACATGGCACGGCATTAACCTTCGTGCATAAATAAGTAAAACATGGCACGGCATCACCCTTCGTGCATTATCACTCTTCCTCACCCAAATAACTTTCACAGTTAAGGGCAAAGAAAGAAACAGCAATTCATAAACCGTCCCATCAAGGGCAATCAATATTTATCTTCACAACAAGTCCCAATAAGGGAGAACAATAACAATTCATCTGTAATATATCTCAAAATAATTATTTTCCAACGACTCACGGTCATACTAGACGCCAGTGTATGGATGCTCGTCACCACAACCCATACACCGCACTCGATCACATAACACATAACACATAATCCTATTCCCTCAAGCTAGGATAGAACAAACACTTACCTCGAATGCTTATGAACAATTCAATCCGTGGAAATGTCTTTTTCTTTCAACTTGGCTCCAATCCAACCGTATCTATACACAATTGATTTAATATCATCAATTCTACTCAACAAACTAATTCTTAAGACCAAATACAACTTTTACAACATTCTGCTCGGAATAGTGAATTTCAACCCCGGGCCCACATGGTCGGAACTCGGGGTTAGGACCAAAATCCGGTTACCCATCCCCCTACGAGTTCATGTATATGATTTGTTTCAAAATCGGACCTCAATTCGAGGTCCAATACCCCAATTTATGAAAAACCCTATTTTCTAACAAAAACAAGAATTCTACCATGAAAATCATTGATTTCTTATGAAAAACATGTTTAATGATGTTAGGAATTGAAAGAATTAAGTAAAAAGTGACTTACAATCGTTTTGATGAAGAAGAAATCCTTGAAGAATCGCAAATGGGTGTTTTGGTTTTGTAAAATGTGAAGAAATGACTGAAATTCGTGTTTTTCAGGTCTCTGTGTTCGCATTTGCGAACATGGGTTCGCAATTGCGAACCTCGACCAATTTCTGGAGTTTGAAAAATAAGCTAAGGCTGGGAAGTTCGCATTTGCGAACATTTGTTCGCATTTGCGAACACTGGCAGTCAAAGGGATGTTCGCATTTGCGAACCAATGTTCGCATTTGAGAACACATGTTGTATAAGGCAGTGTTCGCATTTGCGAACAATGGTTCGCATTTGCGAACCAAGGCAGTATGGGAAATGTTCGTATTTGCGAACTATTGTTCGCATCTGCGAACATAGGCAGCACTGGGGACCTTCGCAAATGCGAACAATTGTTCGCATTTGCGAACAAGGCTGGCTTCGCATTTGCGATCAATGTTCGCATTTGCGAGCCTTGCCTTACACTGTCCCCTTCGCAATTGCGAGAAATTCTTCGCAATTGCGAAGCCAACAGCCGGGTGAAAAAAACCAGCAGTTCAAAATTCAGAATTTCATCCAACGGCCTATCAAATCTTTACCCGAGCCCCCGGCTCCAAACCAAACATGTACACAACCTCAAAAACACATTATGGACTTGTTCGTGCGATCATATCGCCAATATCACTTCGTTTTAATCAAATCAAGCCTCAAACTCATGATTTTCATACTTTTGATTTTTCAAAACTTCTTAACTTGGAACTCAAGGTCCAAAACATCTCAAACGACATCCAAATGTCACCAAACTTTACGGAAACCACATATATAATATTTAAGACTTGTACCGGGCGTCGGAACCAAAATACGAGCCCGATACCAAGGTCAATTAATTTATTTCCTTTAATAATTACATCAAAAACAATTTCACATAAAAATTCATAACTTGGGCTCTAGGCCTCCGAATTCGACTCCGGACACATGTCCAAGTCCCATATTTTCCTACGGACCTCTCGGGACCATCCAATCTCGGGTCCGGATCCGTTTACCAAAAATGTTGACCGAAGTCAACCATATCAATATTAATATCATTTTTATCCAAATTTCTCATAGAATTCGTATTTTCTATCACAAAATCTTTCCGGCTACATGCTTGGATTATGCACGTAAATCGAGGCAACATAGAATGAGATTTTCAAGGCCTCAGAAGCTCGAAATGATTAATTAAATAAGTGATGACCCTTTGGGTGATCACATTAGCCTTCTTCAACCACTTTGGACCTATAACACATGATAAACACTAATAAGAGTATTTTGTCATCATATATATTATCAAAACAACATTAAAGTGTGATTATTTAGGGTATAAATATAGTAAAATTCACCTATTATCAAGCGTTCGTTCATAAAGTTTTTTATTTTTTATGCATTTTTTAACTTTTCGAGAATATGAAAAATTCTAAAAAGTTATTTTTCAAAAGTATCACTCAGATCACTCACAAAACTTCAAAACAACCCAAAATCATATTCATGTTCAAATACAACTCTAATTTTCAAATATCATTTCCACTTGATTTTTTTTTTCACTTTTCTTTAGAATTTTACAATTCTTGTGTCCAAACGCCCACTTAGTTTCTCCTTAAAATAGGAGAAAATGGCAAAAGATGATCCTTTATATTTGATGTGTTCTATATCGTAAGTATATTTTTGAGTGACTTTGGTTCCTTAGGTTTGCCAAAAATGAATAATAGATACTCTACCTCTAAAAGTTGCACTTGACTCCAGAAATAAATCAAAAATAGAAAAAAATAAAAGCTGCACCTTCAAATGTGAGTTCATATTAAATCCTTCTCTTTCAAAGTTTCTATCTAACAACTAGAATTTATTAAATTTAATGAAGATCAAAAGTGCTCACTTTAATTTTGATAAACTTAAAGAGCTAAAACTACTCATAATTATTTTAAAGGACAATTTTAGACCTACCCAAAGTATAATAAGGACAATTTTTGTAATTTTCTCCATAAAGTATTCCACTAATATTATCAAGTGCCGAAAGCAGAATTTTAAATAAGGAAATTTTAAAAAAGAATTGGTAGGATATCATAGTTGGCTTTGAAGCTATAACCAAAGATAACTTATGAACTCCTTTACCATTACACTCCATTTTATATAACCCAATTATTTTACTAATTTATTAGTAAATTCTGCCTCTATTTTATACAATATTTTTTTTGTGGTCCTTCATGACCTCTTTTTCATATTTGGTTTACTAGCCGAAATCGTTCTCCAATGGAATAAAATAAGGGTAGATTTTACAAATTATCATATAATTATGATTTTTTTATCAAAGTCATATAACTATATTTTCTTACACAAAAATTATAAAAATTTCACTAACTCGCACAAAAATTACAATGACTGAAAATCACATTTTTTCAGTAACTTTTTCCTTACTTCATATCCTTTTTATGATTTATGTAAAAAAATATAGTTATATGATATTAATAATAAAAAATTATAGTTTTTATGAGATAAAACAATAAGCATCCCTTCAAACAGGGTCCGTATCTGTAGGGGGGGGGGGTCGTGTCAGCAAATTGTTGAACCTTCTAGAAGGGAATGCTTTCCCCTGTAAAGTCTAGATAACGTGACAAAAAATAACATATGTGGAAAGTGAACCTCATACGACCATGCATGTTCGGGATTATCGAACATGAATGCCCATCAATTGTTACCATCTTCTGCAACATACACTACTAGTCCCGTCTTTTCGACGAAATAAGATGGTGTACTTACGGCTACAACTTGTTTTGCATTTACTAATTCAGCAACATACACTCATACAGATTAAAAAAAATATTTTGGTGCACCAGATATCTCGTGTTTACATGGGGTTCGAAAAAGGGCCGTCTCAACTGTCGACTTTAATGTATGCATTAATGATTATTTTTACGATTCGAACTTGTGACATATAACTAGATCACACGAAGACAACTTTACTGTTACTCCAAAGTTCCAGTCCTTTCTTAATTACATTCATATAGATTTCTAGGTCTTTTTTTTTTTTTTGCCATATAATGTAAACAATGTGGGGTTCTCTGCCATAGGCACTATTAAAGTCATGTCTGCGGCTATCGTTTCAATTACTTAATTGGTTAAATAGGCAAGTTTGATGGTAGGCATAATGTGATCAGTTTTATAATTATTTATAAATGTTATTGTAATTTTATAGCCTCATTTATAAGAGCCGGTAAAATATACTAAAATTTTAAATTTGTTTATTTTGTATAAGTAATTCAAAACAAAATAAATACTAGATATGTTAAGGTGAGCCCGTACCTAGAACTCACTCTCAAAAAAACTAAGAAGGGAGCTAGCAAAAAAGAATGATCCATTTATATTTGGAGATAATTAATTTTAATTTTTTTTTATTTTTAGTGAAAAGTTTTTCTAGTTACACAATTAGCTAGCGTTTGGCCATAGATTCCAAATTTATTTTGAAAAATCTGATTTGGGTGAAGTTTGATTTGAAAATAAAAATGTGTTTGGACATATATTTTCAAAACATATTTCCCAACTTTATTTTGGAAAAATATGTATATAATTCCTAAATTTTGGATTTTGGCCCAAAATGAGCAATTGGTGTGATTTTGGGATTTGAGGTTTGAAATTTGGGATTTTTTTCATAATGTGGACAAAATTTATGATCAAACATGAATTTTAAAAATAAATCTCAAATTGATTTTGGTAAATCTCATGACCAAACGGATCCTTATTATAAAAGAGTTAAAATCACAATTTTAAATTTTTGATATTCATATGGCTGTAAATCATAAGTTTCGAAAACCTCTATTTTTTTTTAAAAAAAAACTTTGTCAAATTACTTCAACTAAATTAAAATGGAGGAAATATACTTGCATGGACACAGGCTGTGGTCCCATTCAATTGCATGGGGAGGCGACACGTGTGAGCGATTGGTTGCAGTCCATCGCCTTTTCTTGTCGCAACTGCTGTCTTTTCGTTCTTTCCTTCATATTTTGGCCTTAAAGCTCCTTCTTTTCGTTTTTATGACTTCCACACTCGGCTTGAAATGACTTACTACTGTTATAGAAGGGAATAAGAAGAGCAGCTTGGGGTAGTAAAAGAATCCGGAACCAAATTAAGTTTTTTTGGACTTATTTTAATGTTTATACGTTTAAAAAAAAGAAAAAAAAATAATAGTATATAAAATGCCTCTATTAATGGTATATTTTAACAGCGTTAAATACAACGCCACTAATTGTGGCATTGAACATGTCAGAGACTGTTCAACGCCACAATTAGTGGCGTTGTATTTGTTAATATAAACCCTTCTCCTTCTTCAACTCCCATCGTCTTCCAAACAAACACACCCATTTTTCTAAAAAATTTGGCCCCCCCATCCCCACATTCTGCCCGAGCTTTTTTTTAAAAAAAAAAAAAAATTTGCCCCCCCCGATATATCGTAGTAGTAAGACGTGGGTCCCACTCTCGAGTAAAGGTTGTTGGTGTTGTGGATTTATGGGTTTGGAGCGATAATATTCATCTTTTTCATCCGCAAAAAATCGAATTCGATGTATGTTGCATATTAGTATTATTTTGTTTGTATTTTAGATTGCATGTTAGTTTTAATTAGTTTATGTTACTTTCCGAAATTAGTATGTATAATTTATCCGGATTATTATGATAATATATGTGCTTTCATGTTAAAATTTTGTTTATATATATTTGTTTAATTTATATTATTTGTTAGTTGTAAAATGCAGACCTTTTGGCGTAGTAAAACATAGAATCTTTTAGGCTAGTAAATTTTAGAGCCTTGTAGCATAGTAATGTGTAGTATTTAGCTTGGATTGTTGATCCTCAAAATTAAGTTATAAAATTAAGTTATTAAAAATTATCGAACCCGGGAGCTCAAAAATATCGAGCCCGGGACCCATATGTTAGTAATTTGTACAATTAAATTATTTAAAATGTAACTTTAAATTATAAAAAAAAAATACATAACGATTAATAATAGTTTGGTGCCGCTGGGCCTCAAAAATATCGAGCCCGGGATCTATACATAATTAATTTGTACAATTAAATTATTTAAAATATAAATTTAAATTATAAAAACATACATAACGATTAATAATAGTTTGGTGCCGCTTTGCCTAAAAAATATCGAGCCCGGGACCCATATGTTAGAAATTTGTACAATTAAATTATTTAAAATGTAACTTTAAATTATAAAAAAAGTACATAACGATTAATCATAGTTTGGTGCCGCTGGGCCTAAAAAATATCGAGCTTCGGACACATATGTTAGTAATTTGTACAATTAAATTATTTAAAATGTAATTTTAAATTATAAAAAAATACATAACGATTAATAACATTTTGATGCCGCTGGGCCTCAAAAATATCGAGTCCGGACCCATATGTTAGTAATTTGTACAATTAAATTATTAAAAATATAAATTTAAATTACAAAATAATACATAACTATTAATAATAGTTTGGTGTTGCTGGGCCTCAAACATATCGAGCCCGGGACCCATATATAAGTAATTTGTACAATTAAATTATTTAAAATATAACTTTAAATTATAAAAAAAAATACATAATGATTAATAATAGTTTGGTGCCGCTGAGCCTCAAAAATATCGAGCCCGAGACCTATATTTTAGTAATTTGGAAAATTAAATTATTATAAATATAACTTTTAATTATAAAAAAATACATAGCTATTAATGATAATTTGTGCAATTAAGTTATTAAAATTTTTAATTTTACAGTTGACGACATGGATGTGCCCATACATCCTGGCCCTAGGACCTCGAATCTGTTAGGCCTACAGCCCTATCATCGATCAGAGTATATCTGGGATGACTAGTTGTTGACATAGACATTTCAGGCTCGGAAAGTGGATGTCTTGTGGGAGTTCCTCAGTGAGCACGATTTACATCCTAGAGTCGTCCATCACTGGAGGAGATGGGATTCTACAGGATTATTCGCATTGGCCGGATACAACTTGATTATTCTTTGATCACGACCATGATTGAGCGGTAGTGACCGGAGACGCACACCTTCCACCTTCCCATTGGCGAGGCCACTATTACATTGCAAGGTTTTATATAGCCTATCAGCCGATGGGTTGCCTGTTCTATTTCCTGCGAACATGAGGCATTTTCTGCGCGAGGCGTATTGGTATTTGCTTCAGATGCTCACAGGTTTGAGGTCGGAGGCCGAGGATCCCAGGGCTGGGATCGGTCGGATACAGTTATCCCCTATTAGACAGCGCCTAGAGCAGCTCCACCCTACTATCACTGATCAGTCAGAGGAGGAAGATGTACTTCACTACACTAGGCTATCGTTGCTCCTTTTATTTGGGGGGGTCTTGTTCCCGAACACTTCGGGTAACTTAGTAAGCCTCTGGTTTCTCCATCATATCACACGGTTCGAGGATACAGCCACATACAGCTGGGGTGCTGTTGTCCTCGCATTCTTATACAGGCAGATGTGACGGGCTTCTATCGGCACACAGAGAGATATTTGTGGCTTCTTGCCTATTCTACAAGTGAGAAAATATTCGATGAAAATATCCGTTACTTACAAATCTACCAAGCTATAGTTTATCTTACAGTATACATCAACTTTCTATGTTAGGTTTGGGTATGGGAGCGATTTGTGTAGCTCAGGCCACCTATGCCACAACTACCAGCTGACGCCGCCATTCCACACCTGCCTTTAGCTTCTAGGTGGGTCATGTGGCATGGACTTTCGCGGGCGTATGATGCCCATCATAATCTCCCAGGCATCAGGGATGTGTTAGACTTCCTCGAGGATGCACAGGTAAATATCTAACTAAACGTACCCGTTATTGTTTAATTTAGTGTTACGCATACTAACCATTTGTGTTGTTATTTGATAGTTCAACTGGACGCCGTATAGCGAGGACTTGCTAGCTACCCTGCCAGCGTACTGTACTCTATGCCGACATATTTGGAGGACTTCTGTCCCTCTTACATGCCTGGATATCGTGGAGCATCATGCCTCGAAGCGGGTTTCACGTCAATTTGGCATGCTGCAGCCTATATCGCCTCTGCCTGCATGGCATGCCTTGCATTATGAGAGGGATGATCGTTCCAGGGTGGACGACACCGTTTTAGGCTGGCTCCACACCCAGCTGGTAATTTGGGATAGACTAGGTGATTTGATCCCACCTCCGCAGCACTATCCTATTGATGGTATATGGCATGGTATCACACAGTGTCCCGTCTTTTTATCGGCAACCCGGTGCATCAGGTAGATGGGCGGTACGTCTCATACGCCGGGAGACACGAGGCTCTGGTATGTTATATGTTATATTTAATAATGTACATATAATGTTATGAGTAATACCTAGTTTACATTCTTTACTTTTGTGCAGGCTAGTGGATTGCATACCGTCTACCATATGGGGCAGCAGATGCAGAGTTATGTCCACGATCATGTGGTCATGCAGAATTATGGTCGGCGATTCATGACAGTGGCTGCCGAGACACTGCAGCGTGCCAGATCGGATCAGCGCTTGGCACAGGATGCTGATTATATTGATCCAGCCACATACCAGCGAGGTCGTGGTATTCCACGAGTTACAGGTGCCCGACGAACTGCTCCCCGATGATCAGGTGCTGCCCAGCGACCTCGTGCTGCCCGAGGAGGTGGTGTCCAGCAGGGGGCTGGTGATGCTCCCGATGATGATGTTATTGCTGCTATGCCAGGTGGCATGGATGAGACGGACATGCCGTCTTACAGCCTTGGTATTTATGACACTGCATGCCCTTCACAAATGACCCCACCGGGTCAATTATTGATCACGGGCTCTGATTTCCAAGTAGCGGATTGGAGTACATATTACCCCGGCCCATCTACCACTGATGAGGGTGGACCGACAAAAACTGTTCCAGAATAACCACCCGATAATTGGGGGTTATCTCTACTACGCACAACCTAATTTTTAGGAAAGTCTTTGACCTTCACGTACATCTCCAGCATTGTGATTACAAGAAAATCATGACATTCGTCCGGAGTCCTCAAAACCTCACCACCTCAATATAAATAAGCTTTTATCCTTCGCTCTTTAGACATAATGAAGAAATGCTACAGAATTTAAGAATAATAGAGCAAGAAGAGTTAATAAATTTTTTGAATGCATAGAATACGATTGTAGCCTCTTTATATAGAAAACGAAGAGTCGGGATGGTTCTTTTTTTACCATACAATGCCAAAAAAGTTGGCGTTGTACAGTTCAATTATTGTACAATACTGTAAATATTGAGTCACAATAAAATAAGCGTACAACGCCAGAAATTATGGCGTTGTACATATACTGACACATACAACACCATAATTCCCGGCGTTGTATACTAACGGTGCCATTACCGTCAATATACAACGCCAGGAATTGTGGCGTTGTATATAGAAATTATTTTTTTAAAACCTAAAACTGTTCTATAAGTCTAAATTAGACCTACCTTGGTTCCGGATTCGGTAGTAAAGCTATTTTTGAAATAGCATTTGGTTTTATGGACACATACTATCTTTGATTTTTCCATTTCTGCCACCTTTTAGCAGAGGTACAGCTGTCAGAGGTTAACATAGCAGCTTGGATTTAAAGGGTAGTTTGGTCATTTTAGTTAAAATAGGACATAATGATTGGTCAAAAAGGAATATTATTGTAGCTCATATATAATTATTGAATATCTTGACTAAGTTACCCTTTTCAGCATTGTATGGGTTAGAACCCAACTCCTCGACAGTCGATGAGACTAACCTTTCCTCTCGGCTAATACAAGAATAACAAGTGCTATGATCACTCTTAATTAAAGATATTTTTCATAACCACCTAAAAAGGTTATTAAGGTTACGACCTATCTGTTATATCTAAACGATAATTCCCTAACGTGGGCCCAGTCGTCAGGGGTCAACTTATACAATTCACACCTATAAATGCCAAAAGAGGAAGGAGAAAGGGGGTTCCACTCTCTCCTCAGGGAGACTCTAGAAATACAGAGTAAAACATAGAGTGAGAACCCACCAACGAAAGCAGAAAGAAGGTAGATCCAAATAAACCTGATTGTAAGGTTCTGCAACTCCCCATGGGGAGGCAGACCACACTATTATCATGAATAAAGATCGCCTATGTTTTCTATTGCTAGTACAAACATTTCTTGTTATCTTTTCCTTTATTAGATTCATGATGTGTTATGATTTGCTATGATTGGCCATCAACTTATATCTATTGTTTTGAATTCATAAAGTGATCGATAACTTTTGAGTCAAACAATTTGGCGCCGTCTGTGGGGATTTCCTAGCAAGATCGCATAACTCTTCCTGAAATCAAAAGCAAAGGGAAAACATCGAGAAAAGGAAAAATAACCCAATCAGAGCAAGCCCGATTCACTTCGTCCACACGCTGGGACTCAGGCCATGTGCCTTCGCCAAATCAATTAAACCATAATTGAAATTCAACTCGGGCTACGCGCCCTCGACTCAAAGTAGTCAACAATATTCAACAATAGTTGTAACTGGGACTCGCATCATGTGCCTTCGCCAAATCAATTCAACCATAGTTGAAATTCGACTTGGGCTACGTACCCTCGACTCAAAGTAGTCAACAATGTTCAACAACAGTTGTAACTGGGACTCAGGCCATTTGCCTTCACCAAATCAATTCAACCATAGTTGAAATTTGACTCGGGCTACGCGCCCTCGACTCAAAGTAGTCAACAATGTTCAACAACAGTTGTAACTGGGACTCAGGCCATGTGCCCTCTCTAAATCAGTTCAACCATAGTTGAAATTTGACTCGCGCTACGTGCCCTTGACTCAAAGTAGTCAACAATATTCAGCAATAGTTGTAACTAGGACTCAGGCCATGTGCCTTCGCCAAATTAATTCAACCATAGTTAAAATTAAACTCGGGCTACGCGCCCTCGACTCAAAGTAGTCAACAATGTTCAACAACAGTTGTAACTGAGACTCAGGCCATGTGCCTTCGCCAAATCAATTCAACCATAATTGAAATCTTACTCGGGCTATGCGCCCTCGACTCAAAGTAGTCAACAATGTTCAACAACAGTTGTAACTGGGACTCAGGCCATATGCCTTCGCCAAATCAATTCAACCATAGTAGAAATTCGACTCGGGCTAGGTGCCCTCGACTCAAAGTAGTCAATAATGTTCAACAACAATTGTAATTGGGAATCAGGCCATGTGCCTTCGCCAAATCAATTCAACCATAGTTTAAATTCGACTCGGGCTACGCGCCCTCGACTCAAAGTAGTCAACAATGTTCAACAATAGTTGTAACTAGGACTTAGGCTATGTGCCTTCGCCAAATCTATTCAACCATAGTTGAAATTCGACTCCGGCTACGCGCCCTCGACTCAAAATATCAACAATGTTCAACAACAGTTGAACTGGGACTTAGGCCATGTGCCTTCACCAAATCTATTCAACCATAGTTGAAATTCGACTCGGGCTACGCGCCCTCGACTCAAAGTAGTCAACAATATTCAAAAACAGTTGTAACTGGGACTCAGGCCATGTGCCTTCGCCAAATCGATTCAACCATAGTTGAAATTTGACTCGCGCTACGCGCCCTTGACTCAAAGTAGTCAACAATGTTCAATAACAGTTGAATTGGGACTCAAGCCATGTGCCTTCGATAAATCACTTGAACCACACTTGAAATGCGACTTGGGATACGCACCCTCGATTCGGACATACTCCACAATGTTCAGCGACAGCTGAACCGAGATTCAAGCCACGAATCTCCGCCAGATAATTCAAATACAGTTGAATTAAGACCTAGGTCATCTACCTCCACCGATATATTGACGAATAAACTAAGGCGCAAGGTAGATATCCTCGTCAACCAGGTAAACACGTCTGGCTCCTATTAGAGTAAAAGGCATGCAAGATTCGATGCCTGCCAAACCACTTGGTCAAGCTTTCGTTCTCACGGCGAACTACCTTCGAGGAGATGCCTCACCACGCCCAATTTAAAAAGGAGGGGATTAGCCGCCAACGTCCGAAAATTAGCCCCACCCCCCCAAGACGGAAGTGAAGCAAACAGTAATTGAGCAATGCAAAAAAGGAACTCCCCATTTTTCGAAAAACAATTGCGGGCCATGCCCGTCTACACCTATTCAAACATCGTCTGGAAACAAAACAAATAACATAACAACGTGCAAAAAAAATAAACACAGCAACAACCACTAAAAAGGAGAAGAAACCACTCTTTTCACTCAGGACCATCCGCACCGTCGCCTGCTCCAGCTATACCATCTCCTGGTCCGGCCGCTTCACCACCCGCTCAACCTGCTCCACCACCTGCAATCTCCATACCATTGCCAGACTCCTGCCAGCTCCATCATTAATACCAAGCATTGCGGCGTCAAAACAACATTCCACACGAGCCTCCCGCGCCCAATGGCGTGCTCCCTCGAAAATGGCTTTGGAAATGATGTCGGCCTCAAATAGATGTTTGTGCACGTCCCGCTGGGCCTCAGCATAAAACCAAACCTCACAGGAACCATCCATAAAAGTGGACTGCTCCGGGATACGCCTGTTCTCTTCCTCTAAAAGCACGATTTTCCCCGCTGCATCTTGGGCGCCCACTCTAGAACCCCGATCCGTTCTTCGAGATTGCCATCCCTGAAGGCAGCAGCTCTCACCAACAATAATTGAGATTCGTTAGCGCGGATAATTCCCTATAATTCATCCGCCCAGGCCAAGGCCTCAGCCAACCTCTGCTTTAAAGCGGCCACATCCCCTTCCAATACAACAACCTTCCCATTCCACTCTAAAGTAACTTCCGTCACCTTGGTTAAACATAAACGCTCACATTCTATCGAAGCCCTCCGTCCAGCCTCGAGCTCATCATACTTCCGACGCAACTGGTCCTCTAAAGCTCTTATGCGACCAAGTGCTTGGTTTGCCTACAACTCCCTCCTCGCCAACTCTTCAACTAACGTCTTGTTATAGGGATCAATCATCAAATGCTCGCTTAACTCCCTACATTTGTTTCGGTAGTGGCGGCATTTGTCAAGCACCCACAAAAACATTCCTAACCGAACGTTGGCCCAATGAAGACTCTCCACCTGCAACAAAAATGCCTGCAAAACGAAGGACGAGGGGTCAGGCAGAAGATAAAGAAGCTTGTAAAAGGGGGATCCCCGTCACAGCTACTTTGTTCATCAAACCAGCATCTGAAACCCCCCTCAACGATTCCTTCTCCACCGCAGAACACAACTATCCAAACTGCAACACCAAACGCGAATCCAGCAACAACAAATTCTCATTCACAGGAATTTCAACAACATGTAGCCTCCCATCCGGGTGAATTGCCGCACTTGTGATCCCATCGCGAAACATGCGAACGTCCTTAGAATCCAAGTCAGAATCAGATGTAGACCGATCTCCCACCGCCACCATCTCCGTTGAAGGAGTACTCGAGCCGCCAATACCCACAACCACACGAGAAGCTTCAACCAACTCGACCATATGGGTTGAGGATTGAGCAGTAGGGGTGGCACTTCCCTCTCGATCCTTACGAGCCTGAGCCTCATTTTCTCTCAGCCTATCTTCAAGAGTGTGCGCCGCGGCCGCACCCTCCCCCACCCCAAAAAGAGGGGAATCCACATTTATCACAATAGGAGGAATGGGTACAGCCGCCACTAGAGGAGCCGGGGAAGAAATAATCATGCACCTGATCAAAGGTCTATCTTTCTCATCACACGAAGACGAGCCGTCTCACGGGCGAATGGTCCCCGACGGGCCTTCGTCACGAAACAAAGGACGAGAAGGAGAAGTCACCGCAGAAGACTCAACCGATGCAGCCCTTGGCACCCGACATGGCACCGACGCTGCAAAGAACCTAGCAATCGCACTAGGCTGCCGAAATGCTAGTTGAGGGTCTCTGCCTCGGTACATTCTCCCTGCAACAATAGACAAGGTCAGCCCAAGGATTTATTAAGCTCGAAACAAGCCAAATACAAAAAGCATAACTTCTGACCCACTCCTGGCCCCCAGCCATACTTCTCGCAATAGGACATCCACGAGCGGGCTCCCTCGGTGTGCGAAACCACGGCTTCGAGCCATCCATGCAACCTAGCAAACAAAGCCGGTGGCGACCTCTCGGCTATAAAAGCAGTAACGAAAACAATGATAATCTAAACATAAGGAGAGTAACAGAACAAAATTTACCGCTCGAAAGGATAACTCACGTCTGTAATTCCAAGTCTCCGGGAATCTTGGAGAAAGCGCCACCAAGTGCTCGGTCCAAATATAGAAGAACTGTTTGAACGGTCGAGGATCGACCTAGTCATCTAAAGCAGCCGTCAAGCCCTTCGAACCATGCGGGCTCATCCGAAGCATACTCCCCCGCACCCGCTGTGGAGCATACAGAGCAAGTACATGCTGGAGCGTAACAGTCCTTCCGGCTAGTTCCGCGAACTTTAAAAACATCACCAGAAGCTTGTAAAGAGAGAGGGTGAGCTGCCCCGAACACACCTTATTATACCAACAGAAGTCCACCACCAAATTGGGAAGCGTAACCCTGAATTCCAGTCTAAAAGGGTACGCATAATAAACACAGTACCCGGCGTGATCAGTATGGACCCTCTCCTCTGGCCGGGCAAGGACAATGTCAGTGTGAGAAGGCACGAACCCCTGCTCCCGTAGTTGGGCCATACCCACCTCTCCCATCAGTAGGGCCTCATCGACCGGGTTATCCCCTCCATCGACAGTGAAATCCTCCGTTGAACCTCCAGTTGCGGGGAGTATTCATCTATTGGCAGAACCCTTTAAACTTCATTTTGCCCGTCTTCTCCCAACACCAAAGACAGGCCTTCAATCACTGGAGGACTGATCGGAAGCCCCACCGGAAGACTTTTACGGTAAGAAGAACTGGCCATCGATTAATTATCTAAAGAATATAGTAGAATGTCAGATTTAACCAAGAACGGTCAAGAACTCTTTGCAAAAGGGAAAGAACTCTAAAGTTCACAAGAAACAAGAGCTCCAAAATCTCACAAGTAAACTAGAGAGTGTCAAGTGTGAGCACGTGATTTTTACCCTACACATAAGTTATTCCTATAAAATTCAAAATAAATGATTTTTCATTATTTTTATAAATTTTGTGTGAATGTTGTGTTAGTTGTTTGCATGTTATTTGCGTGTGATAAATGAAAATACAAAAATTTGCATCTTTAGGAAATTAATTCATTTTTAACAAATTAAAGAAAAAAAATCAAAAAAATTAGTTAGCTTTTTAAAATTGAAAATTACCAAAAATTAGTTAGTTTTAATTAGTTCTAAATAATTATTAAAATACAATAAAATACAAAAAAAAATACAAGTTAGAATAAAGAAAACAAGGGAAAAACAAAGAATAGAAGAAATGGGCCAATAACCCAAAAGTCCCGGCCCAAAACGGGCAAAACCGCCCCAGCCCACACGCCCAACTTACCCGGCCCAACCCCATCTCCCATCTTTCAATCTGGACCGTTGATGATACTGCATCCAACGGTCCAGAGCATTACCCTAATTCTAATTACCCAAACCCCTCCCAAAACCCTAAATTACATTCATTTGTTACATCTCCTCAAAGACCAGCCGCCCCCGCCCGTCGCCACCGTCCGCCGCCGCCGAAAATTGCCCCACGGCGGTTCCGACGGTCCAAACCACCCAATTTTAACACCGTAGAACCACCTTAATGCCCTCTCTTCGAATCCATGCACGGTTTGGTTCGAATCAACCTAGAACCTCTCGAATCTTCGATTGAAGATTCGAACCAAACTAAAACCGACGCCAAATCGCTCCAAATTTATACCACACCTTCGCCGGACCTTCCCCATGTCAATGCCAAACTTGGTTTGGCTCAAATATAACCGGAAACCGTTGAACCCCAAAACACATGTCCAAGAACCCTAAAAACCGAAAAGAGATGTAATTTGCCGGATTTCATTAAATTGGGGTCTAATAGACCTTAATTGGATTGTTTTTACTTTAAAAAACATTTCAATTAAAGTCTTTTCGACCCCGAATGCAAAGACCAAGTCGGCCGAGCCCTTTCTTCTTCGAAGGTACTTGTTTTCTTCTCTGTTTTGTTTAATTATACTCGTCGCTTTAGTAGTTCTCGATTGTTGTTGATTTCGTTGAGATTCGGATGCCATTTTCTTTTCTCTCCTCATCTCTTTGGGACCTTTTATTTGGTCGATCTGTTAGTTGTTATTCTTCGCTGTTAACGGATAATTGCGAGTCGAATTCAATTCGTTGTTAATATCGTCAAGTTGTTTGATGTTGAATTTACAAAGTGCTATCCGAAATTTGTGTGATCACTGCTTGTCGGCTTGGGTTATCGATTACATATATCTTAATCGGCTAATCGAATGTTGTCAAACACGTGTTCGCGTCAATTAGCGTCGTCGGTTAGTTAGCTTCGTATTCTTTTTTTTTCTCTTTCTCTCTTCTTTGGCCGAGAACACTGTTTTGGTGGTTGCCAATTCTAAAGGTTCTGTTTTGTTTGTTTGATTACATATGTTTTGTCGAATACGTGTTCGCGTCGATTAGCGTCGTCGAACAATTAACTTCGTATTCCCCGGCACTTGGCCGAGAATTCTTGGTTCACTGCTTTTGCAATTGTTTGGATATCAAATGTACATGCCGTTATCGTTTAATCGAATGTTTGACGATTAGTTTTCTGAGTATGTTTGTTAGCACATTAAGACAGTAATTGAATCAAGAAATTTGGAGTTTGTTGTGACTTTGGATTAGAGGTGTTTGAAAGCTTTGTGTTTGTTGTTTGTTTGTTGTTGTGACTGTTTGATGATGTTAAGATCAGACTTCACAGTGTGTTAAATAACACAGGGATTCCAGGGGTAATTTAGAGTTCAAATTTTTCTAAAATGACTAGTTTAATTGTTCTGTCTAGTAAGTACTGAGGAACATCTCAATTAATACATTGTGAGTGCCCCTAAGAGTTGTAAAGAGAAGATAACATGGAATGATGATAAAAGTGGGCTGCCAGCATCAGTTTAAAAGACTTTGAATATTTTTAAAAGAAAAAGAGCAGGGAGGAATGATGAAAAGGGTTAAGGGGGTTCACATGGGCTAAGGGAATAACATGGGGAAAGCTGGAACACTTTAGAAAAAATGGGGGTCTGTTTTGATCTATAAAAGGAGAGGAAAACACATACACAAGGACACACAGAGAGATTCACAAATATTCTCTGGAAAATACAGACCAGCACTCACAGACTGATTCACAAACACTCTCTGGAAACACTACATACACTGGAAAATCAAAACAACAGAGAAACACCCATTGGAAACAATAGGAAAATAGAGAGAAGCATCCTGGAAAAATAAATAGACTCACATTCTCGAAAGAACAGAATTCCCTTTTCTCTTATACATTTTGAAACAAATTTTCAAGGAAACACATATTGAGAATCTGTTTGAATCTGTTTTGTTTGAATCAAGATTCCATACCAATTGGTTTGGTCAAGGTTGTTTTGGTTTGTTTTGGTTTCTACTGGTTTCGCACTATTCGTGGTTTGTTTGAATTAAGTTTTTGGTCAATTCCCGTCGGTTATTCTTGCTGCCGCCGCTGTTATCTTGCTGTTCTTGTTCACTGCCGAACAAGTCACTCACTCCCTCTTTTGCTTTTGAATTTCCAGGTACACATCTTTGGATTGTCTATTGCTTTTACTGGAAATAAAATGAAAGCATGTTTTGAATATTGTCGCGAAGCCATCATATGAATGATCTTGTTAGATATCCATTAAATTGGGGGGTGTTAGTTGTATTAAGGATTGCACTGTTAAGCATTAAGAGTTTAAGAGCGCACACAATTATGTATGTCTATTTAGTTCTTACTTTCGTTATGAATAATTCGAAATAAAATCCGTTAGGCTTGTATTATAATCTTGATTTATTTTAGAATATCATTTAGTTTTCGTTATGTTTAACTAGTTTCTATTTTTGTTAATATATATTTAGATTGAGATTTTCCTTGATATGTTAAATTGATAATTTGTTAAAATCAAGTAACTTAAGCATGTTTAAGGTGTTAATTTGATTGATGTTAATTATTAGGGCAAGGTATTTTGAATCATTTTTTTGAATTTCTTCATTTGATTTTCCCTTGAAATCTATTTGTACTTAAGTAGACAAGATAAGTTAACCCATTTTTTTTAGATGCCAATGTTAGATCGATTTTAATCGCATAGTTTTGCTTTCGCTAATTAACATCGGATTAAGGATAGTAAACAATTTTACTTTTAATAATCGAATCAATTTGAATTATTTCTATTTCGCATATTTTGATCAATTTTCCGTTAGTTTATATCTTGTCATTTAATCTCCGGCCATAAATCAAAAAAGCTAGGAAATAATATATCATTTGGTAAGATTCTTTAATTGGAAATAATTTAAGAGATACACTGATAAGTAAATTGATCCTTTTGGGTTTATTTTTACAATGGTTTTGATCGGCATAGTTTCAAATGAATAACCCGGATACCTTTTTTTTTATACATTCACCTATCTATCAAAGTCCGAATCTATGTTATAATCGATTTTTTTTTTCTTTTGGCATGATTTCAAATGAATAGAGCGGTTTTAAAAGGTTAATTGGAGCATATAATTTATAAACATGTATAAAATCAGGTATTTTTAGCCATTTATAATAATTGAAGCGACCGTGCTAGAACCACGGGATCCGGGGTGCCTAACACCTTCCCTCGGGTCAACAGAATTCCTTACTTAGAATTTCTGGTTCGCAGACTTCATTTGGAAAGTCGAAAATTTCCTCGATTCGAGATTTAAATAAATCGGTGACTTGGGACACCTTAATTTATTCCAAGTGGCGACTCTGAAAATAAATAGAATAATCCCGTTTCGAATATTGTCACTTAAATTGGAAAAACTCCCTCGCGCATCTACCTCCCGGGTAGAGGGCGCGCCAAAAGGAGGTGTGACAGCTCTGGCGACTCTGCTGGGGACGAAAACCCAGAACCACTGGTTCAGGGTTTAAGAATTCGAGCTTTGAATAATTATTTTATTTGGCTTATTTATTATCTGATTTTATTACATGTTTATATTTGATATGCTAAATGTTGCTTTACCGCTTTGATATTTTGTGAATTGTATATAAATTGTGCCGATACCCATTTTTTTTCTCTTCTGAGTCTTTTGAAATATAATACCGGGCATTTGCTGGACATAGCACATTTTTCTCAAGATAGCCGTGGTGCTTGGCACCCGGTGAAGGATTTTGTAGTCACACATGTTTAGGCGGAGAGTTCTGTCAATTAAGCCGGAAAGCCATGCTACCGGTGCACTGACACTCTTCGGCTCGAGTTGTCCGCTCGAGTTAAAGCCAGTCTAGACACTTTTCCAACATGATGATGACTTAGAACAACAAAACCTTATGCCGGATCCCCGATAGGAACGTTTATTTGCATCATGTGCATATTTGACTTAGGAGGCTCAACATAGGGGTTGGGCCTGTCTAGGACAGGTGTACCTGAAACAAAAAGACCAACTTGTTGCATCTTTCTGTGTGCATTTATTTCGATCTTACATGCCGACCGGTTTGTTAAAAGAGAGGAAGAAGTGGAAAACGTCAGGGTATATAGTCAAAATAGTTTTATGGAAAATACTTAGTTCTTTGAAAATAAATTCTGAAGAAAAAAAAACGCAAAAAAAACGCAAAAATTTCCAAATAAATTTTCCTAATTTTAATAGTTTAGTTTCTTTGAAAATAATTTTGAAAAAATGCAAGAAAAAATTTCCAAATAAATTTTTCTTAATTTTAATAGTTTAGTTTCTTTGAAAATAATTTTGAAAAAATGCAAGAAAAAATTTCCAAATAAATTTTCTTAGTTCCTTTAAAAATAATTTGTTTTATAAATGCTTGTTTAAAAATAGTTTGTTTCCTTTTCTTAAAATGATTTAGTTCTTTTATTTTCGAACTACGCAAGTTTGATTCTCACCAAACATGAGATACGTAGGCAACCCATATCGGGCTCAACTAATACTGATTTTTTTTTAAGGAAAACAATAATTAAAAATATTAGAATTAGGATTTTTGTTCTTAGTCGAGAGTTAGGAAATTTTGCAAAAATAGCCAAATGCCTCAAAAGGGGCGCCGGAGGACTAATTTCGCAAAACGGAATATAGACATCACACTGGTATCCTGTTATACAGCCTTCAAATCTTCTTCAAGTGCTGGAAGGCCGTATTAACAAGACTCGTTTTTTTTACATAATGAAAAATATATAAAAAATAATAAAAAAGAAAAAGAAAAAAAAATTTGAAAAAATCTTAAGTTCATTTTTTATCTTTTCTAGGACCAACATGACTTCCTCGCAACGAATCAGCCAGAAAAGGGCAAGAGACGAAATGCCACCCATGTTCATGGTCCAAGACAAGACCCCAGATCGGCTTTGTAAATGGTGGACTAGTTTCTCGGCTTGGGAAAGAAATCAAGTTCACAAGCACCTCAAGTTTCTGCCGGACATCATGATGATAAAACAAGACTAAAATGTGATCAGAGCATTAGTGAGTTTTTGGGACTCAACAAGCAATGTGTTCAGATTCCGGGACTGCGAAATGACACCCACTTTGGAAGAATTGGGCGGACTCACAGGACTCGGAAGAGATTTGCACAAGATGAGACCTGCAGCTCATAGGCAGATGGGTATAAATAATTTCTTGAAAAAGTTATGTCTCCTGCGGGTTCCCATGGGTTGTTTGGAGAATGGTTGGGTGCCACTGGATTATCTCTACGACAGATTTGGTTATAAGAATGGGTTCGCGAAATTCTCAAATGCTGAATTTGTCAACCAGTTGAATTATGACGCCTGGGGAGACTTAAGGATTTATGCCTTTATGATCGCTTTTTTGGGAACCATGGTTTTTCCCGAACGTGGCGGACGCATCAGAATCCGTTTGGCTGCGGTGGTCTCATATCTACGGAGTAACGAGGAACACACTGTTCTTCCAATGATACTAGGAGACATCTTCCGGGCCTTAACTCGTTGCCAAGAAGGACAAGATTATTTTGAAGGTTGCAATATCTTATTACAAATGTGGTTTGTAGAACATCTCTATCATCACCCAATTGTGATAAACTTCAACACGAATTGGCTGAATTATATTCGTTGTCATACAAACAGAGCCGCCCGTTGTAACCTTCCAGAAGATTTGAGGACTTGGCAAGAATTTCTCAACTCTTTAAGGGCAGATCAACTTACCTGGAATTATTATTGGTTCCCTTCTGCCAAAATCATGCATATGTCGACATATCGCCCATTCTACATACTAATGGGTTTCAGGGGTTTCCAACCATATGCCCCACTACATGTCATGCGACAGTTGGGTAGAGAATAGAAAAGGCCCCCAATTGAGGATATGCGATCGTTTACAATGGAATTTGTGACGGAGGAGACCCCGAGGGAGACTTATGCACAGAAAGTATGGTTCGGTAGTCGACTCTCCGACATCAACGAAATGGTTGCCGATCGAGAAAGGGGAGAAGTGAGTTTCGCATATCTCGAATGGTTCCACAACCAATCAGTGCCGGAGCAAAGGTCAGAAAGATCAGTGAAGTATGCCGTAGATTGGGAGAAGGAGGTAGAAGCCAGAGTAAGGGAGGCTAAACATGAGACAGCGCAGGATTTCCAATCTTGCATCAACACTTTAAAAGAAGACAAAGGAATTTTGGAAGCTGCCATGGACATACAACAGGCTGATTTTGATCGGGAAAGGGCCGTTTGGGAGCAGGAAAGAGAAGCACTCCAAACTCAAATTCGAGAGATGCGATTGGCCGCAGAAAGGTCAAAGAGGAGTCGAAGTGATCAGAAGCTGATAAACGATTTGGAAAGGAAAGCCTTTGAACACCAAGAAGACTTGGAGAAGGCAAAAGCGGCCTTGGTTGCAGTCCGGACAAAATGGAAGAGAGCAGCCCACCAAGAAGCACTCCGTCTACAACAAGTAGTGAAAAACTATGATGCAATCATCGTTGATTTGAGAAAAGCAAATGCCACTCTTAGAGAGCGAACTCTCAGGCAAGTCCAAGATGCTAAAGCAGATAGAGACCGTTGTCACAACTTGATGGCACGGATGGAAAGACAAATAGATAGGCTCTTGGACCATATCTCCGGCAACTCTCAAGTATTAGGGGCAAAGAACAGACACATAGGGCAGCTGCTCAGAGAAAAAGACATAATCAGAACCAGGATCAATGAGATCGGGCACTACATTACTATGAGGTGTTTGAACTGCGAACGAGTACCTCGGCCGGCCCTCTTTTCTTCAATCATGAAATGTGTCCACCAAGTCATGGCAGAATTGGGGAGTATATAGAAAGATCTTACACCAAGAACTGCAGCAAGGCCAAACAACGCCCCCCGGGCGCAAAGATTCGAGGCGTTGGAACATGCTTAGAAGAGTCTGTTATTTTAGAGTCTGTTGTCCTTTTAAAAGTTTTTCTCCATTGTTGTCTTTTGCAAGTGTTTCAAGTTTGAAGTTTGGTTGAAATAAAATTCATGAACATTTCATTCATATCTTATGTCTATTGTATTAGAACTACGCTCGGTCTGATTCACGCGGGGACGTGATACGTAGGCAATCCACATAAGATTCGACCACCGCTAAAAAAAAAAAAAGAAAAGAAAAATGGGGAGATTAATAACAATAAAGTTTTCAAGGATAAGAGAAGAAGAAAAAGAAAAGCTGGAATGACGCATGCGAGGAATACATGTAGAAATGGTTAATTGATTAGGTGCATTACATCCAACGTGCGATAACATGCCTGTTAAATTCAGTGAGCTAACAAGTTTGATGCAATTTCCAGAAAGTTTAGCAGTGACTTGACAGAGTATACTGGCCGATCACCCTTACCATACCGGATCAAAAGGTCCAATTCCAGCAAGCATGTCTAGTTCAGACAAAAGTATCGATGGGGAGAAAACAGAGATACAAATCATAAAAGAGGAGATGGACCGGTTAAGACAGCAAATGACAGAGATGCACCTAGCCTGGGCTAGGGGACAATCATCACCAAACCTTCCTACTCTTACACCAGCACCAGAGCGTCCGCCCATTGATCCCTCGACCAGTGCACCAATCTATCCTTATTATCAAGGGGAAAACCCATATATCCCCCCGGTTTCACCAGCCAGGCAAAATCCTCATCCCCCGGTTACCCCTGTTTTTGTGGCACCTCCACCTGCTCCTTTACAAAAATCGTCCAGTGAGCCGCTTTTTCAAATCCACGACAATCATTGTTATTCTCCTGAGCCTACCTTTAAGGCTCCTGAACCGCATTCACACACCCCTCACCGGGATAACCCGGCAGAACCGGACAAGCACCTCCCAAGTTTGGAGCATGAGGAAGTTATTCGAAAAGTTAAAAGCCTGGAGCAGTCCTTCAGGAATATGCATGGTTTGGGCAACCAGGTCAGTGTCGCTTACAAAGATCTATGTCCATTCCCGGATGTACAGTTGCCGGCCGGGTTTAAAATGCCCAAGTTTGACCTATACGAGGGACACGGTGATCCAGTAGCCCATCTTCGAGGGTTTTGTAGTAAAATGCGAGGAGCCGGAGGACGAGACAAGATTCTGATAGCTTACTTCGGTCGGAGTTTGGGGGGATCTGCACTAGAGTGGTACACTAGGCAGGATCCCAGCAGATGGTTTACATGGGATGATTTGGCTCAAGCATTCATTGGCCAGTTCCAGTACAATCTTGAAATAGTCCCGGACCGCTTATCATTGCTAAAGATAGAAAAGAAACCCGCCGAAAGTTTCAGGGAATTTGGTTTCCGCTGGAGGGAATAGGCAGCAAGGGTAGATCCGCCTATGAGAGAGAACGAGATGGTGGATTACTTCTTGCAAACACTAGAGCCAACCTATTTCGGACATCTGGTGACGTCCGTGGGCAAGTCATTCACTGAGGTGATAAAGATGGGGGCTATGATCGAGGAAGGCTTGAAAGCCAACAAGATCATGAGCTATTCAGCATTGAAAGCCACCACCCAAGCTATTCAAAGTGGTACCGGAGGAGTGCTTGGGAAAAAGAGGAAGGAAGAAGTCACGGCAGTCGAGTCCGAACATGGTTCAGAAACAGAGGCCCCGCACCCCAGTATAACCCGCCACAACCTCACCACCATAATTACTTCCACAATCCATATAATCACCCGCAACATTACTATCCAGCACCTGATCCCCATTTTACTGTCCATCACGCTCAGTCATATTCCGCACCTCCCGTCCAGGCACCATGGCGTGCACCAAATCCACAGAACAATTACCCACCCCCAAGAGCCTATAGAAATCCCACGGGTGCGGGCTTTCGCCCAAACCAAGCATTCAAGGGCGACAGGGCGCCAAGGCCAAAGACTTTCACTCCCTTGGGGGAGTCTTACACCAGTCTGTTCCACCGTTTGAAGCAAGTAGGGTTGCTAAATCCGGTTGAAGCTAAGCTACCAAACCCTCTTCCAAAGAATCTGGACCATTCAGTAAATTGTGCATACTGCTCAGGATGTCCGGGACACGACACAGAAAAGTGTTGGAGGTTGAAAATAGCCATCCAGGAGCTCATCGACACACGCAGGATTGAGGTCCAGACTCCAACGGAGCCCAACATCAACCAAAATCCACTTCCAACTCATCATGAGACCAACATGATCGAGTTGGTACGGGTAGAAGAAGGAAAGGAGAAAGCCTCCTAGACTGTAATGATGATCAAGTCTAGCGGGGTAGGAATGAGAAAGGGGCCGAGCCTTGATGAGTCATCCATTTGCAAGAAGGACATACCGGGAGGGTCGGAAGCAGAAAAGGGAAGTGTGAACGGAGTACCGGTGAGGCCGCGGGAAGCAAAAATAGTTGTACCAGGGGTAGCAACCAAACCCGTCTTGACGGTGGCAGGTGTTCGAATGGATCCTTTCATCATCAAGCCAGCAATACAGTTGCCAATAACTGATAGCAGAGCTATTCCATGGAATTATGATCGGACCACGACAACCTACAAAGGAAAGGAAGTGAAAGAAGAAGTTTGCGAAGCGCAAGGTTTGACCCGCTCGGGGAGATGTTTTGCCCCCGCGGAGTTGAGGAAGACTGCTCCGGCAACACTAAAAAGCTGGTAACTGACGAAGAGGCAGAAGAATTCCTGAAAAAGATGAAGCTGCATGATTATTCTGTCTTAGAACAACTGAAGAAGACTCCTGCGCAAATCTCATTGTTGTCCTTGCTGATACATTCTGAAGAACATCGGCAAACTTTGATGAAAGTTCTGAATGAGGCCCACGTACCTGATAAGATCTCGGTGAGTCATTTGGAGAAGATCACCAACAGGATATTCGAAGCGAATCAGATCACTTTCACCGATGATGAATTGCCTGAGGAAGGCACCGAGCACAATAAAGCTTTATATCTTACGGTAAAGTGTGAGGAGTCGGTGGTTACCAAAGTCCTAGTCGATAATGGATCCAGTGCTAACATTTGTCCTCTCTCTACACTAAACAAGTTGAAAGTGGACATCAACATGATACGCAAGAACAACATACGTGTTCGAAGGTTTGATGGAGGAGGCAAGGCGTCGGTCGGGGACATAGTGTTAATCTTGACAATTGGACCAGTGGAGTTCACCATGGAATTCCAGGTGCTGGACATGGTAGTGTCATATAACCTTCTGATAGGGCGACCGTGGATCCATGCCGCAAGAGCAGTTCCATCCAGCCTACACCAACTCGTCAAGTTTGAGTGGGACCAACAGGAGATCGTCGTCCATGGAGAGAATGATCTACAACCAGGCACCATCGTCCCCTTTGTTAAGACAAAAGAAGATGTTGGGCCATGGGTATACCAGATCTGCGATGTGGTATCCACCAACCGAGTTCCAGAAGGGGAATGCATTCCAAATGACAGAATAATTACTGCAGACGTCATGGTGGCTCATGAAATGTTGAGACACAGTTTTATACCCGGCAAAGGTCTAGGTGCATCTCTGCAAGGAATCATACAACCGGTATCTGTGGTCGAAAACGTGGGAACCTTTGGTTTGGGATTCAAGCCGACATCAGAGGACATCCAGCGACCTAGAAAGAACAAGCAGAAGACATGGGTGCTCCCGAAGCTTGTTCCACGCCTTTCCCGATCTTTTGTCAGGTCCGGAGTAAGAGGACATCCGACGACAAAGGTTCCCAGTCCTATGGTTAGGCCGGACGAAGAGTTCTTAAGAAAGTTCGAGGACCTATTCGCAGATGTATGCATGCTCGAGGATGGCGAAGGATCCAGCCATGCCGAGATACAGTTTGTGGGATCGAAAGCAAAGTTGAATAATTGGAAGGCTACTCCTCTCCCTGTCCGGAAGGAGTCTTGGTAGTTTGTTTTGGATTGTTTTCTTTTGAAATTTTGTGTTGGGATTGTCCCCGAAGTAAAATCCGTTTGTTTCAGTTCATTTTGATTTGAGTTCGCAAGTTTGTTTTTCCTTGTACTCGTTCCCATTAATGAAATTTTGTTCCTTTCGTTTCTAATTTTGTTTATTTTTCCTTCTTTTTACTTTTCTGAGCAGCTTTCTTTCAACTGATCTTAATGATATGGCGTGCTTAAAGATTAATCAACCCAGTCTAGAAAGTCAATCGGGTTTGGAATTAATAACGCATGAAATAAGAGGTGACGAGAGTGAATCTGAATACGGCGATGATGAAGCCGTAGAAGAAATCGGTGAAGAATTAAGTCACTTCGAGGAAAAACCCAAACCAAATTTAAATGAGACTGAGGCTGTTAATCTGGGGGACACAGATGACGTCAAAGAAACCAGAATAAGTGTCCATATTGAACCCAACTTGAAAGAAGAATTGATCAAAACACTTATGGAGTTTAGAGACATTTTCGCATGGTCGTACGACGACATGCCAGGACTCAGCACTGACCTAGTGGTCCATAAATTGCCTACTGACCCAGCATGCCCGCCCGTCAAACAAAAACTGCGAAAATTTAAGACGGAGATGAGTGTAAAGATCAAGGAGGAAGTAACCAAGCAGTTGCAGGCAAAAGTCATTCGTGTCACTCGATACCCTGAATGGTTGGCTAACGTAGTACCAGTGCCAAAGAAAGACGGAAAGATCAGAGTATGCGTAGACTACCGCAATCTCAACAAGGCAAGTCCCAAGGATAATTTCCCGCTTCCCAATATCCATATCCTGATTGATAATTGCGCCGGACGTGAAATCGGATCCTTTGTGGATTGCTACGCGGGATATCATCAGATCTTGATGGATGAAGAGGACGCAGAAAAGACGGCTTTTATCACACCGTGGGGGACTTATTGCTACCGGGTGATGCCATTCGGTTTGAAGAACGCAGGGGCAACATACATGAGAGCGATGACTACGGTATTCCATGATATGATACACAAGGAGATTGAAGTATACATGGATGATGTGATCATAAAATCTAGACGTCAAGAAGACCACGTTGCTGACCTCAGGAAGTTCTTTCAAAGACTTCGAAGATATGATATCAAGCTCAATCCGGCCAAATGCGCATTCGGAGTCCCATCAGGAAAGTTGCTAGGATTCATCGTCAGCCGACGGGGCATTAAGTTGGACCCATCCAAAATCAAGTCCATCCAGGAGTTACCCCCGCCAAGGAATAAAACAGAAGTAATGAGTTTGTTGGGAAGGTTAAATTACATCAGTAGGTTTATTGCTCAGCTTACAGCAACCTGTGAACCCATATTCCGTCTGTTGAAGAAAGACGCTACGATAGAATGGACGACAGAATGTCAGGAAGCGTTTGACCAAATCAAAGGGTATCCGTCAAACCCACCCGTACTAGTTCCGCCTGAACCGGGTAGACCCCTGATTCTTTATCTAACGGTTTTGGAGAATTCGTTCGGCTGCGTACTGGGGCAGCATGATCTTACTGGCAGGAAGGAACGGGCCATTTACTACCTCAGTAAGAAATTCACAGTCCACGAGGTCAAGTACACTCATCTAGAAAAGACGTGTTGCGCTTTGACTTGGGTAGCCCAAAAGTCGAAACATTATTTGTCTTCTTACACCACTTACCTCATTTCGCGTTTGGATCCGTTGAAGTATATTTTCCAGAAACCTATGCCTACAGGGAGGTTAGCAAAATGGCAAATATTACTTACAGAGTTCGACATCATATATGTGACAAGGACGGCTATGAAAGCTCAAGCCCTAGCCGACCACTTAGCTGAGAATCCTGTTGATGACGGATACGAACCTTTGAGGACATATTTTCCAGACGAAGAAGTACTGCAGATTGATGGGTTGGAGTTAACCGAGGATCCAGGGTGGAAGCTTTTCTTCGACGGAGCGGCGAACGCAAAGGGAGTCGGAGTAGGGGCTGTGCTTATCTCTGAAACAGGACATCACTATCCTGTTACTGCTCAACTACGTTTTCATTGTACCAATAATATGGCTGAGTACGAGGCATGTATCTTGGGGTTACGATTAGCGGTGGACATGGATGTACGGGACGTCTTGGTCTTGGGGGACTCGGACCTTCTGGTACATCAGATTCAGGGAGAATGGGAAACCAGAGATTTAAAGCTTATCCCGTATCGTCAGTGTTTGCATGATCTGACCAAACGCTTTCGATCGGTAGAATTCAGGCACATCCCAAGGATGCATAATGAGGTTGCCGACGCGTTGGCTACTTTAGCATCAATGCTACATCACCCGGACAAGGTTCGTGTCGATCCGTTACATATTCAGATCCGGAATCAACATGCTTATTGCAATATGATAGAGGAAAAGATGGATGGTGAGCCATGGTTTCATGATGTCAAGGAATACCTCAGGTTAGGAATATACCCAGAGCAAGCAACTGGAGATCAAAAGAGAGCTATTCGGCGATTGGCGAACGGATTTTTCCTTAGTGGAGGGGTACTGTACAAAAGGACCCCAGATTTGGGATTGTTGAGATGTATAGATGCGAGTCAAGCCACAATAGTGATGACAGATATACACTCCGGAGTTTGTGGACCACACATGAGCGGGTATGTATTGGCAAAGAAGATTCTTCGAGCAGGATATTACTGGCTCACTATGGAGCGTGATTGTATAAGTTTCGTGCGAAGATGCCATCGGTGTCAGATACACGGAGATTTGATTCATTCTCCACCGACCGAATTGCATACAATGTCGGCACCATGGCCGTTTGTTGCATGGGGTATGGATGTTATTGGACCTATAGAACCTGCGGCTTCCAATGGTCATAGGTTCATTCTGGTAACGATCGATTATTTTACCAAGTGGGTGGAGGCCAAAACATTCAAATCAGTGACCAAGAAGGCGGTGGTGGACTTCGTACATTCCAACATCATCTGTAGGTTTGGAATTCCAAAGATAATCATCACAGATAACGGTGCAAATCTTAACAGCGGATTGATGAAAGAGGTACGTCAACAGTTCAAGATTACACACCGAAATTCCACACCATATCGTCCCAAAGCAAATGGCGCGGTTGAGGCAGCAAATAAGAATGTTAAGAAGATATTGAGGAAGATGGTAGAAGGGTCTAGGCAATGGCATGAAAAGTTACCATTCGCACTGTTAGGTTATCGCACTACTGTCCGAACTTCGGTAGGTGCAACTCCTTACTTGTTGGTGTATGGGACCGAAGCAGTAATACCAGCAGAAGTTGAAATCCCATCCCTCCGAATTGTCGCTGAAGCTGAGATTGACGACGTGGAGTGGGTCAAAACCCGATTAGAGCAATTGAGCTTGATCGATGAAAAGAGATTGACAGCAGTATGTCATGGCCAATTGTATCAAAAGAGAATGGCAAGAGCGTATAACAAGAAGGTACGTCCCAGGAAATTTGAAGTGGGACAACATGTGTTGAAGAGAGTTCTACCACATCAGGCCGAAGCGAAAGGCAAGTTCGCTCCAAATTGGCAGGGACCGTTTGTTGTGACTAGGGTGTTATCCAACGGCGCGCTATGTCTAACTGATATTGAAGGAAGGTGCACTGATATGGCTATCAATTCCGATGCGGTCAAGAGATATTATGTGTAATTCTTTAATGTATTTGTCAATGTTTGGTTTCGTTTGTGTGTATTTTGGCATTTTTCGGAGAATGAAATGACAGAGGCGATTTTTCTACTACCCAAACACTTTAACCTTTGTTTTCCCCTTTGAGCCTTAATAATTCTTTCATATACCCTCTTTCGGAATCACCAAGGAAGATGTGTAACAAAATAGAAAAAAGAAACAAAGAAAAGACACAAGAAAAAGTGAACTACGTTCGACCCGATTCCTCAAGAAGGATACGTAGGCGCCACACGGCTCGGTCATAATAAAATAAAAATCAAAGATCCCCCAAGCAACAAAACTGGGGCAGAAGTCATTGTTTCATTTGAAAAGATGGTGTGGATTCCGAAAGTTGTAATGAGCTAACCATTGAGTTTAAACCCCTTTTCTTTAGCCTCACGCACAGAAACCACATTAATGCCCGAAAAAGACCTCTCGATCAGTATTTGAGAAATGCCAAATCATGCGAATGAAAACCAAAAGCGATACTCCGATCCTCGATTGAATTCAGGATGCACAAGCCGGAAAGGGATAATGCTTTAGAGGGAATCTCGTGGGCGATACCCCAGTCTAGAAAGAAAGCAAAATGAGAGAGCCTTAACGGTGAAAACCCTCGCGGGCACCTTAAGGCGAAGAAAGTTGAGAGAAATAAAATGAGAGAGTCTTACGGTGAAAACCTTCGCGGGCACCCTAAGGCAACGGGAGATAGAGAGAAATGAGAGAATCTCATTAGTGAAAACCCTTTGAAGGGCACTATGAGGTGACAAGGCAAGATGGTTACAAGGTGTCTGCATGAGACAAGGTTTGGACATTCGTTTACTGCTAGCAAAACACGGCCATCAGAAAGTAATTGACACGAATAGACTAGGCAGATTAATCTCAAAGGCACGGCATAACCATTGGATCAGTCACACATTCAGATAAGTTTTTCCTATTTTTGAGTTCAGAAAAGTTTTCCCTTTCTTTTGTCATTTGCGGTCAGCATTCCTTTTCTTTTCTTTCGTTTTCAAAAATTAACTTTTCAAAGCTTACTACCAAGTCTCCCAAAGCGGTACAATGAAGATGAATAGGCGTGGAACGAGGCAATAAGGCAAAAGTCGTTCCGATATTAAGATTGGAACGACAGGTTGATTGGAAGGTTCACAGGAATTATGGAGTACGATGGACAAATATTACACATCCGGAAGATGATCTCTCACAACAGATCATCGACTAAGAAGGGTCGTATCAAACTGAAGGTAGGAATAAAAGGGAGAGATGAGAGACCATCTGTGGAAAGAGCACCCTCCCCAGCAAATGTCAATGTCATCCCCAAAAGTTCGAGGGAGGCCAAGCAGCTGAAAGAGAAAAGGAAAATTGCCCCGGCGAGAGCGACATGACCACTCACGATGTTTTAAAACTAACAATTTTTCTTTGATTTAAAGCAGGAAAAGAGGGTTCGTCGGCGTAAAAGCATGCCACGTGGAAGGTCATCAAACTGGGGCAGAAAATTTTCTCCGATTGCGAAAATTTTCTTGAAAGCAAAATACCCGGTGGATAAGGATAGAAAAATAACACGAGATTTCGGGAAAGGCCAGTTCCGAGCAGAATAGTGTTGAGAGAGGCCAGGCAACACGAGGGGTGATCTTTGAGCCTGGTATCATCCCCAGCAGTTGTTGGAATATGAAACACCAACTCCACGATTCCCCCAGCAGCATTATATCCCATAAGTTCTTCAAGGAAGCAAAAACGTGAGTCCCGGAGGAGGTCCGGGAAGAAGGAAATAGAAAAAGAGGAAGCAAATAATACTTCCCCAGCAGCATCATCCCCAGCAGGTGAGTAAACAGTTCCGAAGATATCTCCAGCAGCCAAAGGAAAGGTAACACGACCCAGTGAGTTATGAGTTGAAGTCAGGGAGCCCTCCTGAAGAATGGAGTGGCGATTTATTTTGAAGTTGTAATTGAAGTCAGGGAGCCCGCCTGAAGAATGGAGTGGCGATTTAGTTTTGAAGTTGTAGTTGAAGTCGGGGAGCCCGCCTGAAGAACGGAGTGGCGAGTTATTATTTTGAAGTTGTTGAAGTCAGGGAGCCCGCCTGAAGAATGGAGTGGCGATTTATTTTGATGTTGTAATTGAAGTCAGGGAGCCCGCCTGAAGAATGAAGTGGCGATTTAGTTTGGAAGTGGTAAGTTGAAGTCAGGTAGCCCGCCTGAAGAATGGAGTGGCGATTTAGTTTTGAAGTTATAGTTGAAGTCAGGGAGCCCGCCTGAAGAATAGAGTGGAGATTTATTTTGAAGTTATAGTTGAAGTCAGGGAGCCCGCCTGAAGAATGGAGTGGCGATTTATTTTGAAGATGTAATTGAAGTCAAGGAGCCCGCCTGAAGAATGGAGTGGCGATTTAGTTTTGAAGTTGTAGTTGAAGTCAGGGAAGGCGATATGGATGAGATGGAATTTTGAAGTTATAGTTGAAGTCAGGGAGCCCGCCTGAAGAATGGAGTGACGATTTATTTTGAAGTTGTAATTGAAGTCAGGGAGCCCGCCTGAAGAATGGAGTGGCGATTTAGTTTGGAAGTGGTAAGTTGAAATCAGGGAGTCCGCCTGAAGAATGGAGTGGCGATTTATTTTGAAGTTGTAATTGAAGTCAGGGAGCCCGCCTGAAGAATGGAGTGGCGATTTAGTTTTGAAGTCATATTTAAAGTCAGGGAGCTCGCCTGAAGAATGGAGTGGCGATTTATGATTAAAGTGTGCCGATAAAGTCAAAAACCCAGCAGAAAAGCAGAACGACGTCTCATTTTCTAAGATTGATAAGGGAAGTAAACCATCGGAAAGTGACAGAATGTAACGGAAATCCCCAGCATGAATCCAAGTTCATAATCGGAAGGAAAGCGACAAGGATCAGAAAGATAGATTCAGACTTCAAAACAGAATAGTTCGAGGATCACAAGGAAGGGACCAATGGTCGGAGTTCGGCAATCAAGATAGACCGAAATAATAATTGCCAGAAAAGAAGAAGCATGTGAAGAAACATCAGAACCAACAAGATGGCAAGGAACATGACAAGATCAAGTTGCAAAAGATAGATAAGAATTTGCAATACTATAACTTAGTCTAGCTTCTTATTTTGTTTAGCACGGTGTAATAAGGAGATCATTTAAGTAGTGGAAACAGTAGCAACAGCAGTAACATCAAGATCACAACGGTCATGGTAGTCCCAGCTACCAAAACTTCCCGAGCTACACTGACCTGATTCCTGTTTAGCCCAGGATATGTAGGCAACCTCTTAAGCAGGGCGCGGTCAAAGTTTTTTTCAAAATGCTTAACAATGGAATACTCGAACGGATAAAAATCGTTCATAGTTGCTCACTTATCTTTGCACGGAAACTCTTCGTGTCCCCGAGCAAAGAGGGGCATCTGTGAGCACGTGATTTTTACCCTACACATAAGTTATTCCAATAAAATTCAAAATAAATGATTTTTCATTATTTTTATAAATTTTGTGTGAATGTTGTGTTAGTTGTTTGCATGTTATTTGCGTGTGATAAATGAAAATACAAAAATTTGCATCTTTAGGAAATTAATTCATTTTTAACAAATTAAAGAAAAAAAAATCAAAAAATTAGTTAGCTTTTTAAAATTGAAAATTACCAAAAATTAGTTAGTTTTAATTAGTTCTAAATAATTATTAAAATACAATAAAATACAAAAAAAAAATACAAGTTAGAGTAAAGAAAACAAGGGAAAAACAAAGAATAGAAGAAATGGGCCAATAACCCAAAAGTCCCGGCCCAAAACGGGCAAAACCGCCCCAGCCCACACGCCCAACTTACCCGGCCCAACCCCATCTCCCATCTTTCAATCTGGACCGTTGATGATACTGCATCCAACGGTCCAGAGCATTACCCTAATTCTAATTACCCAAACCCCTCCCAAAACCCTAAATTACATTCATTTGTTACATCTCCTCAAAGACCAGCCGCCCCCGCCCGTCGCCACCGTCCGCCGCCGCCGGAAATCGCCCCACGGCGGTTCCGGCGGTCAAAACCACCCAATTTTAACACCGTAGAACCACCTTAATCCCCTCTCTTCGAATCCATGCACGGTTTGGTTCGAATCAACCTAGAACCTCTCGAATCTTCGATTGAAGATTCGAACTAAACTAAAACCGACGCCAAATCGCTCCAAATTTATACCACACCTTCGCCGGACCTTCCCCATGTCAATGCCAAACTTGGTTTGGCTCAAATATAACCGGAAACCGTCGAACCCCAAAACACATGTCCAAGAACCCTAAAAACCGAAAAGAGATGTAATTTGCCGGATTTCATTAAATTGGGGTCTAATAGACCTTAATTGGATTGTTTTTACTTTAAAAAACATTTCAATTAAAGTCTTTTCGACCCCGAATGCAAAGACCAAGTCGACCGAGCCCTTTCTTCTTCGAAGGTACTTGTTTTCTTCTCTGTTTTGTTTAATTATACTCGTCGCTTTAGTAGTTCTCGATTGTTGTTGATTTCGTTGAGATTCGGATGCCATTTTCTTTTCTCTTCTCATCTCTTTGGGACCTTTTATTTGGTCGATCTGTTAGTTGTTATTCTTCGCTGTTAACGGATAATTGCGAGTCGAATTCAATTCGTTGTTAATATCGTCAAGTTGTTTGATGTTGAATTTACAAAGTGCTATCCGAAATTTGTGTGATCACTGCTTGTCGGCTTTGGTTATCGATTACATATATCTTAATCAGCTAATCGAATGTTGTCAAACACGTGTTCGCGTCAATTAGCGTTGTCGGTTAGTTAGCTTCGTATTCTTTTTTTTTCTTTCTCTCTTCTTTGGCCGAGAACACTATTTTGGTGGTTGCCAATTCTAAAGGTTCTGTTTTGTTTCTTTGATTACATATGTTTTGTCGAATACGTGTTCGCGTCGATTAGCGTCGTCGAACAATTAACTTCATATTCCCCGGCACTTGGCCGAGAATTCTTGGTTCACTGCTTTTGCAATTGTTTGGATATCAAATGTACATGCCGTAATCGTTTAATCGAATGTTTGACGATTAGTTTTCTGAGTATGTTTGTTAGCACATTAAGACAGTAATTGAATCAAGAAATTTGGAGTTTGTTGTGACTTTGGATTAGAGGTGTTTGAAAGCTTTGTGTTTGTTGTTTGTTTGTTGTTGTGACTGTTTGATGATGTTAAGATCAGACTTCACAGTGTGTTAAATAACACAGGGATTCCAGGGGTAATTTAGAGTTCAAATTTTTCTAAAATAACTAGTTTAATTGTTCTGTCTAGTAAGTACTGAGGAACATCTCAATTAATACATTGTGAGTGCCCCTAAGAGTTGTAAAGAGAAGATAACATGGAATGATGATAAAAGTGGGCTGCCAGCATCAGTTTAAAAGACTTTGAATATTTTTAAAAGAAAAACAGGAGGGAGGAATGATGAAAAGGGTTAAGGGGGTTCACATGGGCTAAGGGAATAACATGGGGAAAGCTGGAACACTTTAGAAAAAAAAGGGGGTCTGTTTTGATCTATAAAAGGAGAGGAAAACACATACACAAGGACACACAAGAGAGATTCACAAATATTCTCTGGAAAATACAGACCAGCACTCACAGACTGATTCACAAACACTCTCTGGAAACACTACATACACTGGAAAATCAAAACAACAGAGAAACACCCATTGGAAACAATAGGAAAATAGAGAGAAGCATCCTGGAAAAATAAATAGACTCACATTCTCGAAAGAACAGAATTCCCTTTTCTCTTATACATTTTGAAACAAATTTTCAAGGAAACACATATTGAGAATCTGTTTGAATATGTTTTGTTTGAATCAAGATTCCATACCAATTGGTTTGGTCAAGGTTGTTTTGGTTTGTTTTGGTTTCTACTGGTTTCGCACTATTCGTGGTTTGTTTGAATTAAGTTTTTGGTCAATTCCTGTCGGTTATTCTTGCTGCCGCCGCTGTTATCTTGCTGTTCTTGTTCACTGCCGAACAAGTCACTCACTCCCTCTTTTGCTTTTGAATTTCCAGGTACACATCTTTGGATTGTCTATTGCTTTTACTGGAAATAAAATGAAAGCATGTTTTGAATATTGCCGCGAAGCCATCATATGAATGATCTTGTTAGATATCCATTAAATTGGGGGGTGTTAGTTGTATTAAGGATTGCACTGTTAAGCATTAAGAGTTTAAGAGCGCACACAATTATGTATGTCTATTTAGTTCTTACTTTCGTTATGAATAATTCGAAATAAAATCCGTTAGGCTTGTATTGTAATCTTGATTTATTTTAGAATATCATTTAGTTTTCGTTATGTTTAACTAGTTTCTATTTTTGTAAATAAATATTTAGATCCATGTAAGTAAAACTAGCCAATACGGATTGAGATTTTCCTTGATATGTTAAATTGATAATTTGTTAAAATCAAGTAACTTAAGCATGTTTAAGGTGTTAATTTGATTGATGTTAATTATTAGGGCAAGGTATTTTGAATCATTTTTTTGAATTTCTTCATTTGATTTTCCCTTGAAATCTATTTGTACTTAAGTAGACAAGATAAGTTAACCCGTTTTTTTAGATGCCAATGTTAGATCGATTTTAATCGCATAGTTTTGCTTTCGCTAATTAACATCGGATTAAGGATAGTAAACAATTTTACTTTTAATAATCGAATCAATTTGAATTATTTCTATTTCGCATATTTTGATCAATTTTCCGTTAGTTTATATCTTGTCATTTAATCTCCGGCCATAAATCAAAAAAGCTAGGAAATAATATATCATTTGGTATGATTTTTTAATTGGAAATAATTTAAGAGATACACTGATAAGTAAATTGATCCTTTTGGGTTTATTTTTACAATGGTTTTGATCGGTATAGTTTCAAATGAATAACCCGGATACCTTTTTTTTTTATACATTCACCTATCTATCAAAGTCCGAATCTATGTTATAATCGATTTTTTTTTCTTTTGGCATGATTTCTAATTAATAGAGCGGTTTTAAAAGGTTAATTGGAGCATATAATTTATAAACATGTATAAAATCAGGTATTTTTAGCCATTTATAATAATTGAAGCGACCGTGCTAGAACCACGGGATCCGGGGGTGCCTAACACCTTCCCTCGGGTCGACATAATTCCTTACTTAGAATTTCTGGTTCGCGGACTTCATTTGGAAAGTCGAAAATTTCCTCGATTCGGGATTTAAATAAATCGGTGACTTGGGACACCTTAATTTATTCCAAGTGGCGACTCTAAAAATAAATTGAATAATCCCGTTTCGAATATTGTCACTTAAATTGGAAAAACTCCCTCGCGCATCTACCTCCCGGGTAGAGGGCGCGCCAAAAGGAGGTGTGACATCAAGAATCAAATGCCCCAAACTGTCTTATAGGCAACGCAATCAATTTTTGGAAAAATCGATGGATGTCACTAACTGCATATCCAACCATCAAAAACGGTTCAATTCTACCGAAATGGGCGTCGCCATGATTGACGTCATAATGTATCCACCCGATCACTATTGTCATCTCGCTCATTACAGAAAAACGAATAAATCTACCGTTAAGGGTGAGATAAATCCTATACCATTAAAAATTCGTATAGATTATACGCATCAAATTCGCACTATAGCGTACCGATTGTTCCGTTTCACCGGCAATACTCGTATATAAGAGATCGGACCTTCGCTATATAAGAAGGGGAGAAGAGGGATGCCACGATCTCAACACAAGCAGTCGCCACCCGCCCCTCGCCCAAAAACTGTCCATTTCGTGATCGCCAAAATCCGCTCATCAAGCTCGACTGCAAGGCGACTATGATAAGCGAAGGGACTAACTGTATGGGTCAGAACCCAACTTTACGACAATCGATAAGACTAACCTTTCCTCTCGGCTAATGCAAGAATAATAAGTGCTACGATCACTCTTAGTTAAAGATATCTTTCATATCCGCCTAAAAAGGTTATTAAGGTTTCGATCTATCTGTTATATCTAAACAATAATTCCCTCATGTGGGCCCAGCCGTTAGGGGTCAACTTATGCAATATACACATATAAATACCAGAAGAGTAAGGAGAAAGGGGGTTCCACTCTTTCCCTCGGGAGACTCTAGAAATACAGAGTAAATCATAGAGTGAGAACCCGCCAACGAAAGCAGAAAGAGGGTAGATCCAAATAAACATGATTGTAAGGTTCTGAACCTCCCCATAGGGAGGCAGACCACACTATTATCATGAATAAAGATCGCCTATATTTTCTGTTGCTAGTACAAATATTTCTCGTTATCTTTTCCTTTATTAGATTCATGATGTGTTACGACTTGCTATGCTTGGCTCTCAACTTATATCGATTGTTTTGAATTCATAAAGTGATCGATAACTTTTGAGTCAAACAAGCATCAATCATTATCTACTTTTCCATACAACAACATTAATTTGTACTCTTTACGTGGACCCCACGCCCGGCCTACCCAAGCTGCTTCACCTTCATTTGCCAAAATTCATAACATGTGTTCTTCTCTCTATGTTTGTTGCACACACTTATTAATTTATTAAATTCAAATATTTCATTATCAAAATTTACTTAAGCTCAATTTGATTACTTTTATAACAAATGAGAGATTAATTAATTTAAAATTAATATATATTATCACCAATACATAATGATTGAGTGCGTTATTTGTATTAGAATAAATAAATTGTATCATACATGAAATATTTACAATATTTTTAAAATACCTCATCTAAATAAAAAATAATATATTAAAACATGGGAAAAAATGAACATAAACCAATAAAATAATTTAATATGCTATTGAACTAGGAGGAAACACAAAGTTGAAAGATCAAGATATCGATCTATTCCAAAGTTGAAAATGAATTATCACTTCTATCGGGAGTTTTCACCAATTTAGCATTATTTTTGCATTTAGTACATAATGCATCTAATAAGGTGAGGTTCAAAAATTATAAAACCAAATTTCCACACAGAGTAAGGTTTTTTAGCTCAATATTGAAGTTTATATTGAGCCGAATCATAAAGAGAAGATTAAAAAGGGAAGCGAAATTTCACAGCTACTAATTTACGAAAAGCATAAATACAGTGCCCGAACAAACAAATGGCATTGATTTTGTTAAATGACGTAATAAATAGAGTAATAAAATACTTTTGTAAATTATCTTACTAATGATTTTAAGTGGTTTTGGAATATCTATGATCTTTAGCAGAGAACCAAAAATATACATACATACACGGATTGTTCACATAATTAATTGTAATTTTAGAAAAAAAGAAAAAAGAATACTCGACGAATATAAGTAGCTTCTACAGGCATAGGTCTATTATCACGTACAAACTAAGATGACAAATTTATATATTTGGATACTAGTGACTATATATATATATATATACAAACGGCAGTTGCTTACACCAAACCAATAGATTCATAACATATGTTTATATATATATATATATATTTCTCACTTTACCATGGCCAATTAACATATACTTTCACTTCGTTAAATCACTTAACCATGGTAAGCTAATATAGTTTGGTGTACACAGTACTTCCAATAGCATACTATTTCGACTATAAGAATTTTAAATTACAAATATAATACCATTGAGACAAATTAAAAGGGAAAACGTATATGTTACATAAATAACATTACATGACATAAATTCAAGTTTAAATATAGAACAGTAATTAACCGTGTCCTACTGTTAATCTTATTTCCCTGATGTCAATTAAAATGACGAAGGGTGTACCAGAGGAGAAGTAATGCTGAATTTTTGTTATTGTAAGAAATGAAAAGTTGGAATATTATTCCCTGTGTAGCACTATTTGATAAGGCAAAAAATTCAAGATCAAAAAATAAAAAAAAATAAAAATTTATAATCTAAAGCAAGTCTTAAATATTTGTATGACTATAAATCGTCTCATATAGGGTAAAAAAAATTAAAGTTAAATTGTTTTTTATCATAAAAAGGTGAAACTAAAAAAGAAAAGAAAAAAGATTGTCACATAAAAGAGGATAGAGGGTAATAAAGAAAGGAACGAGCGGAGGTGGAGCTAGAATATGACCTACGGGTTCGACCAAACCCAATAACTTTTATTCAAACGACGTATTTATCTCAACAAATTTATCGAATATGAATAATTTATTAATTTTGAATCTAGTAATTTAAACATATTAGATTTTTGAATTTATAAATTTTAAAATTCTGACCAGTGGAGAATTGACAGGTGTATAGTACTAGCTAATCAATTATCCACACTGTCTAATCATGTTGTTTGTTGAGAAGAATTATCTTTGTTGCATCAAAACTAAACTAAGAGTGGCCCCCTATGGTTTCGTTTCATTTTCTGTTCTTTCTTTTGTAGACAAAATGAGAACACAGAAGACTAGAAAAATTCAGAAAGATGAATTTACGTACTACTTATCCATTGACAGTCATGTGTGTTGCCAGAGCCTCTTTGTGTAATCTTTTAGGGTGTGTTTGGTATATACGAAGGAAAATATTTTTCTTGAAAAATCATTTTCAAAATATTTTTCTCGAAAATATTTTCTTAAAAAAATGTGTTTTTTCATGATTGATTGGTTCGTAGAAGACTTTTTCCGAAAAATTTCAGTTACTCCAATATTTAATTTCATTAGATAAATTCTGGTAAAACGTATTACCTCTGTTCACTCTTACTTGTTCAGTATTATAAAAATATATTTTCATTTTACTTGTCACTTTTAGCATATTAAGAGAATGGTAATTTCTTTTTCTTTTTTGGTTATACCTACAATATTAATTACTCATTTCAAATGATGTTCTCCCATCCATTAAATATATGCATAAATTAATATGAGTATCGTGGTAAAATATGCACTTCATAGATTATTTCTTAAGGGGTGTGTAACAACCAAGTGAAGAAGTAAAAGTGAACGGAGGGAGTAGTAGACTCTCAAGCGATCGGGAACAAAGATCTTTTTTTCCCTCCCTTTTTTTCTAGTATACCAGAAATACATATGATATTTAATATGCTTCAGCTGACTATGAAAATTTTTATTTTGTGTCTCACACAACTGATACTAGTTGTGTGCGGTCTCTTTTTGTCTCACAATTGTGTGGGTCCCAAAGTTTTGTGGACCAAGATGTGTAACATATGGATCCACAAATATGTGAAATAAAAAAGAGGTCTCACACAACTAGTGTCAGTTGTGTGAGTCACAAAATATTGAAGAGAGTAGTGTCACATGACAGTTACGTGACTAAGTAATTAGCTGGACAATTAGTTATAACTAATTATTGGAGTGGTTATATAATTAGTGGAGAAGTACGTTTGATTACTTTTAGCAGGGTATATATATTGTGTATAACATTGTATTGATCGATAAAGTCGATGAGAACAACTCAGTTCCTTTGCTCTCTATGAAATTCTCTTTCTAGAACCTTCTTCTTCGTCAGTTCTTCATCATTGATCGACCTAATTTTCGATCTTCATTATTGTATTAGAGCACGGGAGCTAGATACATGCTCACTGTGATTGATTTTCTCAGTTTTACAAATAAATTCTAAGGTTGCTAATCGTTCGAACTTTTATCGACCAGTTGACCTAACAATTTTATTTTTCCAATTTGTTACTGGTGAAACTGTAATTCGTTGAATCAAAGAGTAATTCAACTGAACTTGCTAACAATGGCGATTGGAGAAGATAATTTTACTGGTATTGGAACAAGCGCTAGAATAACCATAGATCATCATCATCCTCTGTATTTACGGCCTTGTGACACTCTTGGTAGTTCCTTAATCTCTATTCAACTAACTGGATCTGAAAATTATGCGTTGTGGAGCAGATCTGTGAAAATAGGTCTAATCGGTAAAAGTAAGCTAGGATTTGTTGACGGTCGTTGTACTAAAGATAAATTTGATCGATCCTTACATGATTTGTGAGAAATGCAATGCGATAGTCTTGTCATGGATAATGAATGCAGTAAGTAGTGAGCTACTTAGTGGAATCGTGTATAAATTGAGTGCTCACAAAGTTTAGATTAATTGAAAGGATAAATTTGATAAGGTAGATGGATCAAGTATTTTCTAGTTGCACAAGGAGATTGCTACTCTATCACAGGGGATTTCCTCAGTGTCTGCTTGTTTTTCAAAACTGACAGATCTCTAGGAAGAATATGATGTATTAATGCCTTGCCCTGGGTGTGAATGCCCAGAATCCAAAAGTTATTCTGAGCATTTTGAGTATCAAAGGCATTTTTAATTTCTAATAGGGTTAAATGAGACATATAGTCAACCTAGGAGTCAAATCTTGATGATGAGCCTAGTTCCTTCAGTAAAAAAGGCATATTCTATGGTAGTTTATGAAGAAAGCCAAAGAGCCTTGGGAAAATTTTCTCAGTCTGTGGATATAGGAGATGCTACAGCATTATTCGCAAATAGAGGAACAAACTCAGGAAACAATTATAAGCCTAGGAGAGGAAATCTATTCTGTGAATATTGTAATTACAGAGGGCATACAAGAGAAAATTATTACAAGTTAGATGGATATCCAGTTAATTTTAAAATAAGAAAGAGAGCAACAGTTTTTCCTCAAAAACCTATGGCTTATGCAACAACATTAGGGGCAGCAGGCAATAATAAAGCAGCTTACTACTGCAACTTCACATGAGAGACACCAAGTGATGAATGCATCTACTGCAAGTCTAGCACAGGGAATGCCAATTACATTTACGCAGAAATAATATGATCAAATATTGAAGCTGGCCAACAAGGACACATGTGAAAATTCAAGTTTTGTAGGTACAACTAAGACCTTTATTATCCATGAAAATATTAACAATAGATAGTGGATTCTGGTGCGACCAATCATATGGTTCACACTAAAGAGCTACTTGACAAAATAAACAATAAGATTCTAGGCAATCCACCAAAGGTATATTTACCCGATGGAACCTCTCTTGATGTTGAGTGTACTGGAGAAAGTAAAATTGGTGAGAACTGTGTTGTTAAGAATGTCCTATATGTTCTCAGTTTTAAATATAATCTGTTTTTTGTGTCCAAACTTACAAGAGATTCGAGATGCTTTATTTCCTTTTATCCTGATTTTTGGATAATGTAGGACCTTTACAGTGGGAAGGTGAAGGAATTGGTAAGGGGTTGGAATGCTTGTACAAGTTGCAAATATACAAGTTCGAGATTCAAGATCATTCTATATAGGAGGAAGATTTGAAAATATGACATGGGAGGCTTGGACATGCCCCCAGAAAGAGTAGTGAAGAAAATTCCAATCTTGAAGTTTAAGTCAAATAGAGATGGAATAAAGGAATGTACAATTTGTCATTTGGCTAGGCAAGGCTGATTTCCTTTTCCTAAGAGTATAAGTAGATCAGATAAACCTTTTCAATTGATTCATGTAGATGTTTTGGGTCCGTATAGAGTACAAACTCATAATGGACATAAATTTTTCCTTACTATAGTGGATGACTGCAGTAGAATGACTTGGATTGACTTACTGAGGCTTAAAAGTGATGTAGTCGTGTGCTTAAAATAGTTTTTTGCATTAATAAAGACTCAATTTGATGTGACTGTGAAAATATTGAGAAGTGATAATGGATATGAGTTCTTTAATTCGGAATGCAACAATTTATTTTAGTCTTATGGAATGCTTCATCAAATCTCTTGTGTTCACACTTCACAGCAAAATGGAGTAGTAGAGAGGAAACATAGACATATATTGGAAGTGGCTAGAGCTTGCCTCGGAAGTTTTGGGGAGGGGGTGAGAATATGTGCAAGCAGCTGTCTATGTCATAAATAGGTTCCTTTATCAGTATTATCAAGCAAATCATCCTTTGAGGTAGTGTATGGAAGAGTTCCATCTTTACAGCATGTGAGGACAATTGGTTGTTTATGATTTGCTAATTTAGTAGGGGAAGGAGACAAAATTGCAGCTAGATCAATTGGAGATGTCCTAAAGGGGTACTCATCATCCTAGAAGGGGTAGAAACTATATAATATCATTCCTTTTTGTAAGAAGGATGTCAAATTAATGGAGCACGTTTTTCCATTTCAATTTCTCAAGGAAGGAAAATTACAGTTATTCCCTAATGGTGTACCGGGCTTTCCAGTCACTAATGATGTAGGTTCACTTTAGGGTGCAAATGATCTGGACCAAACTACACAACCAGATGACACTTCAATCCAAGTAGATGCAGATAATCATGGTGAAGACATGCAAATTCCATCACCATACTCTTGGTCCCTTGAAGACATACAACATCAACAACTTATTTCTCCATAATAAGAGATATCTAATCATAATGGATACCAGCTGAGAAAGTCATCCAGAACTACTAAGGAACCTTTGTGGATGCAAGACTATATCTACAATGGCTCCCTCATGAGATGAGAAGGCCAACAAGATTGCAAATATCCAATGTAGAACTACTTGAAACATACCAGACTAGCTCCTAAGTTCCAAGCCTACCTGTCCTAAATCACCAGTACAAGAAATCCTATGAATTATGAAGAAGCTGCATCAGATTCCAAATGGATGGAGGCCATGAATCAAGCACTGAAGGCACTCAAGGATAACGAAACCTGGAACTTGGTTGACCTACTAGCAGGGAAGATCCCTATTGGATACAAATGGGTGTTCAAGATCAAGTACAAAGCTAATGGGGAGGTTGAAAGATACAAGGCCCGACTAGTTTCTTAAGGATATAATCAAATAGAAGGTCTAAACTATCATGAAACATTTTCCCCCGTAGTCAAGATGATGACAGTAAGAGTAGTCATAGTTTTAGCTGCTGCTAACAAGTGGAATCAATATTAGATGGATATGTATAATGCCTTTTTAGAAGGAGACCTTACTGAAGAAGTATATAAGTGTTTGCCACAGGAATTTCCCAGCCAGGGGGAAAAGTGTGTAGGCTGCATAAATCCCTATATGGCCTAAAGCAGGCCTCAAGATAATGGAATCTAAAACTGATTGCGGCATTGATCAACTCAGGTTTTGTGCAGAGTTATTTTGATTATTCCTTATTCACAAAGAAGCAAGAGACAAAGCTAGTAATTGTACTAGTGTATGTAGATAACCTTCTAATTACTGGGAATGATCAAGGATTAATTTTTGAGCCCAACAATATGTTGCAAAGTAATATCAAGATCAATGACCTAGGGGAATTGAAGTTTTTCTTGGACTAGAGATATCAATATCCAAGAAGGGAATATTAATGAATCAAAGGAAATTTGTTGTAGAACTTATAACTAATCTTGGACTGTCAGGGTCAAAACCAGTAACTACACCAATGGAGTGTAATCAAAGGTTCACAACTGTAAAAAATGATCAATATTTGAATTTTAAAGAAGATGAGAAGTTGGGAGATCTAGGTCTCTATTAGAGGCTAGTAGGAAAGCTGTTGTACCTCACCATGACTCGACTAGACATATTGATGATAGGTTATAATTACATATTTTAATAGATTATTACTCTCTAATTTATAGTGCTTTAGTTGAGTTTGAGCTTAAATCGCTAGTATTTTGTATTAATTATGTGTTTTATGCCTTATAGGTGTGATTTTGAGCTATATAGAAGTTATGGAATGAATTTAAGTGATTTTGAGCTATAACGTTTGACTAAAAGTTCAAGGAATTAAGCCGAGATCAGGTTCGGGGGGTCAAATTTGATAATTAAGTATAAAACGAAGACTTGAAGAGGCATATTGCGCACTGTCTATAAAAATAGACATAACGTTTTGCTCAGAACTCCATTTGGGATCCAAAACATATGGTTGGAAATATATCTCAAAGGGCAACAACATTTATGTTTTACGTTTTTCCAAATTTCAAACGGAACAGGATGAAAAATACGGTTAAAACCGTGACCGCGGAACTAACCGTAGCAGAAAATCAGAGACCATCTTTGGCCGCAGTCTTACCGTGTTTTGGCCGTGGCCGCGCCTCTCTAGATATCAAAAAGAGTCCTATTACGTCCGGGACAAGGTTATTTCGGACCTACACTATTCCAACTTGTATAAAAGGCGTCCTAAACCTATTTGGAAGAGAGGGGATATATTTTGGACACAAATTAGACCTAAGAAGGCAAGAACACCTTGAGAGCACGGCGGGGAATTCCTCAACAAGTTTTGCCTTCCTCTTTTTATTTTTGATTGTTGGTTATGACTTTTGATATTGAAGTTTTACATACTATTATGAATAGCTAATTTGTTATCTAAGGTTTTGGTGAAACTCGTTGGGGATGAATTGGTTGTTATATTAATATAGTTTTGAGTTGGTTGTTAATCTCTATTTGTTCAACTATGTTTTGATTTTGGTTAATTGAAAAGATCCTCAATTATCTGTTCCTATTTATTATGTATCTACTTGAGAGAGAGTGCATATCTAGGTAATTATTTGAACAATATCACTCCCGGAGTATAAACGAGAGTCATAACCGAGGGTTTAGGGGTTGGATTAGAGGTAACGATATCTCAGGTGCAATCTAAGTGAACTGTAATGTGAATCTAGCTAGCGTGGCTTGAGAGAGTGCGTCTAGTAAATTATAATAATTGCTTAAGAGAGATTTATGGTAGTTGGAGAGTTCATGATTGATAGAGGCAACTAAGTCACATCTATAAGAAATATACAACCAAGGAAATCAACAACGGGGGAAACCATTACCTTAGACCTTTATTCAAATTATTTACAATTCAAGCATAGTTAGTTTTCAGCTATTTATTTATTTTTAATCTTATCTTCTTAGTGATATTAAACAGATATAGCTAAGCCCTAGTTCTCTATGGGATTCAACTCCGGACTTTTAGACCGGATTAAATTTGTAGTGAGCGCTTATCCTTTTTAGGACTAGAGTTGGGTGTGATCAAATTTTGATGTCGTTGTTGGGGAACTAACGGTGAAGTTGTAGTTCTATATGTTCCTAGGGTTCAAATTTGGATTTTTAATTTTTTTTTAAATTTTTAAATAATTTTTTTATAACTGTTGATTTGAGAATCATGACATCTTGGAATTATGGGAATTTAGGTGTATATAATTCTACTATTGATCTTCAAACATATTGTGAAGAAAACAACCCGTGGCAAAATTTTTAAAACGTTCCTAAAAGCAAGTTATGTGCACCAACTCAATCTTATTTGTGGAATGTGTGTGATATATGTGGTGGTAAAATGGTCACCTTCATGGCTGTGCTTATATTTCTTATTTTTCCCCAACCCCTGACTATGATGGTTCTACCTCTTGTTGTGAAGTTAATAGGAACAAAGAACCTGGGAATGCAGACCTAAAGGAGATCTAAGATATGTTAAAGTGCCTTATGGAACAAAACAATGAGAAATAATTGCACATAGAAAGGCAAGAGGTAACTATTCGTATGTTGGTTGGAGCTTTTAATGCCCAACAAGCTAATATTGAGGATAGTAGCCAAGTAGTGAAGGGATTTGAGGTATTAATTGGGGAGGTTAAAGTGGAACATCAACAACCTAGCCAACTATAATTTGAAGATGTCAATGTTGAACAAGTGAGTCTAGAGTTAGCCAATGACATCGAGGATACAAATTTTGTTGACTCTAGTATCATTGATATTGAGGATGCTGAAAGTCATGAGGTTCATGTGTGTGAGCGCAGTGGTCCTCACTCCAAATATTTTTCTACATTGTTTTTGGATGACAATATAAAAATAGAGTCATCCGAGCCGATTGAGAAGTCAAAGAATGAGGAACAAGGTGCATATATTCTGGAATTTTTCTTGCCAGAAAGACAAGACTACAAATCTCATCTAAAATTCAAGAAGTGTAAAATAATACAATGGTTGCTTGGGCCAATTATATTTATTCCACCATCCCTGGAGCATAGTCGAAAATTTGATGCCAAATTGGGGGTTCAATTCATAAGTTCGAGGTGAAAGCAAAAGTGATTCGCGTCGTGCCGCGACGTTAAATCAAGCGCTTGTTGGGAGGCGACCCATCTTTATTGCTTTCTTTTATTTTTTTTTAATTATATTATTTTTGTAGTGTAAATTTTTTATTTGCTAGGAGCATGGAAAGCAAAGGTATTGGAATGATGCACCAACAAATGAAATGGTTCAAACTAAGTGTGAGGTACCCGCACGAAGGACCAAGGTGGGAGAAGTCTGAGTACCCCATGAGCTGCTAGTGCTTCGCCCTTTGGCCTACCAGGGAGTTTCTTTTTTCCCTCTTGTATGTATGGATGTCATTGGTGACAATGCATAATTTTAAGTGTGGGTGAGGAGATTGTCTAGGTGGCTTTTCATGTTACTTTAGCTGTGTTTTTTTAAGATTGGACTTTTCCTGATGACGGATCTTCTAGATAGTTTTATTGAGGGAAGTAAGTCTAAATAAAATACCAAAAAAAAGAATTTTTGTTTTGTTTTAGGTATTGTAGTAACTCCCGCTTGTTTTTTTTTGGGTCACGGTTCTTTTCAAAGGATTTTATTTGAACCGGGTGTATTTAAGTTTTTTTAGAATAAGAGCCATTGTGTTGTGTTTTGAATTGAATCAATATCTCTTGACTTGTTTATGCCTTGAGAATAGTGAGTACTTTGGTTGTGACGCTTATGCTCAATTTTTTACTCTTCTAGAAGTACCTTAAATTGTATTATCTTAACTTTACTTCACTGCTTTGATTAGAGTGTCTATGAATCCAATCCTGAGTGAGTTATGTGCCATGTATGTGTAATATTTTGCATTATTCAATACATTGTATTTGATGCCTAGAACATTTCCCGTGTGTTTGCAAAGCAAAATAGTAGTTTTATTCAGTCTAGGAAGTGATATAGACATTTCTTTGTTGAGCCAGATATATATATTTTTTACCCACCTAATTATTATGTATCGTAGTTAACCCTCTTGATCCTGTAACCTTGTTTCCTTGGCAACCACATTACAGGCCTTACCCATTTGTTTGAATTAACCATCATTTTGAACTATTGTAACTTCTCATGAGCACTTGAATTGTTTATGAACTTTGTAAAAGTTAAAGTGTGGGGTGGTTGGTTTGGCTTTTGAGTGGAATTAATGAAATAAGGAGAAAAGTACACTATTTTGAAAAAGTAAAAGCCACTTGAATTGAAAACAAATTGTTGGATTGTTATAAAAAAATAATTCCTTGATAAGTGGTGGCTCTTGATGTAAGTGTGTTTAAAGAAATATGAGGTAATTTACCTTGATGTGAAGGTGGAATTTTTGTTTGACATAAGTATGAGGTTTAAATATTAAAATATATGTATTGAAGTGCTTAGGATGGTGTAGTCACTCTTATATCTAAATGTATCCTACCCGTCCCGCAGCCTACATTACAACCAAATAAAGTCCTAATTGATCCTAGATTTAATGAGCTCGATTAGTGGAGTAGCACACTACGGACAAGCTTATGGTGCATCTTTTGTAAAATAAGATTGTTATTTCTGAGAGTGGGTGAATTCTTTATATCTTGAGTTCCTAAGTGTTCTTAAATTTTATTGTGTGGAACTAGTCTCTTGTGTTATGAAGGCACTTGATTCATAGAGGAAAGGTAATGTCAGTGACCTTTATGTTAGAGTAAGTAGGTGAGTTATGAATAATGCTTGGTACCTGTGAGTCAAATCTTGAGGTGAAGATGTTTCCCTTTTCGTGCTTAGTCTATTTTAAATACTCTTGGTGTGATGAGTTAGGAGAATTGTTTAAAAAGGTCGTGTCTATAAAAAGAAGTGTAGTTTGATTACTCGAGAACGAGAAATGATTTAAGTGTGGGGTGTTGATGATAGGCTATAATTACGTATTTTAGTCGATTATTACGCTCTAATTTACTGCACTTTAGTTGAGTTTGAGCTTTAATCGCTAGTGTTTTGCACTAATTATGTGTTTTATACCTTGTAAATGTGATTTCGAGCTATATAGATATTATGGAATAAATTTACGTGATTTGGAGCTTTAAATTTTGAGTGAAAGTTCAAGGAATTAAGCCGGGATCAGGTTCAGGGGTCAAATTTGATAATTAAATACAAACCGAAGACTTGAGGAGGCATATTGCGCACTGTCTAGTAAAATAGACATAACATTTCGCTCAGAACTCCATTTGGGCTCCATAATATATGGCTAGAAATTTAACTTAAAGGGATACAACTTTCATGTTTTATGTTTTTCAAAATTCCAAACGTAACAGGGTGCAAAATACGGTCGAAACCGCGACCATGGAACTGACCACGACAGAAAATCAGAGACCATGTTTGGCTATGGTCCTACCGCATTTTGGATGTGGCCGCACCTCTATAGGTGTCAAAAGGAGTCCTATTTCGTACGTGACAAAGTTATTATGGCCCTACACTATTCCAACTTGTATATAAGGCGTTCTAAACCTATTTGGAAGATAGGGGGACATATTTTGGACATGAATTAGACCTAAGGAGGCAAGAACATATTGAGAGCAAGGCGAGAAATTCTTCAACAAGTTTTTCCTTCCTCTTCTTATTTTTTATTGTTCGTTATGACTTTTTATATTGCAGTTTTACATACTATTATGGATATCTAATTTGTTATTTAAGATTTTGGTGAAACCTATAGGAGATGAATTGGTTGTTATATTAATATAGTTTTGAGTTGGTTGTTAATCTCTATTTGTACAAATACATTTTAGTTTTGGTTAATTGAAAGAATCCTCAATTATCCGTTCCTATTTATTATGTATCTTCTTGAGAGAGAGTGCATATTTAGATAGTTGTTTGAACAACATCACTCCCGGAGTATAGACGATAGTCATAACCGATGATTTAGAGGTTGGATTAGAGATAACGATACCTCGGGTGTAATCTAAGTGAACTGTAATGTGAATCTAGCTAGCGTAGCTTGATAGAGTGCATCTAATAAATTATAATAATTGCTTGAGAGAGATTTATGGTAGATGGAGAGTTCATGTCACGACCCCAATCCCGGTCGTGATGGCGCCCAACACAACTGCTAGGCAAGCCCGACCATTTACACTCTCATCCCGAGCATGAAGCTCAAATCAATTACCTGAACATTTATGTCAATAATAAAGCATAACTGTATAACCACCCCAGAGATCTAGGGTCACGAGTCTGGAGCCTCTAAACAAGATCGGATAACAACATCTAGACCAAATACTAAAGTCCGAATAATTTATATACAAAAGAAAAATAGAATAAGAAGAGAAGCCAGGTTCTGCGAACTCCAGCAGCTACCTCAGCAACTCGGATAGATACTGATAAAAGCTGGAGTGCTCGTCTATCCCTCATGTGTACCTGAATCTGCACACAAAGGTGCAGGGAGTAGGGGTGAGTACTAAGTACTCAGTGAGTAATAAATATATAAAAGCAGTTGAAAGAAGGAAATCCACAGAATACCACAGTATGAAGCTAACTACAGTCCGAATCTCCTACGAACTAGCATCAACAGTACAATACAGCTACCACGGAATAATTTAACAAATAAAGATGCAATGCAATGCACATAACCGCTACGGCGTGTAGCCCGATCCATTTAACGTCGACGGCGCTCACTGGGGGTGTGTACAGACTCCGGAGGGGCTCCTACAGCCCAAGCGCAATACTGCTGCGGCGTGCAGCCCGATCCTCATATCAACCGCTGCGGCGTGCAGCCCGATCCTCATATAAACCGCTGCGGCGTGCAGCCCGATCCATCCTCAGTCCACATAAATCAGATAAGTCACAAAAACAGTTTATTTTTCTTAATTCCAGTTCCCAGTTCATAATTTATGAAAAGTACTTTAACTTTTATTTAATTTGTAAAAACCGGTGACATAACATTTCAATAGTGTGATTTCAAATTCCAGGACTGAGATCAATGATTAAGCAAGTATAGCTATCACATAAATACTATCCCCTAGGGATACTACAGGTCGGCACAAGGCCCCAAACAAGGCTTACAACCCATAAATATGTCAAACACAACGTATTTCCATCACTAATAGCATATTTTCCATATCCGGGATGAACCAAGTCTCAATCCCCAGTCACAATCAGTCCCGCACCTGCCACGGGGTGCGAGCCACGCCCTACTAGCGTCACAATGTGCTAAGCCGGGGTTTCGAACCCTCGGGCTACCATATACACAAACTACTCACCTCTAGCCGGCCGTAGACTCGTCCGCGATACCTTTTCCCTTCAAATTTTCCGCCTCGTGCGTAGAATCTAGTCAAACACAATAATTATATCAAATACGGGTCAAAGAAACATAACCCAATTCAATTTATACGAAATACGCAATAATACACCAAGTTGGTAAAACCCGGACCCCGGGCGCGCTTCTTGAAAATTTTCGAAATTCATACCAACAGATTCCTCGTCTCGCCACGAGTCCGTGCATATAAAATTTATCGAAATCGGAGTTCGAATGGCCTTTCATAACCCAAAAATCCGTTTTCATGATTTAGGCCCTAGTTCTTCACAAATTCTACCAATTTCAGGAATTTTGGTATTTATTCTAGCATAAAATCATATTTTTGAGTCAAGAAACTTACCTCCAGCGATTACCCATTGATTTCCCTCTTAAAAATCACCTCAGAAGCTTCTTCCCGTTCCAAAATTGGAAGAAAACTCGACCTGCTCGTTCTCGGTTTACTGTTCACGCTTTTAACTGCTCCCAATGGATTCCTTGTGAAATTCTAATGAATTTAGGCTTTTGAATCACTCAATTTGACCTTATAATGAAGGAGATATGTAGGTTTTAAGATTTGCAAATAGTGCAGGTTTTTAATACGCCGTCAGGAGCAGTTTCGTCATTAACCTGAAAATCTGGCCAGCTTTAGTAAAATGGCCATAAAATCCTCATACGATGTCCAAATTCGATGATTCTTTTTGCTACGGGTCCGTAATTATGATACGGATCTAGTTCTTCATTCAAAACAATAATCCAAGCTCATTTGTTCAATATGATATCATTTATGCTTGAAGAAACGATGTCGAAGCATAAGAAAAACGAGCATAATGCAACCCAAACCTATCTAAAACTCATCCGAGCTCCTCGGGACAGTATACGAACATACTAATATGCCACATATGATCATGCAAACTTAGTTTTACTCTCAAAACACCAAAACTAATATCAAAACACCAAATTTACATCGGATTCAAGCCTAAGTTCTTCTAAAACTTTCGAAACTTGCATTTGATCTAAAACCCGACCTAAACACATCCGAATGACTTGAAACTTTGCAAGCATATCCAAAATCACATAACGGAGCTACTGCAACTCTCGGGATTTCATTCTGAGCCCCGGATCAAAATCTCACCTACCGTTCGGATTTCGCCAAAATTCAACCTTAGCCAATTCAAGCCTAAAACTACACCGGACCTTCGAATTCAATTTAGATTGCTCTCCTAAGTCATAAATGATCCCCCGAAACTAGTCGAATCATCATATTTCCATTCCGAACTATCTAACTCATCGGTCAACATTCAGTTGACTTTTCCAACATGTTCTTCTCATAAAGAGATTTATGGCCTTATTTCTATCTAAATTCTCACCGATTTGCTTCTAACTCTCCAAACACATATAAATTAGCATATTAAAGTGTTAAATGAAGAAAATAGGGCGCTAACTCCCGTAACGACGGGTCGGGTCGTTACATTCTCCCCAACTTAAACATACGCTCGTCCTCGAGCGTACCCAGAGTTGTACTAGAAGCAACCCAATAGCTGAATGACCTTACCAAGTATATATTCGGGGTGGTACCACGTCACCCTATCCATCATAAGTCTGATAACACAATATAGCTGAACTTCCACAGTCCATCTGAAACATAGACCACATTGCACCTCCGAAATCATATACCAAATCTGAATCCCACGTCTATATTCAGAATACACTCGAACCAACTGTAATAGCCCATACTCGCCACTCCGGGTGAGATTTTATGGTGTACCAAACAACTCAATCACTCGAGACGATGGCCTCTAATCGCAACAATTTCCCACGATAACCAAATATTACTGAAAAACCTTTCTCGTTAGCTAAAGTCTTATTCCAACACCTTCATGTATGTTGCCCAAGGCAACCGAACACACGATATATCGAATCCATCTCTTAGGTCATCCATTCATGAATCCATTTCCCTTTTTGACTGACATTACAATATATTTCGGAGCCAAACCTCGATGTATTCCTTTCTAACCAGCTGAAATCATATATGCCCGCACTCATTAATGGCTCCAACGATCATTCCGATTATGACACACCGCACTGGTGATATGACACCTCAACACCGGCCTAAGCCATAATGAGCACAACACAAGCTCCAATAAGAAACGCTTGAACATACTCAAATCATGACAACTACCTCAAACAAGGAGCTGTAATTCAAATTCCTCAATACCGTCACAACACATAACTGAGATCTTGTCTCACATCATAGAATTAGAGTACTTGAATCCTCCTCGAAAGGTCATAACTTCATGTGGCCTTGCCACGGCTCATGATTCCATCCAAACACTATTACCCATGAAGCACCTCAAGTCATCTCATCATGCTCAAAACAATCAGCCACGCACAGATCTAGGTCTGAACTCAAGCAATCAATCTCACCCACGGTGAAACAATTAATATAAGCCATCAAATCTTGTAAGGACATAACCAATGCACCATTCGCCGAGCGACATCCAACACTGACTTTCCTCAGAGACTAGGAAGTATAGTACGCAAGGTAACCTATAGAAAAAAAACTATTCTCCATACTATACGGTTGCGGCGTGCAACCTGCTCAAAATAACATACCCGTGGCGGCGTGCCACCCGATCCATATACCATACCTGTGGCGGCGTGCCACCCGATCCAAATAACTCGTGGCGGCGTGCCACCCGATCCACGCATAAATCTCGCAAAAAGAAATGCACACCAAGTAAAATTGCTCATTACAATAAACATATATATAGCCTCAAGCTCGGCCACAAGAAACGCATCCTACAAAGTTCCCCAATACCGGAACTGAATCAATAGTAGATACCTCTGCACTGATATCCGCCACGAAGACCCAATTGACGAAACAATACCTACCAGCCGCCCGCTGGTCCTGGGTACAACTACCCTGCTGGAGCATACTACGATGCACTCTGCTACGCAATTTGTGCCACTTCCAATATAGTCCATATCACATTAGTCTAGACGACCTAACTTATGACAACCAGTCTGAAATCAAGTATCGTAACTCAAATTCATCATATCGAGCTAAGGGAGAGCCACTAGGGCTTCCAACTTCCAATGATCACTAAACGGCACCGATACACACGATATACAACCACTGCATACGCTGATTAACTACATATAGCACCTGAATCACTATGCCTGATTCCACACTCCACTGTACGAAAATATAACACACATCAAACATCCATTCATACCACGAAAGTCATTCAGAAATTTCCCTATGCCATCAACAACTCACTCATCACAGTCGATCCAATAAGAGAATACCATAATACCACTATATATTATCAGTTTACATTACATTGTCCCTTTTTGACCATATACCCTGCCAAATCACTTAGAATAGCAATACCATTTTTTTTCCTTAATCACCAGAAAGAAGATCGATTCTTAAATCACCTGCAGCTGCCCGCGCTGCTCAATAACTTTTAATGACTTCTCATATATTATGAACTGATCTCAAAACCTTGAACATGCCATTATCAACTTTCCATAACACATAGCATATACCATACCACACTAAGATAACATGGAAACTTCTATCCCTTTCCTACGCCGCAAACATCGACGCACTCAACTAGCCAAGGACCTTCATGATCCCATATAGAAGAAAACTCATTACACATTCCATGCTTTGCATACCAACATGAGATACACTCATTTTCAAACCACGGTAAAACACATCGCAAACTCTTTCTTCCAATTCATTGCATAAGTCTAACTGCTAGGACTGAGTCCTTTTTACCCACATCGAGCTACGTAACTGCCAGCACGCAAGAGCGTGTTGCACAATACCTGCAAGACTCATTACTTCGAACATATGCCAGGAATTAATCTTATCCTTATTACACTGTTTCGGTTCATTATCAAGCTGTCCCATTTATCCAAATTCCTTTCTAATTCATCTTTAATTTAGTATTACCCTTTACTGTAGCACTACAATATCTCAACTAATGTTACCATACGAGACTCGTACACAAGACCACACAGTCTAAAGCCCATAGGTCACTTAATACTCTCTCAATGTTTCCCAAAAGTACCACATTCTACAATACTTTATTTTGAAGAACTTCCTGCGATTTTTGAATCCGTTATCATTACTCTCCAGTATAGATACATAGAATCTCATCATTCACATATCATTACACAAGTCTTGATCCCTTCTAACGAAACCACCATCTTTAGCCATATACACAATCTTAATACACCTGACTGTTACAAGCAAAATCTTAAACACCGCAAAACCATTCTCGGGCGTCATTCACCCTTATTCAATTATAATCCAACTGTCTTATTGAATAGAACCACCCGTGCCTTGTTAGAACTCTGACACTGCAGAACATGATTTCATACAGATGCAATTAGCTATCTTTCTTTTCTATACATCGAACATTCTTTACTAACAGCAGTTCAAGTCATTTTAATATTTCATCACATCTACGAAGCACCATAACCTTTATACGAATTTTCCCAACAGACTAGAGACAGAACCAATATAGCACATAACAGTGCAATCAGTTAATTAATAACAACCTCCCCAACTTGGCTCGGAGCCATACATCAAAGCACTTTTAGCCACTCATATCATTATTACTCAAATGATGCCACAAGGTTATAGTGAGATTAAACTCAAGTCATTTACAAGCCTTGACAGAGACTCGAATCTTCAGAGACCTTAACTCTTCTGCAATTCTTGCATTTATACACACACCACAGTTAAGCCTACTCTCTTTAGGTGACAGAAATCTTTTCTAAGTCCCAATTTTTTTCAAAAATTTTTGCAGAGTTCCCTTTGTAAATTGGCCTATCCACTTGCCAGAGAATCACCAAATCATTCTAACAATACATCCACAACTCAACAAGACATCACAATGCATTTCAACAACATTAAATCTCATTACTATACGAATCATATTATCACAATTAATACCTGAACATGCGTTGCACCCGCTCGAATCATAACATATATCAAATACCCTTCAATTACACATCAGAATCGACCCACCTACCTTGCTTCAATCTAGTATTTCAGTACAACACCTTCCACCAGGATACACATAGCATAATCACTTTAGTCTTCCTGCGTCTAAACGCGTTCTACTACACGTAAGGCACTTTACCTTCCAACTAAGAGATATGATAAATATTCACCACGCTCGTAGCTCGGGGCTACACAACAGATTACAATAAGGATCTAACACCTGACAGCTCGTACACTATTAAGCTGCCATTTCCACAGAGTTAGGAACAATACCGATCACACGAAATTTCATAATACCATTTTGTAAAATCAGCACTTTGGTGCTCATGTCATAGACAAAGATCCGGCCTCAAGTCCTCCCGACTGGCCCACCATGAACTCGTAGAGATTATATCTCGCCCCTTGATCAGGGAATCACAAACCCTCAAGGCAATTATATTACTGAGCGCTCGAAGCGTACACAGATGCGTGGAAAGAATTCCAAAAATTATATCTCAAGCTGAATCAAGTACGCACGATAAGAATTCCAAGAAATGTGAAGTGTTTCCTAAAGGTTTGCAGCTTCCCGAGGATAAGTACAGGCGTCCCCGTACCGATCCACAAGACTCTACCAACCGGCTCAAGACTCATGAGGCCTAGTAACCTAGGCTCTGATACCAACTTGTCACGACCCCAATCCCGGTCGTGATGGCGCCTAACACAACTGCTAGGCAAGCCCGACCATTTACACTCTCATCCCGAGCATGAAGCTCAAATCAATTACCTGAACATTTATGTCAATAATAAAGCATAACTATATAACCACCCCAGAGATTTAGGGTCACGAGTCTGGAGCCTCTAAACAAGATCGGATAACAACATCTAGACCAAATACTAAAGTCTGAATAATTTATATACAAAGGAAAAATAGAATAAGAAGAGAAGCCAGGTTCTGCGAACGCCAGCAGCTACCTCAGCAACTCGGATAGATACTGATAAAAGCTGGAGTGCTCGTCTATCCCTCCCGTGTACCTGAATCTGCACACAAAGGTGCAGGGAGTAGGGGTGAGTACTAAGTACTCAGTGAGTAATAAATATATACAAGTAGCTGGAAGTAAGAAATCCACAGAATACCACATAATGAAGCTAAACTACAGTCCGATTCGTCCTACGAACTAGCAACAACAATACAATACAGCTACCACAGAATAATTTAACAAATAAAGATGCAATGCAATGCACATAACCGCTACGGCGTGTAGCCCGATCCATTTAACGTCGACGGCGCTCACTGGGGGTGTGTACAGACTCCGGAGGGGCTCCTACAGCCCAAGCGCAATACTGCTGCGGCGTGCAGCCCGATCCTCATATCAACCGCTGCGGCGTGCAGCCCGATCCTCATATAAACCGCTGCGGCGTGCAGCCCGATCCATCCTCAGTCCACATAAATCAGATAAGTCGCAAAAACAGTTCATTTTTCTTAATTCCAGTTCCCAGTTCATAATTTATGAAAAGTACTTTAACTTTTATTTAATTTGTAAAAACCGGTGACATAACATTTCAATAGTGTGATTTCAAATTCCAGGACTGAGATCAATGATTAAGCAAGTATAGCTATCACATAAATACTATCCCCTAGGGATACTACAGGTCGGCACAAGGCCCCAAACAAGGCTTACAGCCCATAAATATGTCAAACACAACGTATTTCCATCACTAATAGCATATTTTCCATATCCGGGATGAACCAAGTCTCAATCCCCAGTCACAATCAGTCCCGCACCTGCCACGGGGTGCGAGCCACGCCCTACTAGCGTCACAATGTGCTAAGCCGGGGTTTCGAACCCTCGGGCTACCATATACACAAACTACTCACCTCTAGCCGGCCGTAGACTCGTCCGCGATACCTTTTCCCTTCAAATTTTCCGCCTCGTGCGTAGAATCTAGTCAAACACAATAATTATATCAAATACGGGTCAAAGAAACATAACCCAATTCAATTTATACGAAATACGCAATAATACACCAAGTTGGTAAAACCCGGACCCCGGGCGCGCTTCTTGAAAATTTTCGAAATTCATACCAACAGATTCCTCGTCTCGCCACGAGTCCGTGCATATAAAATTTATCGAAATCGGAGTTCGAATGGCCTTTCATAACCCAAAAATCCGTTTTCATGATTTAGGCCCTAGTTCTTCACAAATTCTACCAATTTCAGGAATTTTGGTATTTATTCTAGCATAAAATCATATTTTTGAGTCAAGAAACTTACCTCCAGCGATTACCCATTGATTTCCCTCTTAAAAATCACCTCAGAAGCTTCTTCCCGTTCCAAAATTGGAAGAAAACTCGACCTGCTCGTTCTCGGTTTACTGTTCACGCTTTTAACTGCTCCCAATGGATTCCTTGTGAAATTCTAATGAATTTAGGCTTTTGAATCACTCAATTTGACCTTATAATGAAGGAGATATGTAGGTTTTAAGATTTGCAAATAGTGCAGGTTT
>JASVEL010013324.1:0-50000 GCA_032618575.1 Nicotiana noctiflora | reverse complement strand
TACGATAAGTTTTAAAAATATATATATTTTTTAAACTTCATGCCTATTAAACTCAAGCACATAAATTGACTAAAAAATAACTATGAATAATTGTCTTTAATTAAAAAGTGGAATAAATGACTTGAAAAATACATTTAAAAATATACTTCTTTCTTTTTCCCTCCATTTTGGCTTCATTTTAAGGAATATTCTGTTCATCCAGACGAGACATGAAAAAACAAGAAGCAAAAGAGCCATGTTTAGAGGGTGTTTGGATGAGCTTAAAGCTGGTCAAATTAGTTTTTAAGCATTTTTTATTTTTTGGAGTGTTTGTCAACATAAAGTTACTTTTTAAAAAACTAAAAAGTGTTTAAAAAAGCCTAAAGTAACAAGTTGGCTAACACTAACTTTTTTTATTTTAGCTTAAAAGACATTTTAGTTTGACCAATAAAATTACTCTTTTGCCCTTATAAATTTTTATAAAATACCAAAATTACCCTCTTCTTTCCTCTTCATCTTCATTTTTATAATATCAAATTTTTATATTTTTATATTTTTAATAAGAAAAAATGCTTAACTCCACTTGTTTGCCAAACACTTCAACAATTTTTTTTTAAGTTTTAACAGTTTTATCCAAACATATAACTGTTTATTTATAAAATAAGTTTCAGTACTTAAAAACTGTTTTAAAACCTCATTTTTAAGCCAATCCAAGCGAGATCTTAGTCATGCCTGGACTCTAGGCTCGAGAAGGACCACGATTGTTGCTTGATTCGATAAAGTGAAGATCGTATGAAAAATTAAGTAGTCCTCGTAATTTAATTTATAGATAATATTTTCTTTTTAATCCGTTTTTAAAAAATAAAAATAGTAACATTTAGATTTAAAAATAATTTAACTCAAATTGTAGTATACGCTTACAACTTCAATTTTTTTACACCGGAATATACCGTTGCAGCTTTATGGAAGGCATATTTGAGTCCTTATATATATGCTCGTTTTTTTGTTGCAGGTCATAAAGATGAAGGAACAGTTATCTGAAGCAGAAAATGAGATACAAAAGCTGCTACAAGAGCATAATTGTGATGGTGTTTCAACCAATAGCCCAATTAGTACTTCATCATTCACAATGGATGAGCCACCTTTTCTTGGGGAGTTTGGAATGGATGGAATGTTAATGGATAATCTCTTCTTTGTTTCTGAATATACTTATAATTATCCTGAGGGATTAGAATGGGTTAACCCTATTTATATATGATCCCTAATTAATTAGTTTTACTTCTAGAAGCTCGTATATATTGTATGTATACAGTGGCGGAGCCAGAACCCTGATGAAGGGTGTTCAAAAAAAAAATTTGTACCTAGTAGATAGTGTTAAGGGTGTTCAAAACTGAATATATAGAGGTAAAAAATAGATTTTACCTTATATATACAGTGTAATTTTTCGGCGAAGGGTGTTCGGGCGAACACTCTTGCGCCCCCTAGATCCGCCACTGTATGTACGTCTTTCTTCTATCTTTGCTTTGTGCTTACTATTAGTGTATTCATGTAAATTGTAATAATGCTACTTGTATATTACTGTATGCGTTGCAATCACTACTTAATTTGTTCCTTCTATTCACAATAAGTATCCAATTTTTTTATTTATTTTCGTTCACAATAAGTATGCAATTATGTAATCAAGAAAGAATTTAATTTATTTTTTACAAAATAACCCCTATGTATATATCCCTAAAATATTTTTTTACTCCTTACATTAAATGCTAAATTAGGGGTAGTTTAGTCATAATAGATATCTTTGTATAGAATTTAGTATTTTCTTAATAAGTGTGTTAAAAGTAAATTGAACACTTATTATGAACCGGACGAAGTAACTACCCCTCGGTGTATGCTCCATTTGCCTCAAACATGTAAAGTTCCTGTAAAGTAGATCAATTATTGCTCTTTTACTTCGTTTACTTTTAATTAATTAATTAATATTCTTTTGACTTTGTATTCTCGGTAAGAAAAAATAAATTAATATGTATTTTATAATTTTACCTATAATATTAAAAATAACATTTCAAAAAGTCTTGGAAAATGATTTGGAAAATTAGCTAATAATAAGGGTAAAATAAAAGAAGAAAAAAATTATTTTTCTCTTGATTTGCTAAACGAAATAAGTAAAAGTGAAAATATATTTGTAGCAAAGTGGACAAATAATAATGAATGGTAGGAAGATAATATCAGTTAAGGTATTGGTAATGGTCTTTCTTTTGTGAGAGTGGCGTGTTAGATTTCAAAAGTCAAACTTCTAATATTTACATATTTAGAAATTACGTAAAAAATATTATAGTAAGTCATAATAACTAATAATTCAAAACTTTAAAATGGCATATGAAACATCGATTAAAGAAAAATTGGTTTGATCACTGTCGAAATCCACATCGCATAAATTGGGAGTGAGGGATTAATATTTGCCTCAAACTTGTATTAAGGAAAAGATTAACTACAAATTCCTCTTAACAATTTAAGATACGTACTCATTTTGCATTGGAAGAAATTATGGTAACACTTCCAGGTCCTTATGATTGTTACTTACGATAATTTTAATCATGAAAATTTGATGATTTATGGAGTAAATATGATGTCTTTTAGGCTTAATTAATGCTTGATAAAGGCTCTACAATTAACTATTATTGCTCGTTCATCTATTTTCCTCTAGGAAAACAATGTCAATTCGTAATGAAATAATCAAAAAAAATATTAAAGACCATAGTTCAATCATATGACCCGAGTTTTTTTTTTTTTTTTTTTTTTTCAGTCAGACAATCCAGTTAACCAATTCAAATGTTCATGCATGTTTAATTGAATCTTTTTTACCTTGTCACTTGACATTTCGTTGTACCTTTTAAATTTATCATTTAGTATCCGAAATTTGCTTACCACACTAATTCAAACTCGTGCTAAAAAAGGCTTATTAAAAAGGTAAGTCGACACCACTATCAAGAAAATCTGGTAAAATAGCATGGTTTAGCTAATTTTTGTACTAGTCAATCAAAAATAGCCGGCATTTATCAAGTCAATGAAAAATAACCATTATTTTGCTGCAACAGAGACCGGTTCCATATAATATACGGGAGTTTGGTGTATTTATACACGAACTCCAGCATATAATGCTGGACATATAAACTTTGCTAACTCATGTATATTATACGGGAGACTGGAGCACCGGTGCTCAAAACTCCAGTATATTAAACTGGACATTTATACTTTTTGGAACTCCAGTATATTATGCGGGAGTTCCAGCATAATTATATTTGAACTCCGGCATAATATACGGGAGTTCCAGCATAGTTATCCTGGAACTCCCGTATAATATGCGGGAGTTCAAGCATATTTATGCTATAACTCCCATATAATATGCAGACATATTTTTCGGATTTTAAACAGTATTTTCGCTAAGATTTATTTTTACATGAAAAGTGACTAAATTTTACTTACTTTTAAAAATGGGCTATTTTTAAATGACAAGTTGTAAATCTGACTATTTTTAAATTTCTCACTTTCGAGGTTTAAATCAGAAACTTCTTATTAATAGTCTGTTTGGCTGTGTGAGTTTTTGCCAAAAATGTTTTACTTTAGCCAAAGTGAATTTGGTCAAGCTTTTTGAAGAAAAGAAAAATATGCTTTTTGAGTATAAACAGAAGTTATTTTTGAGTAACAGAAAAAATCATCTTCTCTCCAAAAGAATTTTTAGAAAATACGCTTAGAAATACTAAAAATTCAATTATTGCTCAAAAGTGCTTTTTAAATTGATTATAACCAACATAAACTACTCATCAACAAAAATATCTTTTAAAATTCTTTTTGTTGAGAAAATTACTTTTTGCAAAATAAGTTGAATTTAGAAGCACGTCCAAATCTATATATAATTAAAAGTCAAAGACAAAAGCCTCTTATGAAGCCAAATGTCACAACAATAACATGATATATGGCATGTTAGGACATTGGTCCTAATTATTAGGAAGTTGAATTTGGAATTACAATTTTATTTATTTTAAAGAAAATGTAAATGACGGTTTTTCTTTTCAAAATTAGAAAATTTCAGAATTTAATATTTTAAAAAAATAACTGATTGTACTTATCACAAATAAAGGACACGTTTTTTTCTCTATATAAAACGAAAATTGATTTTAGATTAATTGGAGTTTTAAAACTTCTGAACCCTTAAAGCACCTGCCCCGACTATGCCTTTGATACACCATATATATATATATATATATATATATATATATATATATATATATATATATATATATATATATATATATATATATATATATATATATATTAATTGGTTACTTTAAATATATTAATAAATATAAAAAAAAAAAAAAAAAAAAAACTACCATATATATATATATATATATATATATATATATATATATATATATATATATATATATATATTAATTGGTTACTTTATTTGTTTTCGTAATACAACAAGGTACAACCTGTATGTGTTAAAGAATTTCCATGTTCCTAAAGTTTAATAGTAGTATTATATAATATAATCATGCAATTAGCACTTGTTAAAGTCATTTCTCCCTTTTTTTAGTACGTAACAAGGTAGGTTATAATTAATATAATAAAAAATGATGATAAATAAATATATACATAAAATAACTAATTCAAATAAGGTGGGAGTAGTTTCAAGTTTGCATTTTAACTTATTTTAAAATAAAAAGAAAAAAAAATAACCTATAAAAAAAACAAAAAAAGAGAAGAAACAATGCCCATTCATATGGAGAAGTGGTTTCAAGTTGGAGTATCCAAATAACTTTAAAAAAAAAAAATTTAAAAAAAATAATGAATTACCAATTCAAATTGGGGAATAGTTTTATATTGGAGATTTAAAATTATTTTAAATTAAAAAAATGAAAACAATTATTTATATATACATATAAAAGATGAAAAATAATAAAACAAATAAAAAAAACACACACCTTACACACACACACACAACACACACACACACACACACACATATATATGACAAAAGTCTTTCATGAAGCCAAATGTCACAACAATAACATGACACATGTCATGTTAGGACATTGGCCCTAATTATTAGGAAGTTGAATTTGGAATTATAATTTTATTTATTTTAAAGAAAATGTAAATGGCAGTTTTTGTTTTCAAAATTCAAAATTTCGGAATTTTTATATTTAAAAAATAACTTATGTACTTATCACAAATAAATGTTTATTTCTCCATCTAAAAAGAAAATTGATTTTAGATTAATTGGAGTTTTAAAATTATTTTACGTAAAAAGCGAAAATAATAAAATAAAATACAAAACTATCATATATATACTTTATTTTGGATTTAATAAATATAGATATCTTATAATTAAATATAATAAAAAAACAAAAAAAATAAATATATACATAAAATAACTACTCATTCAAATATGATGGGAGTAGTTTCAAGTTTGAATTTTTAACTTATTTTAAAATAAAAAGAAAAAAATTAACCTATAAAAAAACGAAAAAAGAGAAGAAACAGTGCTCATTCAAATTGAGAAGTGGTTTCAAGTTGGAGTTTCAAAATAACTTTAAATAAAAAAATAATGAATTACTAATTCAAATTGGGGAATAGTTTTATATTGGAGTTTTAAAATTATTTTAAATTAAAAAAACAAAAATTCTATTTATATATACATATAAAAGATGAAAATAATAAAATAAATAAACACACACACACACACACACACACACACACACACACACACACACACACATATATATATATATATATATATATATATATATATATATATATATATATATATATATATATATATATATATATATATATATATAAGCCAATGAAAAAGGCCTCTCACACAACAAACTATTGACACGTGTAATGTTAATACATTGTTCCTAATTTGTAGGAACTAAAGTACAATGCATTCCTCTGTAAACCTTTCAACATTCTGAGGTGTTATTTTATTTGCAAAATTTTTTCAATTATTAAATAAATTAATTTCGAAAATACCATGTCTGTGCAAAGAAACCGCCACCTACCTCAAAAATAGGAGAACACTTTAAAACGTTTCAGTTGGAAATCGTTCAAATTCCTATTCTATTATCTCAAATATAAGTTTCATTTAGTTTACTCTACGTGACGAACATTTGACTATTTGAGTGAAGTTATTAACGATAATTTCTATGTTTTGGATTGACCAAACAAACAACTGCTAAACAAAATACAGTACATGCATAAGGACAACGAAGATTATTGGTCAGAACAGTCGCATGACACGAGCTTCTCTTTACACGTTTCATAACTTAACGTTCAATCCGACGATTCATTCAACAGCTTCACGCACAATTTGCTATCAACTGCTCAAGCCATCAGCAGTTTATATTTCTTTCTCAACTACATCTTCTTAAATAGTAAACTTTCGTCTGCTATCAAGTTTTTAAGAAAACTTAGGGCTTATGCAAAAGATGGCTAATCACATTAAGCCCCATCAACGTTATAACAATTTTGAAGATGCAATGGAAGTTGAAAGTTCGTGTTGTCCGTTTGTTGGAAGTACCAGATCGTTTTAATCCAGGCAATATATTGTCGATTGAATTGGTTCTACAAGATAAAAAGATATTTTACATATGTTATATGATTATTTAGTTTTGATGCATCTACTCCGTTGTTGAGTGATTAGCTATGCACGTTTGTTCTCATACTAAAATTTAACCTCACGAGTTTGTTCACCTTTGCCTCTCAATTACTATTCTTTTTCATCGATGTTTATATCATGTAAACAGACAGCAGTACATGAAGAATTGAAGTATTTATGAGTTAGCCACCTATATTACTCTCAACAAAATTCATCTACTTAATTTTTATTTAACTCATTTTGTATTCGCTAGCTAATTCTAATTTACAATATATATATATATATATATACTCTTTTTTTTTAATTATTATTTATCGCGCATCGCGCGGGTACTATAGTAGTAGGCTATAATAGTAACTGGCAAATCTAAATCTTTGTACGTACCTATTACAATTATAATTGTGCTATTGAGAATATAAAAGAGTCTTCATTTGTATACGCAGAATGCGAGCAACCAATACGTAAGGTAGGTGGTTAAACCGCTCTTCCCTCTTATTTCTCACTCTGTATCTCTAATTCAAATACAACGCCATTCCCACACCCAAAAGACTTCTGATAAGTAAAAACTCAACACATTCTCTCCCTCTCTTAGTTAATATCCATGGCTAACGAGAAGGGTATTCCGAATCTTGAACATTCTCTCTCTACCTCATCAGAGAAAAGTACCGACGTTCCAAAAAGTGACAATCTTGATTCCCAAAATGTTACTATCAGTATTGACAATAACCTATTGATCGATTTACAGCAGCTTTCAATTGGACCTGTTATCAGTGAAGCTCGTTATTCTGTGGTTTACCAAGGATTGTGAGTTATCTGACTCATTTCTACTTCTCTCTGTAGCTCAATTTCTTGTTCTAGTAATCTTGAATTAATTTCTTGAACTTTTTGTTCTTGGAATAGACTTGATCATTCGGCTATAATAATGTGTTCCTTCTTCTCTTTTGAGACTATTTTTCTGTCATTCTTGTTATGTTTGTCCTTGGGGGTTAAATTATCTTTTAATATGTAATTCGTTTACTGTCTGTTATTAAGTGTGGTAAAAGTTTTGGTTTTATCAATTAGCTTCAAAATTTCGTATGTAAGAGTGATTGTCAATGTCTGGTGCTTGTAGGAGAATATGACAATTATGAATTTATGATACTCGGAAAAATTCTCTCTACCAATGACTTTAGACTATATTAACAATATCTGGATTAATTCAAGATTACTAGAACAATAAAATGAAGCTACTGCACAGATAGTGTATGTGCAAGAAGATTCATATAGCCGTTTCCAACTAGTTTGAGATTATAAAAATGTTAATTAATGATTCTGTAAAAGAAAGTTTCAGTGAGGTAATAGGTCTTGAGTCGAATGAAGAATTTAATACTGAAGCGTCTTCTATAATCCTATACAATCAAAATTTCATCTAAACTATGAAAGGGGAGATATGGAATGTTCTTTGAAATGGATCCCATTCTTCGAACTACAATGTATAGCTTTGCAACTGATATATTAGCTTTAACGAATTTTTTAGTACTTCCTCCGATCCATTTTATCTGAAGCTATGCTGATAGTTCTACTAATTCATGAATATCATAGAATGCACTATTTCACGTACCTCCAACAACAACAACAACAACCCAGTATATTCCCACAAGGTGGGGTCTGGGGACTATTTCACGTACCTCCCTTTTCGATATTTGTTTTAATATCCCTTGCGTATATGCATGCTTTAGATACCTTTGATTCTATTGGTGAATGCAGCACTTTGGTTACGGAAATAGGTTCACCACAGATTTTAGAAAGTTTTAATGTTACTATATATACTCTTGCAACAGTCTTTTGTACTAAAGTTCATATTATTGCTGTTCTGAACCACATTTTATGTTTCATGTTCCAGATATAAATCCCTACCTGTTGCGATAAAAGTAATTCAGCCAGAGATATCCTCAAATGTAAGTCCTGAGAGGAAGATGAAATTTGAGAGGGAAATTACGATGCTATCTAGAGTGAAGCATGACAACATTGTGAAGGTATGTAGTGTTAACAAGAAATGTGCCATAAGCTAAATTTCATTCACTTAGCTTACCATCGTTTAGGTGGCGTTAGTCCGTGTGTTTACCTTAGTTTAGCTGGAGTCACAGCGCGTGTTTACTTAATTGAAGAGTCTTAAATCAGGAAAGGCATTGTTGACTTTGATGTTTCACAAAGGAAAGACACTAACATCGACTGCTATCTGTTGTATTTAACCATATCAAATATAAAGAACTGTTTGCATAGAGCAGCGGTGATTGGTCTTCTTTTTTTATTTAATCTTTACAGTTTATTGGTGTCTCCACGGAACCAGCTTTGATATTAGTCACAGAGTTAATGAAGGGTGACACACTTCAGAAGTACTTGTGGAGCATCCGACCACATTGTCCGGATTTCAAACTTTCTCTAAGTTTTGCATTGGGAATTTCTCAGGCAATGGAGTATTTGCATGCAATTGGCATCATTCACCGTGATCTGAAGCCAAGTATTCCGCCTCATCTCTCAGTTCTCTATTTCGCTTCAAGTTTTATGTTTACATGACTGAAGTGAGCAGGCAGTAGTACTATAACACACTGATCAGGGTTATCACTTTAGTGCATTATGGCAATTTGTGTTGCTTGACTTTCATTTTGTAATCTTCTTATGACTCTCATTTTGCAATTGGAAAAGAAAGTGGCTTCAGTTATAGCCAAAAGAGGGTAGATGCATACGGGGAGATAGAACAGGTTTTGTTAGGCTCGAACTATGTGTACATATAATAATGTCATGTACATTCTGAACCTATTAACTCTAGATCTTCAACTCGTTTTTGCGTGGAGGGGGAGTGCATTGTGTAATTTCAAATAGAGGAAAAACCTTATATTAACATATTTGAAATTAAAAAAATTTCATTCTCGAAATCTGTCTCATTCATGGCCGTGTGGTACATTTGTAGGTAATCTACTCCTCACAGAAGACAAGACAAGAATTAAACTAGCTGACTTTGGGTTAGCTAGAGAGGAGGCAGAAACTGCAATGACCGCAGAAGCTGGTACATATCGCTGGATGGCTCCTGAGGTATATTTTACATTGGGCTAAATTTTTTACAACCTGCTTACAATCATATCTTACGCTTACCTTTTGCCGATGCCAGTTATTGTACACAGAACCAGCTGATTATGGGGTGAAGAAACACTACAATCATAAAGTAGATGTCTACAGTTTCTCGATGGTTTTATGGGAGCTACTCACCAACGACATTCCATTCAAGGGAAGAACTGACACTATGGCAGCGGATGCTACAGCTAAAGTATGGTTCTGTAGCTTAGAATATTACAGTTATATTCAATTTCTATTGCATTGAAGTTTGACTATATGCTAGTATTGATTTAAATGTTGGTGTTATATAGATTCTTGCTTGGATTGAGGCATAATTGTTGTTGCTTTCACTGGGGTAGAATCTAATTTTCATTTCCTTGGTAAATTCCAGAATTTAAGGCCTAGCACGGATAACATTCCTAAGGTGATTTTACCCCTCATTAGCTCCTGCTGGTCGGAGGATCCAGCAGATCGACCAGAATTTGCGCAAATATCAGATATCCTTGCAAACATTCTTGGCGACGCATATATCCCACGGACGATAACTCCAGATCTTGCTGAGGGGGAGCACCCTGATGCATATACTCAGCAAACGATAACTCCAAACCTCTCTGATGAAGGTCAATCCGCGAGCCAAGAGATTGGTAATTCTCCTGGCACCAGCAGTTTGATGGATAAGAGTGCAGAAAATAAGAAGAAGAAAAGCAAGAGTTTGTTATGCTGTTTCAAGAGTGGCTACAATGACAATCTCCAATAAATGCTGTTTCAAGGTAAATGTAGATAATTGATGCAAGATTACAAGATCCTGCCTCTGCCAATTTTGCTATAGTTAGGATATACGGAAAGTATGGAATACACTTGAAAACATATGTTGTACAGAAAGCAATAGCATAGTATCTTGCAAATAGAGAACAGAAAATAAGGACAAGAGTATAGCTAATATCAACTCAACCAACTCGCTATCTCTTGCGTATGCATTTCCTGCTGTATTTCTGCAATTCTACGAAACATAATACCACGTCTGAGTTTTGCATCATGTAGTTTTTACTATGTTTTCAGTTATTTTCATGGGGTTCCAAGCGAAAAAGGCAGCCTGGTGCACTAAGCTCCACCTATGCGCGGGGTCCAGGGAAGGGCCAAACTACAAAGGTCTCTTGTACATAGCTTTACCCTGCGTTTCTACCGTGAAATCCGCGTGCGTAGACACCTATTGTGTGAAAGATTTTTACCTGGTACCTAAGTCTTGGTAATTCTTTCTGCATTGCTGAAGTGACGGTAGGACCTCAAGTGAACATTGTCCAAGACTTAGGGTCTCTACAATTAAAGATTAATGCAACTTTTCAGACCACTTATCTGAAGTTCAATCTAGTATTTGTAATAGTTAGTTACTTGACTTGATCTAAAATTAGGACATCCATTGGTCTTTAAGCTCTTAATCCGACTTATGATTTGATCACACCCAACTATGTCTTCTAAAAGACAAAGCGGTCGTTGCAAATATAATCCGGTTTTAAGACCGAAGTCGAATCCTCAGGAAACTAATCTATCTATTACAACTATTTGGCAATGCTATTATCAACTCAACCAATTTCAAGATGCAAGATTTTATCAATCAATCTTGGATTTTTGTTTAACTACTTCAAATGATATAAAAAATAGCAATATGCTAAATTAAAGATAATTCAATGGTAAAAAAAGATCTAGGGCATTGATTTCCCCAATTGCTAGCTTAGGTCTTAACTCTTTCGCTATAATTTCGCCGTAATACTATATAAGGATTATGAGCTATGGGTTATCGTGATTATCTCTCGATCAACGACGATAATTTACTAGAGCATTCTCTTGAACTACTCTAGCTAACAATATGCGCAACTCTAATTTATCCCACTAAAGTTTCGTTATCTCTAAACCCACTTTTAAGTTCAAGTAATTAATCTTTTCAGTTACCCAAAAATGGTGTTGTTCAACAACAGTCTAACCTAATATTCTATCTCAAGCAATATAAGGTAATTAGACACGATTAATCAAATGCCCATTCAATTAATCACCATACAAAACATAGTTGAACAATCATAGAATAATTCCGACTTGATTATAACAAGTTGAGTCAAAACTTCAACCAACAATTGGTTCCATCAACCCTAGATTAATTGTTTAGCTACTCATAATAAAATAAGATAAAACTACAAAATTGATCATAATGTGCAATTGCAAGAATTAAAAGGAGATAGAAAAACTCTAATGTTTGGTTGTTCTTCTCACACTTGTTCTTGCTTCCAAAGTAGTCTAAAAACAAGCTTAATAATATCTTGGGCGAGCTTCTAGAGTTTATAAGGGTTTGGAATAAGTTTTTCCCGAGTTACACTTTGGTCCCCAAATTTTCTGGCATCTGCACAGTTCACCGCGGCCGCGGCACGACCGCTGCGCGACCGCGGTGAAGGCTAACTATTCTGCCTGCGTTTTGTAGACTGTCGTGGTCCTACCGCGGTCCCACTGCGGTCGCGGTGGATTTCACCTCTATCCACTTTTTGCTTCTTTATGCCTGGGTGCTTCTTGATTGGATATTTTCTTCACATTATTGACTCCAAAACGCTCCATAGTTCTTCTTAACTTGGATTATTCCATGCGAAGCAAAAAAAATATCAATTAGAGTATTTGTTATCATTTCGCCTATAAAACAACAATAAAGCATGGTGTAATTAAGGTGCAAATATCATCTATATAGCCTAATATCAACACCCCACACTTAAATCATTGCTAGTCCTCAAGCAATCCACCACTCTCTATCAAAGTTCCTTCCCTAAGCTTTTCCCTTAACGAATCACACACTGAACAATTCACCAAAGTTGCACCTAATAGTGAACAACCTTTACCTCAGAAGTCGAATCTCTGTACCATGCAATATTCGCACTTACTCAAACTACTCTATACAGAAGTCAAGACTTACCTTTCCTTCATGAATCACTTGCCCTCACATCACACAAGAGAGTAGTTCCACAATTAATATTGTTAAGAACAATTAGGAACTCAGATGGACAAAATCCGCTCATTCTCTGAAAGAACATTCACATGCCACAAAGATGCACCATAGGCTTGCCCGTAGTGTAATACTCTACTAATCGAGCTTATCCAGTCTAAGATCAATTAGGACCTCACTTGGTTGTAATGTAGGCTAAGGGATGGGTAGGATATATTTGGATATAGTGACTAACCTCCTTAAGCACTTTTAATATAAAACACATTAACATTCCAAATCATACTTATGTCAACCAGACATTCCACCACAATTTTTTTATAACATCTCATTCCTTTAAGTGCATTTGTATCAAGCTACCACTTATCAACTACTACATTTATTCACATTTTTTTCGTGGCGCTTCTTCTATTATTCTTCAAAATTGCACCTTTAATCTATTTCATTGGCTCCATTCAAAACCAAATCAGTACCCCACACTTTAAATTTTGCATATGTCAAAGCCATTCAAGTGCTCATGAGAGGTAAATGGGTTCAAACAGAAGGTTATTCAAACAATTGGGTAAGGTTCGCAATGTGATTGCCAAAGAAACATGCTTATAGGCTCAAAGGGGTTAACTACGATATTATATTCAGGTGGGTTTACATTATATATCTGGCTTAACAAAGAAATGCCTATATCACTTCTAAGACTGAATGAAGCTACTATTTTGTTTTGCAAACACACATAGTGAGTTTTAGGCATCAAATGTAAAGCATGGAATACAGTGTAGCTCGCATACACATGGCATATGACTCACTCCGCATTGGTTTATTAAGACACTCTCTTTTGGGGGTTCAAGTCAGTTACAAACATACAAATTTAAGGCACTTTAGCAAGAGTCAACCATTGATACTAGGCGTTACACTCTAATGTCGATTGTGTTCGGGTGTATTAACGCTAGTGGATTCTCTTTCTATTTTAGCTCGTAGCCCATCAGTACTAACTAAAAACTAAAAATAACATAAACAATAATAACCTATACCAGGTTCAAGCTAAACCCTTAATAAGAACCGTGGCCCAAAGAAAAACAAAGGGGATTTACTACACTACCTAAAAATAAAATAAATGATATTTTTTGGTATATTCTCTAGACTAACTTCCCTCAAGAAACTGTATCAAATATCCATCATCAAGAAGAGTCCTTATATTCTTTTTTTTTGTTCGATTACTTTCCCTTAAGAGACCTGTTGAAAGGTGTCCGTCTTCGGGACAAGTCGTAGTTAACTACATGACCCTACCATACCAATCAATCAAAAATAAAGCAAAATCATACAAGTTACACAATCTATTACAACAACATCATACAACAACAGCCATCCCCCACCCCACACTTAAAAATATGGCATGTCCCCATGTCAACAAATATAAAGCAGAGTAAGGCAGGGGGATGTCCCTGAAAATCAATTCTGATCAGAGACGGTGCCAGGATCGAGGTGACATACTCGTCCTAGTGCTTGAAGCCATCCCATAGTCGTTTTCTCCAACTTTGCCGGTTGAGTGGTCAGAGTGTCAACTATGGTACTCGGGTAAATGATAGAAGTGCAGAGACCAACCATTTCCTGCTCCAGGGCTGTCAGGCGAGTACTTTGGCAGGGCTGTGATGGGCCCGCCTCAACATTTCTTGGAGGTGGTAGGACAACAACAATTTCAGCAGCCTCATCAGCTTCCTCATCATTATCCACTACCACTACTGGCTCTCTCCCCACTATTATCTTGCTAGCCCATAAAGGGGCTTTCAATGGCAATTTCCCATTAACCATGAGGTTTTCAGAGACTCTAGCAGCGCAACACTGTTTAGTAACCAAACAACGGAAGTAAAAACCTTTGAGTATCTCAGGTGAGCGAATGAACATCTCCTCATGAATGAGTTAGTCCATATCAAAATCCCGTGGGCCATGAAACAGTAGATCGTTGGTGCTCATAGTTGATTGACATCGGTCATATTGCTGGAGGGAAACAGCCGACTATTGATAATTGTGAGCCAACACTTAGCCTCCCTATTGAGAGACTAGGAATTAAGTGTGATTCGTTGCTTTATCCATATGTATTCTCTGTCTGGCACACAGATAGTCTCAAGCAGAGTTGCCCACAAGGCACTTGATCAGTGATAAGTACGATAATTATTAGATTCCCCCCTAAACACTGGCAGCCGATACACCCTGCGGATGGCCTCTATGGACGCATTTACCCAGGTATTGCGTACAGTGACAACCCCATTCTCATGTTTTGGGCTGTTAGCGTAGAATTCCCTTACCGTCGGAATATTGGCCTCCTCCGGTTCCTCAAAGAAGATGTCCATATGTCACCTCTTCAACTCAGCAAAGATATTCGGGCACTCCACTTTTAAGGCTTCCTGATCAATATGCACCTCATGTAACAATTTCTTCGACGCCTTTGCATTGTACCTGTCCTCTGCCAGTTTGGAGACAAACCTAGTGCAGTCAAACTGTGCTGCACTAGATTGACCCCAAGCTCTTGAGGAGCTGCCCAGTCCACTAGCGGAGGACCCTGTGTTGCGTCTCTTCCTAGATGGATGCATTTTTACCTGTCAAATAGAGAAATGCCTATCAGTGAGGGTGTGAGTTGTGTGAACTATTGGTGGTTACTTAGACTTCACCACAACCATAGTCACATTAGCCCTTATAACTTAATTGGAGCAATTCCACAAACACCTCGTGGACAAGACAATTTCCAACACCTATCACCCATATGGATATATCAATGCTTCCCCCAAATCCAAGTTGAACTATACCATTACATCCCACAATAATTAGTTCAACACCCACAACATACACCTCTCCACAACATTATATACATAACCCCTTCACAAGTGACTACAAAAATGAAATTCAAAAGAAAAATAACACAAATCTACTAAAACTACTACACAATTAAAGACATGAACTAACATACAACTAACAAAATACAAAAGAAAATATAGTGGGAGGGGGGTTGACATAGCTTAATGGAAGACAGGATGAGAGCAATGGAGATGGGGAAGTAGGAGGAGTGAAGAAGAAGAAGAGAGAGGGATTTGAGATATTAGGGTTGTAGACAGAGAGAGACGATTGGGTAAGTGAGGGGGGTGGGTCATTTAATTTTATGAAATAAAAAGGAGGGGGGATTTTGGAAAGAAAATAAATTAAATAAATAAATAAAATTAGAAAACTTACCTGGGCGATGCACTTAAGCGTCTCACCGAGGTCGACCGCGGTCCCACCGCGGTCGCAGTGGGTTAAGAAACGCAAGGCGGTGCACATGCCTCTCACCGCGGTCCTACCGCGGTTGCGGTAGGTCTGGCAACATCGAGGCAGAATACATGCCTCTCATCACGATTCTACCGCGATCATGGTGCTTGAATTGTTTTTATTTTTTATATCAAGGTTATATACGATAACGAAACAACAACAATCATGGGTTGCCTCCTCGCAACACCTAATTAAACGTCGAGGCACGACGCAGGCTCGAAGCATCACTCCTCATTCGCGTTCTGGGGCTCTTCCAACATTATTATCTCTCTGTCCCCTTTTTTATCTGCCATTCAAAGGTAATGTTTCAACCTCTGACCATTCACTACAAACTTTTTGTTCCATCCTCTGATTCTATCTCAACAGCTCTACTTGAGAGCATTTGTAGCACTCTGAAGGGTCCTGACCATCGGGACTTCAACTTAGCCAGAAACAATCTCAATCTAGAGTTGTATAACAATACTAACTCTCCTGCTTTGAAGTTTCGGTCCACGGTGTGCTTGTCATGCATCAGTTTCATCCATTCTTTGTATAATCTAGCACTCTCGAATGCCTGGAACCTGAATTCCTCTAGCTCATGTAACCCAATGACTCTGTTAGTGCCTGTTGTCTCCATGTTCAAGTTCAACTACCACAATACCCAAATTGCTTTGTGCTTGAGCTCCACCGGGAGGTGGCATGCCTTTCCAAATGCCAACTTGTACTTGACATACCAATTGGAGTTTTGAAGGTTGTGCGATATGCCCACCATGCATCATCCAGCTTCCTTGCCCAATCAGTCCTTGTTGCATTCACTATTTGTGTAAGGACACTTTAATCTCCCTGTTGGACACTTCAACTTGCCTGCTCGACTGTGGGTAGTACGGGGTGGTCACCTTATGATGAACTCCATACTTTTCTAACTGCCATGTGAACGCTCTATTGTAGAAATGTGTTCCTCCATCACTGGGTATAGCTCTTGGGGTGCCAAAACGTGTGAAAATATTCTTCTTCAGAAAGCCTGTTACCCTTTTAGCATCATTCATTGGGAGAGCCACCGCTTCGACCACTTGGAGACGTAGTCAACTGGTACCAATATGTACTTGTTACCATACAAGCTAACAAATGGCCGCATGAAGTCGATCCCCCACATGTCAAAAACTTCCACCTCTTGAATTGTTGTCATTGGCATCTCGTGTCTGCGAGATATGTTGCCTGTACTTTGGATTCATCACAACATTTGACCCAAGCATGGGAATCCTTGAACAAAGTTGGCCAATACAAGCCCGACTCCAACACCTTATCTGTTGTCCGAATTCCTCCAAAGTGTCCACCATATAGAATTTTGATATTTCTCGGAGATACACCGTCAGATCATGTTATCTACATATATTTTAAACAATAGAGGTTTATCCCAATAATAAGACTGACAATCACGAAAGAACTTATTCTTTTGAATTGAGGATAGTTCATAGGGTACAATACCACTTGCTAAATAATTAGCAATATCAGCATACCACAGTGCCTCATCCATTGTCATTGCTAGTAGTTGTTCATCTAGGAATGTCTCTGTTATATCCTCAACCTCTACCTTCTTTTTAGTTCCTTCCAACCTTGAGGTGGTCAGCTACTTGGTTCTATATTCCTTTTCTATCACGTATTTCCAGATCGAATTCTTGTAACAGAAGAACCCAGCGAATCAAGTGTGGCTTTGACTCCTTCTTTTCTATCAGGTACCTAATTGTTGCATGGTCAGTGTAAACAATAACTTTCAAGCCAATCAAGTATGACCTGGATTTGTCTAATGCAAAAAATGATAGCCAAGATCTTCTTCTCCGTCACGGGGTAGTTGAGTTGTGCACCACTTAGCGTTATGCTTGCATAGTAAATCGGGTGCATCAGTTTATCCTTTCGTTGCCCCAAGATTGATCCTATGGCATAGTCACTTGCGTCGCACATAAGCTCAAATGGTTGCTCCCACTTGGGTGCAACAAGGATGGGTGCAGCCACCAATCTCTTCTTCAACTCCTCAAATGCCAACCTTCAATCATTAAAAAACACAAAGGGGTGATCCTTTCCAAGGACTTTGTATAAAGGGTTAGCAATCTTAGAGAAATCTTTTATGAATCGCCTGTAGAATCCGATGTGCCCAAGGAAACTTCTCATCACCTTGACTGAAGTAGGTGGTGGAAACTTCTCAATCCCGTCAACCTTAGCATGGTCAACCTCAATTCCCTTACTAGACATCCGATGCCCTAAGACTATTCCTTTTTGTTCCATAAAATGGCATTTTTCCCAGTTTAGCATTAAATTTGTCTCCACACAACTTCTTAGCACTCTTCTTAAGTTATGAAGACATTTCTCGAATGAATCCCCCACCACGGAGAAATCATCCATACAAACTTTCATAATGTCCTCCACAGTGTCTGTGAAAATGGCTAACATGCACAGTTGGAATGTCGTCGGTGCATTGCAAAGCCCAAAAGACATTCTCTAAAAGGCAAAGATTCCATACGGACAGGTGAACAATGTTTTCTCTCTGTCTTCGGGGGCTATTGAGATCTAATTGTACCCAGAATATCCATCCAAGAAACAGAAGTGAGATCGCCCGGCCAGCCTATCCAACATTTGGTCAATGAATGGCAATGGAAGTGGTCCTTCTGGGTGGCTGTGTTCAATTTCCGATAATCCATGCAAATCCGCCATACCGTGACTGTACGAGTTGAGATCAACTCATTATTCTCATTTTGGAAAACCGTCATTACTCTATTTTTTGGCACACATTGAACAGGGCTGACCCAATTGCTATCAGAGATGGAAAAGATAATACCCTCTTCTAACCATTTGATCACTTCCTTCTTCACCACCTTTTTCATTTTTGGGTTTAACCTTTGTTGATGTTCTCTGGAGGGTTTGTGCCCTTCTTCCAAGAGAATCTTGTGCACAAAAAGCTGGGCTGATACCCTTTATGTCTACTATCGATCAGTGCTCTCCCAGTGGCTAGGAATGGCCTCCCTAAAATGATAGATATCTCCTCATCTACCTGACAATCCAGAATGACAAAGTCTGTAGGGAACACAAACTTCCCCACTTGTAGCAACACATCATCAAGAATCCTTATCGTCTTTTTAACCGTACGATCAGCCAGCTGTAAAAGCATCAAAGTCGGTCTAGCTCTGCCAATGCCCAGTTTGGTATATATGGCTAGTGGCATCAAGTTTATGCTGGATCCTAAGTCATATAATGTGTTTGCAAAGGCATAACCCCCAATAGTGCATAGGATAGTGAAGCTACGTGGGTCAGACATCTTTGAGCCATGGGTCTTGTCACTATTGCGCTTTATCTATGTGTCAGAGTTACTGTGGATAGGTCCTGAAAATCAAAATTCTTTGACATTTAGATCCATCATCATCTTTGCATAGCCTGGCATCTCCCTCAAAGCATCTATTAGAGGAATATTCAATTGAATTTAACGCAGCATCTCCATGAATTTCCTGTATTGATCTTCCTTCTTTTATTTTACCAGTCTCTAAGGGAATGGTGCAGGTATCATCCTTTATGCACTATTTGCTGGCTTATATATGTTAGGGTCTTTGGCACAAGAAGTACAACCTATTCTGCAGCATGTTTGTCACACCTCTTTTTACGCACCCGCAAGGATGCAAAGAGTTTTTCCAATTAAAGGACAATCGAGATGGGATTTATTTTAATTATTTCAGAGTCGCCACTTGGGAGATTTATGGTGTCCCAAGTCACCGGTTAAATCCCGAATCGAGGAAAAGAATGACTCTATTTAACGGTCCGCGAACCAGAAATCCGGATAAGGAATTCTATTAACCCGGGAGAAGGTATTAGGCATTCCCGAATTCCGTGGTTCTAGCACGGTCGCTCAACTGTCGTGTTTGGCTTATCTATCTGCTTTTTACAATTATGTACTTAGTGCAAGTTAATATCCTTTTACCGCTTTTATTATTGGTTATGATTTACGAAAGAGAAAGTTGCTTAAAAATATGCTTTCGAATCACGTCACATGAAATGCACCCGGATCCTCGACATATTCTTATTCAACATTTCGGGGTTTGGATTTGGGTCGCATGAAATGCACACCCATATTTAAGAAGATAGAACTAAAATATGTGCCCGGATCGACTACTTATTTACACTGTTGAGAAGGGCGTGATATTCGTTAAGAAACGACGCATCTCAAAATCTAAGTATTTTATATGTACATTTATGAAGGTTGTGCGATTAGTGTAACTATTGGGCGAGGCGCACCTTTGATTCAAATCTAAAGCGAACTACATCCCACTGTATTTTACTTAGGAGTTGATTCCAAATTATTTAAAACTTGCTACGAACCACACCACATGAAATGCGCCTGTGGCTCCTGACACGCTTTATTTGCTCTTGCCCGAAATTGGGGTCGGGTCGCATGAAATGCACCCCCGACTCCTTTAATCTAATTACGTCATTCGGTTGAGTAATAACTCCCTAGCTAATCTTGCTTTTAACATAAGGTCTAACGTTAACAGATTTGGAGATTACACACATGAGTAGAGAAGATTGAATAGAGATACCACAGACTAATTCAGGTTTACATGCTTATCTAATGACAGCGTATCTTTGGTCTAGCTACACTTTTCCATAACCAAGACTAGCAATACAAACTTAATTAGAGAATAACAGAACGTAATTAAACATAAGAACTTTGGACGACTACATGATTCAACAGACTTCAAACATAAGCTTCAGGCTTCATTCTTTTCGAACCAAGGAATTACAACAACAGAGATGTGTACCTGGAATGCGGAAGAACAAAGATGAGTGAGCAATGGCAATGCAGCAACAGTAACAAGAGCAACAACAATAGGCCAGTAACAACCAAAGTAAACCCACAGCCACACAAACGACTCAGCAGCAACAACAATAACCCAACCAATGGCCACAATAATAACCACACCAGTAGCACTCTCAATCACAATAACCACACCAACAACAATGGTCAACACAGCAGCAGCATACAACAACTGAGATGTGTACCAGCAGCAACAAAGACAACAACAACAACAACTATGGACCAATAGCAGCAACAATCAACCAAGCCAGCAACACTCAATACACACGACCACAACCAGTGGCAGTTAACCACAGTAGCACAACAACAACACTGGATCAACAGCAACAATAGATACAAACAGCAACAACAATACACACGACCAACAGCAACCACTGGAGCTACCACAACACTCAACCACTGAATCAAAACACACGAAACAGTAACCAAAAAAAAACCAATGAAACAGTAACTTCTCTATCCTTTTTGTTCTCTCTGTATCTTGGTTTCAATATTGTCCTCCCTGTTTTTCTTAACTCCCTGCTCTCCCTATCTGTATCTTTGTATGTGTGTATCAAAATGTATCCTTGCTGTCTATCTTTTTTCTCTCCCCGTACTCCAGTGTTCTCTCTTGTATTTATAGCTAAATAACAGACCTTTTATCACTTAAACTAATCCGCTCCCCCATCTTTGCCCATGTTATTCTCTTATACCTCCACTACTACATGTCTAGGCATGGGTTTGTTAATTAAAGTCAGTAGCAGGGGACAACTGGTGGGCTGCTCTGCTGTGGCAGTAAATCCCACTGATTAGCCTCATGTGCAGGGCATTAAAGTATTCTAAAATGATAAAACTTAATTTCTTAATCAGTTAATTCGAACCTTGATTTCTATATCCAATTAGCTCCTAGTGAATTGCATACATGCATACACTTACATGAACAATCACACTTACATGAACAATCACACTTACATGAACAATCACAGGAACAGGAATCAAACAGTAACATGCCTTTAAGCTAGTGAATTGCATACAGGCATACACTTACATGAACAATCCCACAAATGAGTTAACCCGTTGACGACGCTAATCGAAATGAATATGCATTTAAACATATACGCAATCAAACAAATGCTACAGATGAATAATTGACCAAATAAAAGTCTTGGGAGATGAAGAGCAAAACGGCAAACTAAGGAAGAAACAAGAACAAGCAATTCACATGATTAACACATTGAGCATGAAGAAAGAAAAAATAGAAATACCGCATATGCCGCAATCAAAGCTTGAACGAACCCGGACCAATCTCGGATTTGACTCCCATTTGGATTTTGGAGTCTAACGGAACTTAATCGAAATGTTTTCAAATGAAAACATCTCCACTAAGGTCTATTAGACCCCAATTTGTTTCGCTTTTGGACCCCGAATCCCTAATTAGATTTCTAGGGTTCTTGAGGTTCGAATTGGGGTTTGAGGGGTTCTGGTCAGATTCGAATGAAACTAAGGGCGGTAGGCGTGTGAGGGAGGTCTAGAGGTGGTGTGGTGTAAAGTTGGTGGCCGGAGGCGTAGTTTGGGTTTGACTCGAATCTTTGAATGAAGATTCGAGACGTTTGGAGGTGATTCGAGGTTAGCGGAGGCCGGATTCGTAATGGGGGAGGTGAGGGGAAGATTTTGGTATTAGTTTGGTGGCCGTTGGCCTACCGGAACCGCCGTGAGGCGATTTCCGGCAGGCGGAGCACGGCGGAGGAGGGCGGCGTTATGCTGGGTCTTTGAAGATGGTGAGAGACGAAGCGGGGGGGGGGGGGTCTGAAAGGGGGCGGGGTAAGGAATTAGGAATATATACTAAGTGTGGGATTGGATCTAGGCCGTTGGATCGATTTAGATCGACGGCTTGGATCCACCCACTTAACGAAACGATGTCGTTTGGGTAGGTCTTGGACCGGGCGAGTTTCTTCTTGTGTGGATACGGGTCGGGGTACAGGGGCGATTGGTGACCGTTGGATCAAATGATCTGAACGGCTCAGATCGATCCAAGGTGAGGGGGGCTGACCCAGTGGTGTGGGCTGGACGGGTGAGTCGTTTGGGCCAGTCTTTTGGACTAAAACATGGCCCAATTCTGCTCTTTATGATGTATTATATGCATATATATATACATATATATATATATATATATATATATATATATATACATATATTAACCTATAACACAACTATTTTTACTACAATTATCCCACATAGCTACATATCACTCAAAAAATGTAAATCACATAAAAATGCAAAACCTAATGTATATATATATTTTTTTGTATTTTATTAATAAACATGCGCACAAAAATGCAAATTTAAGATAAAATAACACAAAATCACAAAAAGCATGCCTAACACGAAACTATTTTTATTTTGAATTTTCTGGGAGTACTTCTCAGGTAAGGCAAAAATCACGTGCTCACAGCTGCCCCTCTTTGCGCGTAAACACGCAGAGTTTTCGTGCAAAGATAAGTGAGTGGATATAAGCGATTTTTGCCCATTCGAGCACTCCGTATGAAGCATTTTGGAAAAGTTTTGACCGAACCTTGCTTCAAAGGTCTCCTACATATCCCTGGCTAAAAGGGAATCAGGTCAATGTAGTTCGGGAAGTTCTGGTAGCTGGGACTACCATGACTGTTGCGATCTCGCTGTTACTGCCGTTACTGCTGCTACTGCTGTTACTGCTGTTGCCACTGCTTAGATGATATCCTTGTTACACCGTACTAAGCAACAAAACAAGAAGCTAGACTAAGTTACAGTACTACAAGTTCTTATCTATCCTTTTTAACTTGATCTTGTCGCGCTCCTTGCCATCCTCTCTGACTTGGCGTTCCTTCTGATGCTTCTTCTCTTCTTACAAACTTGGATTCATGCCGGAGATTTATGTTACATTCTACCGCTTTCCTCTACCAAATTAAAACAGATCGCCACTCCATTCTCCAGGCGGGCTCCCCGACTTCAACTACTACTTCGAAATAAAATCGCCACTCCATTCTCCGGGCGGGCTCCCTGATTTCAACTACAACTTCAAAATTAAATCACCACTCCATGACTGTTGCGATCTCGCTGTTACTGCTGTTACTGCTGTTGCCACTGCTTAGCTGATTTCCTTGTTACATCGCACTAAGCAACAAAACAAGAAGCTAGACTAAGTTACAGCACTACAAGTTCTTATCTATCCTTTTTAACTTGATCTTGTCGCGCTCTTTGCCATCCTGTCTGACTTGGCGCTCCTTCTGATGCTTCTTCTCTTCTTACGAACTTGGATTCATGCCGGAGATTTCTGTTACATTCTACCGCTTTCCTCTACCAAATTAAAACAGATCGCCACTCCATTCTCCAGGCGGGCTCCCTGACTTCAACTACTACTTTGAAATAAAATCGCCCCTCCATTCTCCAGGCGGGCTCCCTGACTTCAATTACTACTTCAAAATTAAATCGCCACTCCATTCTCCGGGCGGGCTCCCTGACTTCAACTACTACTTCAAAATTAAATCGCCACTCCATTCTCCAGGCGGGCTCCCTGACTTCAATTACTACTTCAAAATTAAATCGCCACTCCATTCTCCGGGCGGGCTCCCCGACTTCAATTACTACTTCAAAATTAAATCGCCACTCCATTCTCCGGGCGGGCTCCCCGACTTCAACTACAACTTCAAAATTAAATCGCCACTCCATTCTCCGGGCGGGCTCCCGACTTCAACTACTACTTCAAAATTAAATCGCCACTCCATTCTCCAGGCGGGCTCCCTGACTTCAACTACTACTTCAAAATTAAATCGCCACTCCATTCTCCAGGCGGGCTCCCTGACTTCAACTACTACTTCAAAATTAAATCGCCACTCCATTCTCCAGGCGGGCTCCCTGACTTCAACTACTACTCACTGATTTCATCCTATCTTGATTACCTTCCTTTGCCTTTTGTACCATTTCCTTGTTCCTGCATTACCTCTCGGACCACCTTCACTTCTGAATTATCCTGTCTTGGAATTGCTTTCCCCTAGGTCGTGTTACTTTTCTTCTAGCTGCTGGGGATATTTTTGGAACTGTTTACTCGCCTGCTGGGGGTGATGCTGCTGGGGAAGCATTCTTTGTTTCCTTCACCCCTCATTTTTCTTCCTTCTTCCCATACCTCCTCTAGGACTCACGCTTTTGCCTCCTTGAACAAATTATGGGATGTAATACTGCTAGGAGAATCTCGAAGCCATTGTTTTATTTTCCCACAACTGCTGGGGGTGATACCAAGCTCAAATATTACCCCATCGTGTCGTCTGGCCTTTCTCAAAACTATTCTGCTCGGAGCTGGTACTTCCCGAAATCTTGTGTTGCTTTCTACCCTTATCCTCTGAGTCTTGCTTTCCGGAAAATTTTCGCAACAGGAGAAAATTTTCTGCCCCAGTTTGATAAACTTCTGGACGGTATGCTTTTCTGCCAACGAACCCTCTTTTCCTGCTTTTAAATCAAAGAAAAATTGTTAGTTTCAAAATGCGGTGAGTGGTCGTGCCACTCTTGTTGAGGCCATTTTCTTTTCTCTTTCAGCTGCTTGGCCTCTCTCGAACTTTGAGGGCGACGTTGACGCTTGCTGGGGACGATGCTCTTTCCACGAACGACCTCTCATCTTTCCTTTTATTCCAATCTTTGGTTTGATCCGACTCTTTTTAGCCGGTGATCTGTTGCGTGAAATCATCTTTCGGACATGCCACATGTGTCCATCATACTCCATAATTCTTGCGAACCTTCCACTCGGCCTGTCATCCCAATCTCACTATCGTAACGACTTCTGTCTCATTGCCTTGTTCCATGCCTATTCACTTTCAATATACTGCTTTGGGAGACTTGGTAGTAAGCTTTGAAAAATCAATTTTCGAAAATGAAAGAAAAGAAAAGAATACCGACCGCAAATGACAAAAGAAGAGAAAAACTTTTCTGAACTCAAAAATAGGAAAACTTATCTGAATGTGTGCCTGATCCAATGGTTATGCCGCGCCTTTGAGATTAAACTACCCAGTCTATTCATATCAATCACTTTCCGATGCCGCGTCCTGCTAGAGGTAAACGGATGTCCAAACCTTGTCTCATGCAGACATCTTGTAACCATCTCGTCCTGTCACCTCACAGTGCCCTTCAAAGGGTTTTCACTAATGAGATTCTCTCATTTCTCTCTATCTCCCGTCGCCTTAAGGTGCCCGTAAAGGTTTTCACCGTAAGACTCTCTCGTTTTACTTCTCTCAACTTCCTTCGCCTTAAGGTGCCCGCGAGGGTTTTCACCGTTAAGACTCTCTCATTTATGCTTTCTTTCCTCGCGGCGGGGTATCACCCCTGAGATTCCCTCTAGAGCGTTATCCCCTTTCGGCTTGTGCATCCTGGATTCAATCGAGGGTCGGGATGTCACTCTTGGCTTTCATTCACATGACTTGGCACTTCTCAAATACTGATCGAGAGGTCTTTCTGGTTCTTAATATGGTTTCTGCGCGTGAGGCTGAAGAAAGGGGTTTAGCCTCAACGGTTAGCTTATTACAACTTTCGGACTCCACACTATCTTTCAAACGAAACAATGACTTCTGCCCCAGTTTTGTTGCTTGGGGGATTTTTTGATTTTTATTTTATTATGACCGAGCCGTGTGGCGCCTACGTATCCTTCTCGAGGAATCAGGTCGAACGTAGTTCACTTTTTCTTGTATTACTTCTTTGTTTCTTTTCTGTTCTGTTACGCATCTTCCTTGATGATTCCGAAAGAGGGTATATGAAAGAATAGTTAAGGCTCAAATGGGGAAACAAAGGTTAAAGTGTTTGGGTAGTAGAAAAATTGCCTCCGTCATTTCATTCTCCGAAAAATGCCAAATACACACAAACGAAACCAAACGTTGACAAATGCATTAAAGAATTACACATAATATCTCTTGATTGCATCAGAATTGATAGCCATATCGGTGCATCTTCCCTCAACATCCGTCAGACATAGAGCGCCGTTGGATAATACTCTAGTCACCACAAATGGTCCCTGCCAATTTGGAGCGAACTTGCCTTTCGCCTCGGCCTGATGTGGTAGAACTCTCTTCAGCACATGCTGTCCCACTTCAAATCTCCTGGGACGTACTTTCTTGTTATATGCTCTCGCCATTCTCTTTTGATACAATTGGCCGTGACATACTGCTGTCAATCTCTTTTCATCGATCAAGCTCAATTGCTCTAATCGGGTTTTGACCCACTCGTCGTCATCAATCTCGGCTTCAGCGACAATTCGGAGGGATGGAATCTCAACTTCTGCGGGTATTACTGCTTCAGTCCCGTATACCAACAAGTAAGGAGTTGCACCTACCGAAGTCCGGACGGTAGTGCGATAACCCAACAGCGCAAATGGTAACTTCTCATGCCATTGCCTAGATCCTTCTACCATTTTCCTCAATATCTTCTTTATGTTCTTGTTTGCCGCCTCGACCGCACCATTTGCTTTTGGGCGATACGGTGTGGAATTTCGGTGTGTAATCTTGAACTGTTGACATACCTCTTTCATCAATCCACTGTTAAGATTTGCACCGTTATCTGTAATGATTATATTTGGAATTCCAAACCTACAAATGATGTGGGAGTGTACGAAGTCCACCACCGCCTTCTTGGTCACCGATTTGAATGTTTTGGCCTCCACCCACTTGGTAAAATAATCAATCGTTACCAGAATGAACCTGTGACCATTGGAAGCCGCAGGCTCAATAGGTCCAATAACATCCATACCCCATGCTACAAACGGCCATGGTGCTGACATTGTATGCAATTCAGTCGGCGGAGAATGAATCAAATCTCCGTGTATCTGACACTGATGGCATCTTCGCACGAAACTTATACAATCACACTCCATCGTGAGCCAGTAATATCCTGCTCGAAGAATCTTCTTTGCCAATACGTATCCGCTCATGTGTGGTCCGCAAACTCCCGAGTGTATATCTGTCATCACTGTTGTGGCTTGATTTGCATCTATACATCTCAACAATCCTAAGTCCGGGGTTCTTTTGTATAGCACCCCTCCACTAAGGAAAAATCCGTTCGCCAACCGCCGAATAGCTCGCTTTTGATCTCCAGTTGCTTGCTCTGGGTATACTCCTAACCTGAGGTATTCCTTGACATCATGAAACCACGGCTCACCATCCACCTCTTCCTCTATCACATTACAATAAGCATGTTGATTCCGGACATGGATATGTAACGGATCAACACGAACCTTGTCCGGGTGATGTAGCATTGATGCTAAAGTAGCCAACGCGTCGGCAACCTCATTATGCATCCTTGGGATGTGCCTGAATTCTACCGATCGAAAGCGTTTGGTCAAATCATGCAAACACTGACGATATGGGATAAGCTTTAAATCTCTGGTTTCCCATTCTCCCTGAATCTGATGTACCAGAAGGTCCGAGTCCCCCAAGACCAAGACGTCCCGTACATCCATGTCCACCGCTAATCGCAACCCCAAGATACATGCCTCGTACTCAGCCATATTATTGGTGCAATGAAAACGCAGTTGAGCAGTAACAGGATAATGATGTCCTGTTTCAGATATGAGCACAGCCCCTACTCCGACTCCTTTTGCGTTCGCCGCTCCGTCGAAGAAGAGCTTCCACCCTGGATCCTTGGTTAGTTCTAACCCCTCAATTTGCAATACCTCTTCTTCTGGAAAATACGTCCTCAAGGGTTCGTATTCGTCATCAACAGGATTTTCAGCTAAGTGATCGGCCAGGGCTTGAGCTTTCATAGCCGTCCTTGTCACGTATATGATGTCGAACTCCGTAAATAATATTTTCCATTTTGCTAACCTCCCTGTAGGCATAGGTTTCTGGAAAATATACTTCAACGGATCCAAACGCGAAATGAGGTAAGTGGTGTAAGAAGACAAATAGTGTTTCGGCTTTTGGGCTACCCAAGTCAGGGCGCAACATGTCTTTTCTAGATGAGTGTACTTGACCTCGTGGACTGTAAACTTCTTACTGAGGTAGTAAATGGCCCGTTCCTTCCTGCCGGTAAGATCATGCTGCCCCAGTACGCAGCCAAACGAATTCTCCAAGATCGTCAGATAAAGAATCAGGGGTCTACCTGGCTCAGGCGGAACTAGTACGGGTGGATTTGACAGATACCCTTTGATCCGGTCAAACGCTTCCTGACATTCTGCCGTCCATTCTATCGCCGCGTCTTTTTTCAATAGACGGAATATGGGTTCACAAGTTGCCGTGAGCTGGGCAATAAACCTACTGATGTAATTCAACCTTCCCAACAGACTCATTACCTCTGTTTTATTCTTCGGCGGGGCTAACTCCTGAATGGACTTGATTTTGGATGGGTCCAGCTCAATGCCCCGTCGGCTGACGATGAATCCTAGCAACTTTCCCGACGGAACTCCGAATGCGCATTTGGCTGGATTGAGCTTGATGTCGTATCTTCGAAGTCTTTGAAAGAACTTACCTGAGGTCAGCAACATGGTCCTCTTGACGTCTGGATTTCACGATCACATCATCCACGTATACTTCAATTTCCTTGTGTATCATGTCGTGGAATACCGTAGTCATTGCCCTCATATATGTTGCTCCCGCATTCTTCAAACCGAACGGCATCACTCGGTAGCAATAAGTTCCCCACGGTGTGATAAAAGCCGTCTTTTCTGCGTCCTCTTCATCCATCAAAATCTGATGATATCCCGCATAACAGTCCACAAAGGATCCGATTTCGCGTCCGGCGCAATTATCAATCAGGATATGGATATTGGGAAGCGGGAAATTATCCTTAGGGCTTGCCTTGTTGAGATTGCGATAGTCCACGCATACTCTGATCTTTCCGTCTTTCTTTGGCACCGGTACTACGTTAGCCAACCATTCAGGGGTATCGAGTGACACGAATGACTTTCGCCTGCAACTGCTTGGTTACCTCCTCCTTGATCTTCACACTCATCTCCGTCTTGAATTTCCGCAGCTTTTGCTTGACGGGAGGATATGCCGGATCAGTGGGTAATCTATGAACCACTAGATCAGTGCTGAGTCCTGGCATGTCGTCGTATGACCATGCGAAAATATCTTTAAACTCCATGAGTGTTTTGATCAATTCTTCTCTCAGATTGGGTTCAATATGGACACTTATCCGGGTTTCTTTGACGTCATCCGCATTCCCTAGATTAACGGCCTCCGTATCATTTAAATTCGGTTTGGGTTTTTCCTCGAAGTGACTTAATTCTTCACCGATTTCTTCTACGGCTTCATCATCGCCGTACTCGGACTCACTCTCGTCACTTCTTATTTCATGCGTTATTATTTCCAAACCCGATTGACTTTCTAGACTGGGTTGATTAATCTTTAAGCACGCCATATCATTAAGATCGGTTGAAAGAAGGCTGTTCAGAAAAGTAAAAAGAAGGAAAATAAACAAAATTAGACACGAAGGGAATCAAACTTCATTAAATGGGAACTGTACAAGGGAAAACAAACTGCAAACTTAAATAAAAAATGAACTAAAACAACGGGATTTTACTCCGGGGACAAACCCCCAATACAAAATTTCGAAAGAAAAACAATCCAAGACAAACTACCAAGACTCCTTCCGGACAGGGAGAGGAGTAGCCTTCCAGTTATTCAGTTTTGCCTTTGGTCCCACAAATTGTATCTCGGCATGACCGGATCCTTCACCGTCCTCGAGCATACATACATCTGTGAATAGGTCCTCGAACTTCCCGAAGAACTCTTCGTCTGGCCTGATCGTAGGACCGGGAATCTTTGTCGTTGGATGTCCTCTTGCTCCGGACCTGACAAAAGATTGGGAAAGGCGTGGAACGGGCTTTGGGAGCACCCATGTCTTCTGCTTACTCTTCTTTGCTCGCCGGATGTCCTCTGAGGTTGGCTGGAATCCCAAGCCGAAGGTTCCCAAGTTTTCGACCACTGATACCGGTTGTATGATTCCTTGCGGAGATGCACCTAGACCTTTACCGGGTATGAAACCATGTCTCAACATTTCATGCGCCACCATGACATCCGCAGTAATTGTTCTGTCGCCGGGAATGCATTCCCCTTCCGGAACTCGGTGGGCGGACACCACATCGCAGACCCGATATACCCACGGCCCAACATCTTCTTCTGTTTCAACAAAGGGAATGATGGTGCCTGATTGTGGATCGTTCTCTCCATGGACGACGATCTCCTGTTGGTCCCATTCAAACTTGACGAGCTGGTGTAAGCTGGATGGAACTGCTCTTGCGGCATGAATCCATGGTCGCCCTATTAGGAGGTTATATGACACCACCATGTCCAGCACTTGGAATTCCATGGTGAACTCCACTGGCCCAATCGTCAAGATCAACACTATGTCACCAACCGACGCTTTGCCTCCTCCGTCAAACCCTCGAACACATACGCCGTTCTTGCGTACCCTGCCGATGTCTACTTTTAATTTGCCCAGTGTAGAGAGAGGACAAATGTTAGCACTGGACCCATTATCGACAAGGACTTTGGTAACCACCGCCTCTTCACACTTCACCGTAAGATATAAAGCCCTGTTATGCTCAGTGCCTTCCTCAGGCAACTCGTCATCGGTGAAGGTGATCCGATTTGCTTCGAAGATCCGATTGGTGATCTTCTCCAAATGGCTTACCGAGATTTTATCCGGTACATGTGCCTCATTCAGGACTTTCATCAATGCTTGCCGATGTTCTTCAAAATGTATCAGCAAGGATAGCAATGATATTTGCGCCGGAGTCTTCTTCAACTGCTCTAAGACAGAGTAGTCATGCAGCTTCATCTTTTTCAAGAATTCTTCCGCTTCTTCATCGGTTACCGGCTTTTTCAATGCTGCCGGAGTGGTCTTCCTCAATTCCGCAGGGGCAAAACATCTCCCCGAGCGGGTCAACCCTCGGGCTTCACAAACTTCCTCTTTCACCTCCTTTCCTCTGTAGGTCGTTGTAATCCGAGCATAATTCCATGGGACAGCCCGGCTATCAGTTACTGGCAACTGTGTTGCCGGCCGGATGATGAAAGGATCCATTCGAACGCCTGCTACTGTCAAGATGGGCTTGATTGCTGCCCCTGGTACAACTATCTTGGCCGGCTTCACCGGTACTTCGTTCACACTTTCCTTTCCTGCTTCCGACTCTCCTGGTATGTCCTTCTTGCAACTGGGCGACTCATCAAGGCTTGGCCCTTTTCTCGTTCCTGCCCCGCTAGACTTAATCATCATTACAGTCTGAGAGGCTTTCTCCTTTCCTTCCTCCTCCCGTACCAACTCGATCATATTGGTCTCATGATGAGTTGGAAGCGGGTTTTGGTTGATGTTGGGCTCTGTCGGAGTCTGGACCTCAATCCTGCGAGTGTCAATGAGCTCCTGGATGGCCGTCTTCAACCTCCAACACTTTTCCGTATCGTGTCCCGGACATCCCGAGCAGTAGGCACAATTTACTGAATGGTCCAGGTTCTTCGGAAGAGGGTTTGGTAGCTTAGCTTCAACCGGATTTAGCAACCCTACTTGCTTCAACCGGTGGAACAGACTGGTGTAAGACTCTCCCAAGGGAGTGAAAGTCTTTGGCCTTGGCGCCCTGTCGCCCCTGAATGCCTGGTTCGGACGAAAACTCGCGCCCGAGGGGTTTCTGTAAGCTCTTGGGGGTGGATGATTGTTTTGCGGGTTTGGTGCACGCCACGGTGCATGGACGGGAGGTGCAGAATAGGACTGTGCGTGGTGGACAGTAAAATGGGGATCAGGTGCGGGATAGTAATGTTGCGGGTGGTTATATGGGCTGTGGGAGTAATTTTGGTGGTGAGGTTGGGGTGGGCTATATTGGGGTGCGGGGCCTCTATTTCTGAACCATGCCCCGGACTTGACGGCCGCAACTTCCTCCCTCATCTTTTTCCCCACTACTCCTCCAGTACCACTTTGGATAGCCTGAGTGGTGGCTTTCAGTGCTGAGTAACTCATGATCTTGTTGGCCTTCAAACCCTCCTCGATCATACCCCCCATTTTTATCACCTCAGTGAATGATTTGCCTACGGACGTTACCAGATGTCCGAAGTAGGTGGGCTCTAATGTCTGCAAGAAGTAGTCCACCATCTCGCTCTCTCTCATCGGCGGATCTACCCTGGCCGCCTGTTCCCTCCAACGGAAACCGAATTCCCTGAAGCTTTCGGCGGGCTTCTTCTCTAATTTTAACAATGATAGGCGGTCGGGGATTATCTCAAGATTGTATTGGAACTGGCCGATAAAAGCTTGAGCCAAATCATCCCACGTAAACCATCTACCGGGATCCTGTCTAGTGTACCACTCCAGCGCAGATCCTCCCAGACTCTGGCCGAAGTAAGCTATCAGAAGCTCGTCCCGTCCTCCGGCCCCTCTCATTTTACTGCAGAACCCTCGGAGGTGGGCCACTGGGTCGCCATGCCCCTCGTATAGGTCGAATTTGGGCATTTTAAACCCCGCTGGCAACTGGACGTCCGGAAATGGACACAGATCCTTATAAGCGACGCTGACCTGGTTGCCCAAACCGTGCATGTTCCTGAAGGACTGCTCCAGGCTTTTAACTTTTCTGACAACTTCCTCGTGTTCCGAACTTTGGAAGTGCTTTTCCGGTTCTGCCGGATTATCCCAGTGAGGTGTATGTGATTGTGGTTCGGGAGCCCTGAAAGTAGGCTCTGGAGGATAGTAAGAGTTGTCATGGATCTGAACATATGGCTCGCCGGCCGGCCTTTGCAGAGGAGCCGGTGGAGGTGCTACAAAAACGGGGGTGACTGGAGGAGGATTTGGTTTGGCTGGTGGAATGTGGGTGGCATATGGATTTTCCCCCTGAAAGTATGGATAGCTCGGGGCGCTTGTTGAAGGATCGATGGGCGGATGTTCCGGAGCTGAGGCGAGAGTAGGGCGGTTTGGTGAAGACTGTTCCCTGGCCCAGGCCAGGTGCATCTCTGTTATCTGTTGCTTTAACCGGTCTACCTCTTCTTTCATGATTTGTAGCTCGGATTTTTCTTCCTCGAGACTCTTGCCAGAACTAGACATGCTTACTGTAACCGGTCCTTTGGATCTAGTACGGTAGTGATGGTTGGCCAGTATATTCTGTCAAACCAACTGCTAAACTTTCTGGAAATGCAACAAACTTGTTAGTTCACCGAGTTTGACAGATATGTTATAGCACGTTGGATGCAATGCACCTAACCAAATAACCCTTTCTACATGTACTCTTAACATGCGTCATTCCGGCCCTTTTTCTTTTTCTTTCTTTTTCTTCTTTTTTTTTCTTTTTCGACTATCTTTGCAAGCCTTATTGTTATTTAACCTATGGATTCCTTTCTTTTTAGTGGTGGTCGAATCTTATGTGGATTGCCTACGTATCACGACCCCGCGTGAATCAGACCGAGCGTAGTTCTGGTAACAAGATTGTGGCAAAATTCAGTAACTTTTATATCAAATAAAACCGTGTAGTTACAAAACACGTCTTACAACAATCAGCAAAAACAAAAGAAAATGCTTGACTTGGGAAAGTAAAGATAAAAATGCCAACTAGCTTGACTCAACATTTCAAAATACATTTTCAATCAAAAATCTAATGCCCTAAAATCCCCGGGGGCCCGCGAGGCATCATTCGGCCTTGCCGCGGGCCTTGGTGTGAGGTCCTTGTGCAGTTCCCTCAGCTCTTCCATGATCCGATGAACATAACCCATAATTGAAGCGAAAAGGTCGGCGCGGGGCATTCGTTCACAAGCTAGGCACTTCATGGTGACATAGTGCCCGATTTCTCCAATTCCGTCCTTGATCATGTCCCTTTCTCCGAGTAGCCGCTCTATCTGCTGGTTTTTCGTCCCCAATCTTCGAGCATTGTTGGTGACTTGGTCTAGGAGCCTATCCACTTGTTCTTGCAGTCGGGCCATCAAATTGTGGCAACGGTCGAGGTCCGTTCTGGCATCTTGGGCTTGCTTGAAAACCCGCTCCCTGAGGACAACATTTGCTTCCCTCAGACTAGTGATGATCTCGGTGTAATCTTCTTCCACCCGTTTTAGGTGAAGTGCATGTTGATGTGCCTCCTTTCTCCAGCTAGCCCGGATCCTCGTTGTCTGGGCTTTTGACTCGTCCAATTCTCTTTGGATATCGGTGACTTGGCTTCTCAAACCCTTTATCAATTTTTCGTCGGCCCGACTCCTCAACCGTCTGTCAGCATCCCTTTTCATTTGCTGGATTTGAGCTCTCAAGAAGTCATTTTCTTGTGCCAACTTCTTTTTGTCTCCTTCGTCGGTGGCGGCTTGCATGTTCTTCTCGAATTGGAGGTCCCGGACCTGCTGTTCTATCCTGCCAATCTTCGTCCTGTACCCCTCCTCCTTTGCTAACCAATCCCATTGTTCCCGTGAATCTTCCGTGAATTGTTGGACATGGGCTCTTTTAGAACATTTCCGACGAATCTGAAATCTTTTCCCGAACCACACGTTGTATTTTGGGTCCACCTCTCCCTTAGATAGTTCCCGGACCATGGTTTTAGGCTCAAGGAACCGACATTCGTGCCACGGCCTTCTAACCTTCTCTTCGGGGAAGACAACTCCCGGGCTCAACTCAATGGCGTACTTCCTTAGGTCTTGATCGGTAGGAATAACCTGAAACCTTCCTAGTTGACGTAATACACGGTGAGGGACATATGGTTGGACACTGCGGATCCCCATCAGAAGGATATAACACTCCTCGGCTGCCATATATATTACTTCAGTATCGGGTAACCACCCGAACGCCCATTCAATCCGATCGGCTTCTATTGAGCTCAGTCGTGCAAGCCATGCCTCGACGCCTTCAGGGAATACAGCACCCATCATTCGTTCTTCGAAACCCCTGATACAGTTTTTTCCGGTCAACCCATGGTTCATGTATTGTGTTCGGTGATGGAGGTGTTCTTGCATCCATAATTGGAGTAACAGATTGCAACCTTGGAAGAAATTGCCCCCTTCTCGGCATACGGTCAAGGCTCGATAGATTTCGGACAAAACCAAAGGGACCACCGTGCTGGTAGCCTTTTTGATTGCAACATCGGCTATTCCTACCAGACTTATCTCTATTTTCTTATCTTCGCTCGGACAAATCACAATCCCCAAGAATGTCGTTATGAATGCTAGAATTCGTCTGGCCTCCCACTTGGTTCTATTCCCTGCGTGAGTCAGTCCAAGGTTTGACTCTTCAAAACCCCGAGGAGTGTCGTACCGTTGATATAAGAATTGAAGATCGCAACATCCCTTCAGCAGATCATCATTTTTCACCTTCCGACTAATGCTCAGCAAATCCAGAAACCCATGTGGAGACACCGGTCTTGGAGAGAGCAGGTATTGCCCTCTTAATTTCCCATTTAATCTTGCATAGCCCGCAATTTCCTCTAATGTGGGCGTCAGTTCAAAGTCAACGAAACGGAACACATTGCGGGTCGGATCCCAGAAAGATACCAGTGCCTTGATGATGTCTTCCCTTGGCTCGATATTCAACAGATCAACCAAACCTCCCAAAATTCTCCCTACTACCTTTTTGCTATTGTCTTCCAAATTGTTCCACCATATACGGAGCTGCTGAGGGACCTCACTAAGGATTGAAAATGATTTATTCTGATTCGTGCTCATCCTGCACATTTATTAAGGTGATTTAAATAAGAAAAACAACTTTGTTTTGCTAAAAATAAAAAATCAGTCTTCAATCACGGCCTTTCAACGTCTCGGGGACGAAGGCTTTTAATGCTGTGGGGTAAATTGATCGAAATCAAAAATTGACCCAAAGGTGGCCGTTTATACGAAATTAGCCTTCCGGCGTCCCTTTCGGGAACATTCGGCTATTTTTAAAAACAGCGTCACCGACTTATTTAGTACAAAAGTTAGTTTTGATTTTTCGGCCATTTTTCAAAAGGTGAAGTTGGACCCGATGGAGGTTGCCTACGTATCTCACATCCAATGAGAATCAAACCCACGTAGTTCGGTTTTGACGAAACAAACGACATTATTTATTTATTCATTTTACTAAAGGAAGACAAGTAAGCTATTTCAAACAAAACATATTTTCCTTTCCTTTTTTTTTTTTTTTTTTTTTTAAATCTCTAAAGCCGGTCAGCATGCAAGTCTATAACAGATAAATGCGCAAGACAAACAGGATGCAGCAGGATAGTCCGTTCATTTCAGGTCACCTGTCCTAGACGGACCCAACCCCTGTGTTGAGTCCCCTAAGCCAAATGCGACATGATGCAAATAAACGTTTCCTACTAGGGATCCGGCATGAAGCTTTGTTATTCTAGGTTTAAAAACCTGGGTTTATTGTTCTAGACCTGGCTTACCCGAGCGGACAACTCGAGCCGAGGAGGAGGCAGCAACCCGGGAATACAGAAGCTTCACCGGTTTTGCAACTTATCCAAACCTCGTTCTAAAATGGGAATCAGACACTATACAGAAAAGAAGTCACACGAAGTGCACCCTTCTTCATGATTTAGAAGACTCGGAGAGGAGATTGGTTCCGGCACAATTTATATGTACAGTTCACAAAATATCAAAGCAGTAAAACAACATTTTGCACATTGATGCCAACATGTAAAAGAATCAGATAATAATAAAATATGCCAAATACAACAGTTATTCCGAGCTCGAATTCTAAAGTTATCCCCAGCAGAGTCGCCAGAGCTGTCACACCTCTTTTTACGCGCCCGCAAGGGTGCAAAGAGTTTTTCCAATTAAAGGACAATCGAGATGGGATTTATTTTAATTATTTCAGAGTCGCCACTTGGGAGATTTATGGTGTCCCAAGTCACCGGTTAAATCCCGAATCGAGGAAAAGAATGACTCTATTTAACGGTCCGCGAACCAGAAATCCGGATAAGGAATTCTATTAACCCGGGAGAAGGTATTAGGCATTCCCGAATTCCGTGGTTCTAGCACGGTCGCTCAACTGTCGTGTTTGGCTTATCTATCTGCTTTTTACAATTATGTACTTAGTGCAAGTTAATATCCTTTTACCGCTTTTATTATTGGTTATGATTTACGAAAGAGAAAGTTGCTTAAAAATATGCTTTCGAATCACGTCACATGAAATGCACCCGGATCCTCGACATATTCTTATTCAACATTTCGGGGTTTGGATTTGGGTCGCATGAAATGCACACCCGTATTTAAGAAGATAGAACTAAAATATGCGCCCGGATCGACTACTTATTTACACTGTTGAGAAGGGCGTGATATTCGTTAAGAAGCGACGCATCTCAAAATCTAAGTATTTTATATGTACATTTATGAAGGTCGTGCGATTAGTGTAACTATTGGGCGAGGCGCACCTTTGATTCAAATCTAAAGCGAACTACATCCCACCGTATTTTACTTAGGAGTTGATTCCAAATTATTTAAAACTTGCTACGAACCACACCACATGAAATGCGCCTGTGGCTCCTGACACGCTTTATTTGCTCTTGCCCGAAATTGGGGTCGGGTCGCATGAAATGCACCCCCGACTCCTTTAATCTAATTACGTCATTCGGTTGAGTAATAACTCCCTAGCTAATCTTGCTTTTAACATAAGGTCTAACGTTAACAGATTTGGAGATTACACACATGAGTAGAGAAGATTGAATAGAGATACCACAGACTAATTCAGGTTTACATGCTTATCTAATGACAGCGTATCTTTGGTCTAGCTACACTTTTCCATAACCAAGACTAGCAATACAAACTTAATTAGAGAATAACAGAACGTAATTAAACATAAGAACTTTGGACGACTACATGATTCAACAGACTTCAAACATAAGCTTCAGGCTTCATTCTTTTCGAACCAAGGAATTACAACAACAGAGATGTGTACCTGGAATGCGGAAGAACAAAGATGAGTGAGCAATGGCAATGCAGCAACAGTAACAAGAGCAACAACAATAGGCCAGTAACAACCAAAGTAAACCCACAGCCACACAAACGACTCAGCAGCAACAACAATAACCCAACCAATGGCCACAATAATAACCACACCAGTAGCACTCTCAATCACAATAACCACACCAACAACAATGGTCAACACAGCAGCAGCATACAACAACTGAGATGTGTACCAGCAGCAACAAAGACAACAACAACAACAACTATGGACCAATAGCAGCAACAATCAACCAAGCCAGCAACACTCAATACACACGACCACAACCAGTGGCAGTTAACCACAGTAGCACAACAACAACACTGGATCAACAGCAACAATAGATACAAACAGCAACAACAATACACACGACCAACAGCAACCACTGGAGCTACCACAACACTCAACCACTGAATCAAAACACACGAAACAGTAACCAAAAAAAAAACCAATGAAACAGTAACTTCTCTATCCTTTTTGTTCTCTCTGTATCTTGGTTTCAATATTGTCCTCCCTGTTTTTCTTAACTCCCTACTCTCCCTATCTGTATCTTTGTATGTGTGTATCAAAATGTATCCTTGCTGTCTATCTTTTTTCTCTCCCCGTACTCCAGTGTTCTCTCTTGTATTTATAGCTAAATAACAGACCTTTTATCACTTAAACTAATCCCCTCCCCCATCTTTGCCCATGTTATTCTCTTATACCTCCACTACTACATGTCTAGGCATGGGTTTGTTAATTAAAGTCAGTAGCAGGGGACAACTGGTGGGCTACTCTGCTGTGGCAGTAAATCCCACTGATTAGCCTCATGTGCGGGGCATTAAAGTATTCTAAAATGATAAAACTTAATTTCTTAATCAGTTAATTCGAACCTTGATTTCTATATCCAATTAGCTCCTAGTGAATTGCATACAGGCATACACTTACATGAACAATCACACTTACATGAACAATCACACTTACAAGAACAATCACACTTACAGGAATCAAACAGTAACAGGCCTTTAAGCTAGTGAATTGCATACAGGCATACACTTACATGAACAATCCCACAAATGAGTTAACCCGTTGACGACGCTAATCGAAATGAATATGCATTTAAACATATACGCAATCAAACAAATGCTACAGATGAATAATTGACCAAATAAAAGTCTTGGGAGATGAAGAGCAAAACGGCAAACTAAGGAAGAAACAAGAACAAGCAATTCACATGATTAACACATTGAGCATGAAGAAAGAAAAATAGAAATACCGCATAAGCCGCAATCAAAGCTTGAACGAACCCGGACCAATCTCGGATTTGACTCCCATTTGGATTTTGGAGTCTAACGGAACTTAATCGAAATGTTTTCAAATGAAAACATCTCCACTAAGGTCTATTAGACCCCAATTTGTTTCGCTTTTGGACCCCGAATCCCTAATTAGATTTCTAGGGTTCTTGAGGTTCGAATTGGGGTTTGAGGGGTTCTGGTCAGATTCGAATGAAACTAAGGGCGGTAGGCGTGTGAGGGAGGTCTAGAGGTGGTGTGGTGTAAAGTTGGTGGCCGGCGGCGTAGTTTGGGTTTGACTCGAATCTTTGAATGAAGATTCGAGACGGTTGGAGGTGATTCGAGGTTAGCGGAGGCCAGATTCGTAATGGGGGAGGTGAGGGGAAGATTTTGGTATTAGTTTGGTGGCCGTTGGCCTACCGGAACCGCCGTGAGGCGATTTCCGGCAGGCGGAGCACGACGGAGGAGGGCGGCGTTATGCTGGGTCTTTGAGAGCTTCTGAGAGACGAAGCGGGGGGGGGGGTCTGAAAGGGGGGCGGGGTAAGGAATTAGGAATATATACTAAGCGTGGGATTGGATCTAGGCCGTTGGATCGATTTAGATCGACGGCTTGGATCCACCCACTTAACGAAACGATGTCGTTTGGGTAGGTCTTGGACCGGGCGAGTTTCTTCTTGTGTGGATACGGGTCGGGGTACAGGGGCGATTGGTGACCGTTGGATCAAATGATCTGAACGGCTCAGATCGATCCAAGGTGAGGGGGCTGATCCAGTGGTGTGGGCTGGACGGGTGAATCGTTTGGGCCAATCTTTTGGACTAAAACATGGCCCAATTCTGCTCTTTATGATGTATTATATGCATATATATATACATATATATATATATATATATACATATATTAACCTATAACACAACTATTTTTACTACAATTATCCCACATAGCTACATATCACTCAAAAAATGTAAATCACATAAAAATGCAAAACCTAATGTATATATATATTTTTTTTGTATTTTATTAATAAACATGCGCACAAAAATGCAAATTTAGGATAAAATAACACAAAATCACAAAAATCATGCCTAACACGAAACTATTTTTATTTTGAATTTTCTGGGAGTACTTCTCAGGTAAGGCAAAAATCACGTGCTCACAATGTTCACTCTCTTTAGCTTTACCCTTTTTGTCTTGAACCTGTTCAACCACCACTCGATGAGTTCTACTAGTTCATCTACCTCTAATGGAAATGGAGAGGCTGGCATAGTTTCTCTGCTGGTTTGTGCAATCTTCTGCTCTCTGTCTAAATCTCTCCCATTTCGGAGACTTACTGCCATCAACTGATTCGGGTTTTGCTCCGTGGGGTTAATGTTCGTGTCCGCTGGCAATGTTTCCTTGAGGGCGGTTGTTTAAGGCCATAGACAGCTGCCCCAACTGAGTTTCAATGTTCTTTATACTGCAAACTTTTTCTGCATCTTACCATTTGTTCTAATGAGTTGTTGAAGCATACCCCTAATCTCCACCATGTTGTTATCTTATTGCTAAGGAGGTGGCTGATATGTCAGCTATTGCTGATTTGCTATGGATAACCCTGTTTTCTCTGATATGGTACTGGCACCATTTGGCCTTGGGGTTGCATATATCCAGGTTGTGGCATGTTTGGTCTCTATTGCTGATTTTGTGCCGGCCTCCACTGCTGTCCTCCATGTCTCTAACCCCGAAGTTGTTGACATAATTCATATCTTCTCTTAACCTATGGTTGTCACCTTACACACTCCATAAACACACATAAGACTGATTAACGCAGGGTGTATACAGTCCTCCATTTGTTGTGTCAACAATATGCACTTTCTTTGTACCTATCTCATCAATCTTCTTTGTCAATATACTCATCCGAGTCATGAGTGTGGCTATGTTCTCTGCATGCGAATTGTTTGCGTCAAGAGGAACGGAATGCACTATTGGTGCCATTGTTGTACCTCTGTCACGACCCGGATTTCCCACCATCGGGGGTCATGATGGCGCCTACTAGTGGAAGCTAGGCAAGCCAAATATTAATTACACCTCCATTAATTACCAAATTCTTATTAAGACTTTAAAATTAAAAACATACACATCACAGTGGAATAATTAAACTTAGTGGAAGACTTAGTCAATCTTATCAAATATGATAAAGAAAACCCCAAACATGTTACACTACCCAGGACTTGGTGTCACAATACTCACGAACTTCTAAGAATAATACACATAATCGTCTGAAAGAAATTAATGCTGTTTATCTCGAATACATGAGATAACAGAATGAAATACATAGTTAGAGGAGACAACGGGCCCTGCGGACGCCTGCAAGGCTACCTCGAAGTCTCAGTAGTCGGAATATCCACAATCGTGCTGTTGTCGCTGCTGCTGTCCGTAACCTGTATCTGCGCAAAAAAAGCGTAGAGTGTAGTATCAGCACAACCGACCCCATGTGCTGGTAAGTGCCTGGCCTATCCCGGCGAAGTAGTGACGAGACTAAGGTCAGGCACCCACATAAACCTGTATAGTTGCAATATATATATATATATATATATATATATATATATATATATATATATATATATATATATATATATATATATATATATATATATATATGTGTGTGTACAAAAACATTTATAAGGAAATACTTTGCTCTGCAATAACAGCCAATAACTCATAATATCCAGAGTAATCTAATCAACCGAATTAAATCTTACTTTCGTGTCTCAATTCTTTATTTTTCTTTTCATATCTCGTGGTAGGCATACCACCCGCTCCCAACTGTATCAATAAATTATATCTTGTGGTAGGCGTACCACCCGATCCCATATCTTGTGGTAGGAGTACCACCCGCTCCCAAATATATCAGTAGGCTACCGGCAACTATGGCCAATGCCAAGATTCAAATCACTTTGTGGTCGGCGAGCCACACGATCCCATTTCTTATCATAAAAGTGGTCGGCGTGCCACACGATCTCAATTCTTTAATATATAAGTGGTCGGCGTGCCACACGATCCCAATTCTTTAATATATAAGTGATCGGCGCGCCACACGATCCCAATTCTTTAATATATAAGTATACCACAAAATAACGAGAATTAACCAAATAATAACACAATAAGGAATATCTCAAAGAACTCAACAATTAACAACAGTTAATAAGTTCACAAGGAAAACAAAGTATAATGGAAACACAAGTAATATCAAGTCAAGGAATAGCAAGTAGTTGCACGGCATCACCCTTCGTGCTTTTACTCTCATCCTCACCAAATAAGCAAATAAAGTGCACGGCATCACCATTCGTGCTTTTACTCTCATCCTCACATCCATGGTACGGCATGATCCTTCGTACATGGTTCAATAACAAGGCATGGTATGATCCTTCGTGCATAATCAATAAAACATGGCACGACATTAACCTTCGTGCATAAATAATAAAACAAGGCACGGCATTAACCTTCGTGCATAATCAATAACAAGGCACGGCATTAACCTTCGTGCATTATCACTCTTCCTCACCCAAATAACAATCACAGTTAAGGGCAAAGAATGAAACAGTAAAATCATAAACCGTCCCAACAAGGGCAATCAATAATCATCTTCACAACAAGTCCCGACAAGGGAGAACAATAACAATTCTACAACCCGGCAAAGGTTCAACAATTTATCTGCAAATATGTCTCACAATAAACATTAACAACGACTCACGGTCATACTAGACGCCAGTGTATGGATGCTCGTCACCACATCCCATACACCGCACTCGATCACATAACACATAGCACATAATCCTATTCCCTCAAGCTAGGATAGAACAAACACTTACCTCGAATGTTTATGAACAATTCAATCCGTGGCAATGCCTTTTCCTTTCAAGTTTGGCTCCAATCCAATCGTATCTATACACAATTGATTTAATATCATCAATACTACTCAACAAACTAATTCATAAGGCCAATTACAACTTTTACAACATTCTCCCCGGAATAGTGAATTTCGACCCCGGGCCCACATGGTCGGAACTCGGGGTTCGGACCAAAATCCGATTACCCATCCCCCACGAATTCAAGTATATGATTTGTTTCAAAATCGGACCTCAATTCGAGGTCCAATTTCCCAATTTATGAAAAACCCTATATTCTACCAAAAACAAGAAATTCTACCATGAAAACCTTTGATTTCCGTTGAAAAACATGTTTAATGTTGTTAGGATTTGAAAGAATTAAGTAAAAGGTGACTTACAATTGTTTTGAAGAAGAGGGAGCTCGTGAAGAATCTCAAATGGGTGTTTTTGGGTTGTGAAATGTGAAGAATGAAGCTGGAAATCGTGATTTACAGGTCTCTGTGTTCGCATTTGCAAACATGGGTTCGCAATTGCGAACCCCGACCAATTTCTGGAGTTTGAAAAATAAGCTAAAGCTAAGGATGGGAAGTTCGCATTTGCGAAGCCAAAGCATACTGGGAGGATTCGCATTTGCGACATAATGTTCGCATTTGCGAACAAGGCTGGCCTCCAAGGACCTTCGCATTTGCGAAGAATGCTTCGCATTTGCGAAGCCCGGCTTAAAATGAAGGCCTCGCATTTGCGAGGTTATGTTCGCATTTGCGAACCCAAGCCGTCCTGGACGCCCTTCGCATTTGCGATCAAGGGTTCGCATTTGCGAACCCTGCCTTGATCCGTCACCTTCGCAATTGCGAGAAATACTTCGCAATTGCGAAGCCAACAGCTGGGTGAAAAACCAGCAGTGCAAAAAATTCAGAAATTGATCCTACGACCTATCGAATCTTTACCCGAGCCCCCCGGGCTCCCAACCAAACATGTACACAACTTCAAAAACACATTCGAACTTGTTCGTGCGATCATATCACCAATATCACATCGTTTTCATCAAATCAAGCCTCAAGTTCATGATTTTCATACTTTTGGTTTTCAAAACTTTCAAACTTGGAACTCAAGATCCAAAACATATCAAACGACATCCGAATGTCACCAAACTTTGCCGAAAGCACATATATAATATTTAAGACTTGTACCGGGCGTCGGAACCAAAATACGAGCCCGATACCAAGGTCAATTAATTCATTTTCCTTTAACAATTACATCAAAAACCATTTCACATAAAAATTCATAACTTGGGCTCTAGGCCTCAGAATTCGACTTCGGACGCATGTCCAAGTCCCATATTTTCCTACGGACCTTTCGGGACCATCCAATCTCGGGTCCGGGTCCGTTTACCAAAAATGTTGACCGAAGTCAACCATATCAATATTAATATTATTTTTATCCAAATTTCTCATAGAATTCATATTTTCTATCACAAAATCTTTTCGGCTACATGCTCGGATTGTGCACATAAATCGAGGCAACATAAAATGAGGTTTTCAAGGCCTTGGAAGCTCGAAATGATTAATAAAATAAGTGATGACCCTTTGGGTCGTCACAATCTCCACCTCTAAAACAATTGTTCGTCCTCGAACGGACAAAAGAAAGAAGTACCTGAGTCAGGAAACAAAGTGTGGGTAGCGGCTCCGCATATCGGACTCGGACTCCCAGGTCGATGCCTCAGGAGGCTGACCTCTCCACTGAACATGCACAGAAGGATAACTCTTCGACCTCAACTGCCGAACCTGCCCGTCTAGAATGGCCACCGGCTCCTCCTCGTAGGATAGATCATTGTCCAATTGGATAGTACTGAAGTCTAACACATGTGTGGGATCGCCATGGTATCTCCGAAGCATAGATACATGCACGACTAATAAGCTAGGCGGCAGAGCTAGTCTGTTGGCCACCCCTCCTACGCCACCCCTCCCACTCTGTCTAGAATTTCAAATGGGCCAATATACCTAGGGCTGAGCTTGCCCTTCTTCCCGAACCTCATCACACCCTTCATAGGAGACACTCGGAGCAATACTCACTCCCCAATCATGAAAGTTATATCTCGAACCTTGCGATCTGCATAGCTCTTTTGTCTAGACTGAGCTGTGCGAAGCCTATCTTGCATAATCTTGACCTTATCTAAGGCCTCCTGAAATAAATCTGTACCGAATAACCGAGTTTCTCCCGGTTCAAACCATCCAACGGAAGAACGACACCGCCTACCATAAAACGCTTCATAAGGAGCCATCTGGATGCTCGATTGATAACTATTATTATAAGCAAACTATGCCGAAAGCAAGAATTGATCCCATGAACCTCCAAAATCATTAACACATGCCCGAAGCATATCTTAGGATCCCATCAGCATCTAAGGTGACCTATTTAGCACCTCCTCGCTGAACCGTGTCCCTCACAAATTGATTGGCCAATGATTGAACATCCAAAGCAATTGGCCTCTGATTGACTGGAATATAAGCAAGACTGCCCATACTGGCTGACTTCCTACTCAAAGCGTCAGCCACCACGTTTGCTCTTTCCCTGATGATATAAAAAGATGACATAATAATCTTTCCGCAATTCCAGCCACCTTCTCTGCCTCAAATTCAACTCTTTTGCTTAAACAAATACTGAAGACTCTTATGATCGGTGTATACTTCACATACTACACCATACAATTAATGCCTCCAGATCTTCAATGCGTGAATAATCGCCGCCTAGATCATGCACTGGGTAATTCTTTTCATGCATCTTCAACTGCCTCGAAGCATAGGCAATAACCTTGCCATCCTGCATTAACACTGCACCAAGCCCAATACGGGAAGCATCACAATAATCAGTATAAGGTCCCGTACTTGTGGGTAAAATCAATACCGGTGTTGTGGTCAAGGCTGTCTTGAGCTTTTGAAAGCTCGCCTCACATCCATCGGACCATTCAAATTGAACACTTTTCTGTGTCAATCTGGTCAGTAGGGTTGCAATAGATGAAAACCCCTCCACGAATCGCCGATAATAACCCGCTAATCCCAAGAAATTCCGAATCTCTATGGCTGATGTCGGTCTAGGTCAGTTCTTGACTGCCTCAATCTTCTTCGGATCAACCTGAATACCTGCTGCCGTCACAATATGACCCAGGAATGCAACTGAACTTAGCCAAAATTCACACTTCGAAATTTTGCATATAGTTGGCTATCTTTCAGAGTCTGCAAAGTCACTCTGAGATGTTGCGCATGCTCCTTATGACTGCAGGAGTAGGTCAATATGGAAACAATGAAGACTACAACGAACAAGTCTAAATAAGGCACGAACACCTCATGCGTATGCACATATCCATGACTCTGAAGTCTGGCCATAAGAGTTGTTCTTAAATTACAACATTGTCAATTAACCCCGTTATCAAATATCTTATTCCAAAACTCCCACTTTACTCACAGTGAGGTATGGAAACCTCATGATTACTTTCTTAAATTAATGCGTCATATTTATCCTTACCTGATGCTCATCTCAAAGTCTAGAACTCAACGGTCACAAAATGGAAACGGCTAAATATGAATAGAAACTGTGCAAGGATTGTCAAATAATCCTAACAGGCATGGCTCAAATTTAGGATATTATGCTAGATTTTTATTTTCCAAAAAGGGAAAATTTTACACACCAACGTTTCACCACCAGGACCTTGTCCTCATATAATATTCAACGCAGCTTGCAGCTCGGTTTTTAAAACAAATATTTTCACGTTATACAAATTTTGAGGATCTCATCTTCCACTCTAAATCACAAGTATTTGCACATTGTGCCACTGATGTTTTTCATTTCCTTTCTTTCTTCTTTTCAACTATTGTCCGTCAAAGAGTATCTCGGCATAAAAGAACCCTCATACCGACATGGTATACAATTTAACCATTTAAAATAGTTATTTCAGGAATTCATTCCCATTGTAATAATTAATATAAAGTCACTTTTGACATCATCAATATTCCTAGTGACCAATACATAATAATAGAGATAATTATCTCCATTTAATAGCACAACGTGAGTATTCACATATGTAGATCTGATGATTACGAAGCTCACTCATGAGCAGAGCATATTAAGAGGACTTGCCTCAATTCTTCAAAGATCAAATCAAATTGAGGAAAAATGTTCCTTTTATAACAATCAGAATTGTACATGTGATAACATCATCTGGTGTAGTGACCTTAGTCACACCATAGAAATTATGTCAACAACTAGATCTCCACCTCTAGGAGTCTCACATCCGCCTCTAACATCCTGACCCCTCACTCTAGCTGGTCATGTGAGTTGAGTATTGACCGCAATGGGGCACGTAGCTTGAGTGCCTTCATAAATTATATTTCTCCAATCTGCCACATTCACAACAATTCCTTTGAGGCCCAATTAACTTATTGGACATGACAACATATTCGGACACTGTCATAATAACCTGACATGATCGTTCAGATCATACATACCACACCTTTCAAAGTGCCAGGGAGGTAACTCCTCCAAACATTTCTACAAATTGGATTGAGTAGGTAATGTCACATGGCCAATCTGCCCTCTTCATAGGCTTGTCACAAACATTGACGACCAATTACCTCTTTTGCTCATATACTCTTTATTACTCTTTGGGCCGATTCTTACCCCCTGCAGAGTACTAAGCCTCAAATATGCATAATTTATTTGGGGGACCTTTCCATACCATATGTATACATTCCAAGCCAAAACTGACATAAAACATGGCCATTCGGTCCATTCACTAATAATGGTTTTCCCCTTGGCTATAAGTCAAAGTCACAACATTTGATAGTCCACAATAATTATCCTTCACAACTTCGAATAAATCAACCAGACATCAAGGTCCATTAAAACCACAGTCGGTTAGTAAATACATTATGTTTCCCTTACTTCACTCGCTACCTGAAACACAGTAGAATCAACCCTCTCACCTTCAACTATTCTCGCGTTCTGCAATATCTCATAGCAACAGTCAATAAATTACCTTGGTTTCTAAAAAAATGCACCACTGAAGGAGATAGCGAAGAGTTTGGTGAAACTTACCCGAAACTCCGTAAAACTTCTGAAGGCATCGTTGATCTATCACCAGCATGTGCCATTGTCGGCTGAAGAAGCAGTACATGCCTTCGCCGTTCGTGGGAAGACAAGAGTAGAAATTCAACTTAACATTTGAAGAACAAACTCGCACGATAGGAAAGAATGAAGGGAATATTTTCCTAACTCCGTAGCCTCTGGGGGATAAATACAGACGTCTCCGTACCGATCCCTCAGACTCTACTAAGGTTGTTCGTGAGTTGTGAGACCTGTGCAACCTAGTGCTCTGATACCAACTTGTCACGACCCGGATTTCCCACCATCGGGGGTCATGATGGCGCCTACTAGTGGAAGCTAGGCAAGCCAAATATTAATTACACCTCCATTAATTACCAAATTCTTATTAAGACTTTAAAATTAAAAACATACACATCACAACGGAATAATTAAACTTAGCGGAAGACTTAGTCAATCTTATCAAATATGATAAAGAAAACCCCAAACATGTTACACTACCCAGGACTGGTGTCACAATACTCACGAACTTCTAAGAATAATACACATAATCGTCTGAAAGAAATTAATGTTGTTTATCTCGAATACATGAGATAACAGAATGAAATACATAGTTAGAGGAGACAACGGGCCCTGCGGACGCCTGCAAGGCTACCTCGAAGTCTCAGTAGTCGGAATATCCACAATCGTGCTGTTGTCGCTGCTGCTGTCCGTAACCTGTATCTGCGCAAAAAGAGCGCAGAGTGTAGTATCAGCACAACCGACCCCATGTGCTGGTAAGTGCTTGGCCTATCCCGGCGAAGTAGTGACGAGACTAAGGTCATGCACCCACATAAACCTGTATAGTTGCAGTATATATATATATATATATATATATATATATATATATATATATATATATATATATATATATATATGTACATAAACATTTATAAGGAAATACTCTACTCTGCAATAACAATCAATAACTCATAATATCCAGATTAATCTAATCCACGGAATTAAATCTTACTTTCGTGTCTCAATTCTTTATTTTTCTTTTCATATCTCGTGGTAGGCGTACCACCCGCTCCCAAC